>BTHU01000023.1:76044321-76251821 GCA_036184795.1 Tokudaia tokunoshimensis
CAATGTCAATTAGAGGAAAATGTAAGTTGTTAGATTCAAAGGAAAACACATAAAAAAAAACTTACCAGAATCTAGTATATTACAAATGCATCTCTACCAGAGATAGTACTGAATACTTATACATTCAGAAATATCTTAAGTAAAAAAGAAATGCAATTCAAGGTATTAGAAGAAGAAGAATAAATATCAGTTGCTGAGATGTCTCTACTGGTACTACTTCTGTTACAAAGCCTGAAAACCTGAGCTTTTTTTTTTTTTTTTTTTTTTTTACTTTGGATCCAGAGAGCTTAAGCTCAGAACTATTGCAGGATTTTCCAAGTCCAATCATATTAGGGCAGTGGAAGACCTGTGATTGGACAGGAAAAGGGAGGCAGAGTTAGGAGTTGGGGGTCATAGGTCACAGGAAGAGAAGGGAAGGAAACCGAGATGACTTTGGACATGGACCTGTATGGCATTTACTAGCCCCAAAAAACTGAGTTTTATAAGGTTAGAAATATTGGAGTAAAGCTTTTATCATTATCAATTTGCTCTTAAATTACTGTACTGACATCTTATAAATTATGATATTATTGGTACATAAATCTGATTAGATAATCAAGCTTTAAGAGTCTTGATTCTTCTAGATAGTTAGGTGGTAAGGAGGTATATGGTTAGGAGGTATGGGGTATATGGGGTGTTGTGTGTTAGTGAGAGGAACTCAGGGGTCCCCCGCCAGAGAGATGGCTAACAGAGGGATTTCCAAATGAGATGGCCCAGCGGAGGCCCTATGGCCCTGCAGGGCCAGAGAGTTTGCAGGCCTAGAGACCAGTAGCTTCAGAGAGATGGCAGAAACAGGAGTGCAGGAACATGGTCAGAGTTGGCAGGTAAACTTTTTTAATATTTATCACAACACAGAACTGACTACAATATGTTGTGACTACCATACTTTTGCAAAAGTAATAGCATAAACACATATACACACACATACACAAATAACAACAACAACAACAACAAAAATAATAATAATAATTCAATGGAAAGAAATTAAAAAAGTCAAAATAAAAACTAACACAATAGAGATGTGTGAACAGTGGTATTATTGAAATAGAGACTTGGTTCTTTTAAAAGACAAGTGTGATAAACTTTTAGCCAAATGAATTGAACAGGGAAAGGGGCA
Source organism: Tokudaia tokunoshimensis (assembly GCA_036184795.1). Lineage (NCBI taxonomy): Eukaryota > Metazoa > Chordata > Mammalia > Rodentia > Muridae > Tokudaia > Tokudaia tokunoshimensis. The sequence continues at coordinate 76,045,478 of BTHU01000023.1, forward strand.
AAAATTAATAAAATTGGAGCAGGAAAAGAGAACATCACAAAAAATACTATTGAAATATAGAGTGTAATTTGGAAATATTTTCAAATATTAAGATACAGAAAACTTAACATTTAAAAGAAATGAGTAAATTTGTGGACATATATGATAAAATACATGTCCAGAAATCAATGAAATAAAATAAAAACAAGATGATATAGAAAACATTCATAGCTTCATGATAACCAGCAATAATGATGAATTTAAATGAAGAATAATTATATATATACATATATATATATATATATGAAGTTGCCAAAATAAAACCCATTATTTTGTTTGCTAATTTAAAAATTCAAAGTAAAATTTTTAAGGAAGCAGTAATAACTAGTCTCCTAACAATAAAACCTAATGACAATATAGAATCAATGATGAATTCTAGTATACCGCAACATGGATGATTTCATACTAGAAATGAAAATGTCATTAAATATGTATGTAATCAATAAATGGAATAAAACAAATAAAAAGAATAAATAGTAAAATCATGCAATCATTTGAATTAATGTTCAAACAGCCAAAATTTAGCATTCCTTCATGATAAAAACTATAAGCAAACTGTATAAAGAATGATAACTCAATATATTAATATATATCTGATAAAAATTCATAAAGATATTTCTGATGATGTAAAACCAGGAACAGGAGAAGCATGTTCATACCCTACATTCTAAGCACACTACTTGAAATCCCATACAGAACTGTAAGATAAGAGAAATAAAAAGGATATGACTGATGAAATGAAGCAACCAAATTATTACTACATTCAGATTATGCTATCTTACACATTAAGAACATAAACAGTCTCCTAGAGGACTACTAGATCTAACACTTTTAGAAAAGTAGTGTGACAATCAACACACACACACACACACACATGCACACACACACAACCTAGCCAACACAATTTAGATGATAGTAGAAGTAGAATAGATCTCCTATGGCCAAGAAATGGAAGATTTAATATATAAGATAGCTAAATTTTCAAAAGCAATCTATTAGTTCAGGATAATATGCTGCATTTTAATGATTTTCCTCACATTAGTATGGTAAAAGAAATCTAAAATTCTAATGAAAATATGAAGAATTGCAAACAACAAGAATAATTCTATGCAAGAAGAGAAATGTTAGAAGTATCACATTGCCTGAATTCCAACTATACTTCAGAGTACTAGGAAAGAAAGAGAGCAATATTGTCACAAAACAATCAGTACAAAGGAATCAGATTTAAAAACAGGCCTTCTTTTTTTTTTTTATTTTATTTTTTTAATTTACATTCCAAATCACTTCCCCTTTCTCGTTTCCTCCCTCCCCGAAAGTCCCATAAGCCCCCTTCCCTCCCTCTTTTCTCCATTCAACCCCCTCTCGTTACTCTGTCCTGGCGTTCCCCTACATCCAGTCTTTCCAGGACCAGGGGTCTCTCCTTCCATCTTTTTAGAAATCTATTGATATGCAGATTGTGTCTAGGGTATTCCGAGATTCTGGGTCAATATCCCCTTATCAGTGACTTCATACCATGTGTGTTCTTTTGTGATTGGGTTACCTCACTAAGGATGATATTTTCAAGATCTGACCATTTGCCTAGGAATTTTATGAATTCATTGTTTTTAATTGCAGAGTAGTATTCCATTGTGTAGATATACCACACCTTCTGAATCCATTCCTCCATTAAGGGACATCTGGGTTCTTTCCAGCTTCTGGCTATTATAAATAAGGCTGCTATGAACATAGTGGAGCATGTGTCCTTATTGCATGCAGGTAAAGTCTCTGGGTATATGCCCAGGAGTGGTATAGCCGGATCCTCCGGGAGTGTCATGCCCAGTTTTCTGAGGAACCGCCAGACTGCTTTCCAGAGTGGTTGTACCAGCCTGCAATTCCACCAGCAGTGGAGGAGTGTTCCTCTTTCTCCACATCCTCGCCAACAACTGCTGTCTCCTGTGTTTTTGATCTTAGCCATCCTGACTGGTGTGAGATGGAATCTCAGGGTTGTTTTGATTTGCATTTCCCTAATGACTAAGGATGATGAACATCTCTTTAGGTGCTTCTCAGCCATTCCTGAACAGAACTCCAATAGCTTATGCTCTAAGATCAAGAATAGACAAATGGGACCTCATTAAATTACAAAGTTTTTGCAAGGCAAAAGACACTGTCAAAAGGACAAAGCGGCAACCAACTAACTGGGAAATGATCTTTACCAACCTTACATCCGACAGAGGGCTAATATCCAAGATATACAAAGAACTCAAGAAGTTAAACTCCAGAGAGGCAAGTAACCCTATTAAAAAATGGGGTACAGAGCTACACAAAGAGTTCTCACCTGAAGAAAACAGGCCTTCTGATCCATGACAAATTATCAAACATGAATAGACATAAAATGTTTCCTTAACAATTGGTACTGGTGAAATTGACCATTAATATGTGCAATACTTTCGTAAGATCTATGGCACTGATCAGGTATAAAACAAAACAAAGTAAAACAAAAACATCTGATATTTTAAATTGAATGTTGAAGTCATGCTACATCTTGCACTGTTACTCCACATTAGTTGTGTAAACTCTTTCTTTCTCTCTCTCTCCCTCTTTATTTCTCTTTCTTTCTTTCTTTCTTTCTTTCTTTCTTTCTTTCTTTCTTTCTTTCTTTCTTTCTTTCTGTCTGTCTGTCTGTCTTCATTTCTCTCTCTCTCTCTCTCCCTCCCTCCCTCCCTCTTTATTTCTCTTTCTTTCTTTCTTTCTTTCTTTCTTTCTTTCTTTCTTTCTTTCTTTCTTTCTTTCTGTCTGTCTGTCTTCATTTCTCTCTCTCTCTTTCTCTCTCTCCTTCCCTCCCTCCCTCTTTCTCTTTCTTTCTTTCTTTCTTTCTTTCTTTCTTTCTTTCTTTCTTTCTTTCTTTCTTTCTTTCTTTCTTTCTTTCTTTCTGTCCGTCTTCCTTCCTTTCTCTCTCTCTCTCTCTCTCTCTCTCTCTCTCTCTCTCTCTCTCTCTCTCTCTCTCTCTCTTTCTCTCTCTCTCTCTCTCTCTCTTTCTCTTTCTTTCATTCTTATGACTAAGCCTTGATTAAGGTACTTCATTTCACAAACAGCTTTTTAATTCATATTCAGAAGGGAGCATTCCTGTGTATCTAGGTAAGCATCTAAGCAATGCCATCTGTTGCGAATTGTTCTTGCAGCATTGACTGATAAATGACTTATTGCTGTAGTAGAAAATATGTCATCCTATAAATTTATTGGGGTAAATTGAGGCTGTGGCAACATGGGTATTTTAAATAGTATATCATATACATCAGAAAGGATTTAATTCTCTCATTTGGAACCCATAAAAACATTTTCATTATACAATGTTAACATTATACACTGTTCTGTCCTTTGACTCAGTATATGCATCAAGGATTTAAGAATTTGCAGAGAACTCTTGATTATCTTCTGGACTAAACCTATTCAATTTCTTTCTCCTTATCAACTGTTCTCTTAATAATCTACTCTGTCTGCCCATTCAGACTTTTGACCTAGACTTATTCTTCACCTCAACCTTCAATTCAACTATACCTCTTTGTTCTCAACCCAGATTCCACAAGAGTCTGATACTACAGTAATAGTCTCTTTCCTTCAGCTTATAAATTGAATTATGATATTGTAAAAATATGCCATTGTATTAAAACATGTTTGTGAACAGCAGGATCAAAATAGTGAAGGAAAAGTTCTTAATGAGAGAAGATGCACCCAATCCTCAAGAGACTTGAGACCCCAGGGAGTTGGGAGGTCTGGTGGGATGGGGCTGGGAAGGGTGGGGTGATCCTATTGGAGATGGAGAGAGAAGGTATGGAATATATAACAGTCAGAGTTTGGACCAAGAGAAGTATTAAAAACTGATTAAAGAATAATATTTTAAAAAGGCAATTGAAACCATGAAAAATATATCAAACTTTGAAAAATGGAAAAAAAATTTGAAAATTTTAGGATCTATACCTTAACATGTTTTGTGAATAAAACATATTATAGTCAACCTTGTGGAAGATTCATCAAGCTACTATAACATCTCCAAAGATCAATTGCAGTTGGAAGGTGGTAGTCGATAATAGTCTCAGGCAAATATCTGATGATCCTTTACCACTTAATTTTACTTGGGATCATCAGCTTCTATTAACTTTACCAAAGACCTTGCTATCACTACCATTATTATCATAATCATTCATCCATTATGGTCTCTATGTCATCATCAATTTCATCGTCATGGAGATGGACTAGGTATGGCCTTATTGGAGTAGGTGTGTCACTGTGGGTGTTCACTTTAAGACACTCACCCTAGCTGCCTGGAAGACAATATTCTGCTAGCAGCCTTCAGATGAAGATGTAGAACTCTCAGCTCCTCCTTTACCATGCCTGCCTAGATTCTGCCATGCTACTGACTTGATGATTATGGACTGAGCCTTTGAACCTGTAAGCAAGCCCCAATTAAATACTGTCCTTATAAGAGTTGCCTTGATCATGGTGTCTATTTACAGCAATAAAATATTAACTAAGATAATCATCATCATTATTTTCTGATTATCAATATCTTGTTAAGATATTCTGTACTCCAGTATATACTAACCTGAATTTCTTAGATTTCACAAATATTCTATGGCAATGGTAAGAACAGAAGGTAGAAAAGAGCAATGCACATTATGGAAATAGAGTCCCCAAAAGGTAATTGCTTTCTTTCTTGGCTTTCTTTCTTGGGTTGATTATAAACATAACAGAAGCCAGAAATGCCAGAAGTGTTTGGGTGATTTGTTCCCTCATCTGATTTCCAAATGGTTTAACAATTAATATCTTAAATGAGAAGTTGTTGAAATAATAAAAAGCCTATTAACAAAAACTCTTTGTTCAAAAGAATAGAATCTCTGTCCTGTGTAGAGATCAGGATTAATCATCTGGCCAAAGGACCAATCCAAGAAGGTAGGTTCAACTTAAACCATGTTAAAGAATTAAATACTATTTTATTGACTTTTCCATTGATATGATAAAGCACCATGACCAAGATAAACTAAGACCTTATTTTGCCATCACTTCCAGAGCAATAAGAGTCCTTCATGGTTAGAATGCATAGCAGTAAGCAGAGAGATCACAACAACAATTGCATAGCTGAGGCGGAGTTAACTAGAAGTAGCTCTGTGGTATAAACATTCAAAGCTCTCTTCCCACTTCCAACAGCCATACCACCCTCCATCTCCCCTGAAGTGCTTGCTCCAGCTAGGATACATCAACTACTCAATCAGCACTTATAACAAATAATCAAATATCCAAATACCAGAACTTAGAGTCTATGGAGATTTCCCACTCAAACTACCACAAACAGAATAATTGCCCCTTCAATAATTACCTGTCCAAGAGTTGGAGTTACATGTCCACATCTTTTTTTTTATTTTATTTTTTTTAATTTACATTCCAAATCATTTCCCCTTTCCCGTTTCCTCCCTCCCCGAAAGTCCCATAAGCCCCCTTCCCTCCCTCTTTTCTCCATTCAACCCCCTCTTCTTACTCTGTCCTGGTGTTCCCCTACATCCAGTCTTTCCAGGACCACGGGTCTCTCCTTCCATCTTTTTAGAAATCTATTGATATGAGGATTGTGTCTAGGGTATTCCGAGATTCTGGGTCAATATCCCCTTATCAGTGACTGCATACCATGTGTGTTCTTTTGTGATTGGGTTACCTCACTAAGGATGATATTTTCAAGATCTGACCATTTGCCTAGGAATTTCGTGAATTCATTGTTTTTAATTGCAGAGTAGTATTCCATTGTGTAGATATACCACATCTTCTGAATCCATTCCTCCGTTGAGGGACATCTGGGTTCTTTCCAGCTTCTGGCTATTATAAATAAGGCTGCTATGAACATAGTGGAGCATGTGTCCTTATTGCATGCAGGTAAAGCCTCTGGGTATATTTCCAGGAGTGGTATAGCCGGATCCTCTGGAAGTGTCATGTCCAGTTTTCTGAGGAACCGCCAGACTGCTTTCCAGAGTGGTTGTACCAGCTTGCAATTCCACCAGCAGTGGAGGAGTGTTCCTCTTTCTCCACATCCTCGCCAACAACTGCTGTCTCCTGTGTTTTTGATCTTAGCCATCCTGACTGGTGTGAGATGGAATCTCAGGGTTGTTTTGATTACATGTCCACATCTTTAACATGTGTTCTGGAGAACAAATTCAAATCACTGTGATTTTATTGCAACATGCTTGTATGTCATTCATGAAAGCAAGGGTTGTATGTATGTATGTACGAATGAATGTATTTCTAGAGTTTTGAAAGAAATGGCAGGAGGACAAGTAGTAGTAATCCTCAGCTACATAAAAGCTTGAGTCTAGACTGAGATATTGAATACCTGTATTGATACATACACACACACACACACACACACACACACACACACACACACACACCTGTGTGCGCGTGTGTGTGTATTTGAGAGAGGGAGAGAGATAGATAGATAGCTAGAGAGAGAGAGAGAGAGAGAGAGAGAGAGAGAGAGAGAGAGAATTTGTTACCAAGTGATTAGGCAATAAGTATGTGAAAGTGTATGTTCACACATATAAGTACATTCTCTACATTTTAAAGTATTACACATTTTCCTATAAAACATTTTAGACACACCAAATGTGAATATTGAAACACAGAAGTTGATTTAGGTTATTGCGTATATGCTATCTTCTCTATATTTAAATATTTGCTTAAAGAAAAAACAGGTCACACTAAATAAGAATAGAACTATGTACACATTTCTGATTTACTTTTTAAGCAACTTGTGAATAAAAATCTTCTTAAACAGTGATAGATTGAGGCAACTTCAAATGTAATTGAAACAACTCTTTACTATTCCCCATACACCCTTCTCAGCAAATCTCAAAATAAACACTAATGTACATGTTGTGCTAAGCAGATTAAACAAGTAGTTAGTTTTATTTCAATTTTAAAATACTTGTTTTATTTTTGTACTTTCCTTTGTCTATGCATGGATCTTTATGTTTTACTTCAGTAATAAAATTTTATGCTGATCATAATCCCAAAGTTGCTCCACATAATTCAATTAAAATATAAAACTTGAGGTACAAAAATCAACTAAATATGAAATATTAGATTTATAATATAAATTATATGATATGAGCATAGCAATTTTAATGTGAATAAAGCTACTTGGCAATTTTCATAATGGGACAAGATCTTTAATGATACTTTTTAAGGTTAGATGATAAATATCATTGTTCAATAATGTTAGAATTCTGTCTTCCTAAGTTGTAATCATGTTCTGTTCCTTTCATTTTTACTATTGAGAAAGCGTTCCATGCAGTAAGTTTCATTGTTAAAATTCATGTTCATACTTATGAAGATGAACAAAAATAACAATTTTTTTTCTTTCCATAGGTGCTGTTGTAAATTTATTTACTGAATATTTTCTCTGTAGCTCAACTTGCACTTATTACACTGTATGATAGTACATTTTGAAAATATGTGGAAAAAGCAAATATCTTTGACAAGGGAGTAGTATTGTAAATAATTAAGATAAAATTTTTGTGTGCTTCATGATAAATGAGTTTGCCAGGTGTTATAGTTAGGATTTTACTGCTGTAAACAGACACCATGATCAAGGCAAGTCTTATAATTGACAACATTCAACTCAGCTGGCTTACAAGTTCAGAGATTCAGTGTTGTCAATACAAGATCATGGCAATATCCAGTCAGGCATGGTACAGGATTAGCTGAGAGATCTACATCTTCATTTGAAGGCTGCTAGCAGAGTATTGACTCCCAGGAAGCTAGGACAAAGTAATTAAAGCCCATACCTACTGCAACAAGGCCATACCTCCCAACAGTGCCACTCCCTGAGCCAAGCATATAACAACCATCATATTCAACTACCTGGCTTTCACAGGCTTGTTCAAACACATGAGTCTTTGGGGGCTATATCTAGCCACAACATAATTTAAAAGAATATATTTAGTCCAACTTCCAAAGTCCTCATAGTCTATAGCAAATTTCAAAGTCTCTTCTGAGATCCATCCAATCACTTAAATGTAATACCTGAATCAAGATAGGAAATCAGCTGGGCGAACTCTGAACTCTGCATCTCTATGTCTGATGTCAAAGCAGTTTTCAGATAGTCAAATTCTTTTTCATCTTGTTGACAACAAACGTCTTTTCCTGGGCTGCTTATACTCCCTGTTAGCAGCATTCCTCAGGAGATATCCTATGGCTCTAGCATCTCAAAAATCTTGGGGTCTGCAAGGCAAACTCAATGTTACAGCTTCTTGTTGCAATGTCTGGGATCCACACATGATCTTCTGGACTCCTCCAGTGGGCTGGTGTCACTTCTCCAGCACAGCCCTCTATAGCACTCTAAGCTCAGGTTAATCCACTACACTACTGCTACGGTTCTTGGTGATCATCCCGTGGTACTGGCATCTCCAATATACTAGGATCTTCTGCTGCAATTAGGCTTCACCAGAAGCTTCTCATAGTTTTCTCATGGTGTCAAGCCTCAAATCATTTGCAATGACCCCTTCAGTCCTAGGCTGTCAACTACAACTGAGGCTGTACATTCACTAATGGCCTTCCATGGCCTTTCACAGTGCCAAGCCTCAGCTGCTCTTCATGAGCCCTTCATGTCTTCAAAATCAGTACCAACTGGGTGACTCTTACAAATTACCAAGTACAGTTGCAATATGAGGTACAACCTTGGATATCTCTGGAATATAGCTTCTTTGTGCTCTCAGAAAACACTTCCCATAAGATTTTACCTCAGTGTTGCTAGTTTCTTCTAAATCACTGCTAATATCCTAGCTCCAGCTAACCCACATAAATTGTCCCAGTAGTCCCTACTATTTTTCACCCTAAAGTCAGAGTCACATGGTCTAAACTGCCTTGTTCTACTGCTAGCTGGGGTTAGAACATGCCCCCCTTATTCTATTACCAGTTTTCTGTTTTCCAGCTCCCTCACTGTTAACCTTGGTTTTCCTGGAACTTGCTCTATACATTGACCTTGAACTCAGAGATCTGCATGGCTTTGTCTCCTATAAAGCTGGAATTAATGGTGCTTACTACCATGTGTGGATTTAAACTTTTCTTCACCTAGAACCTGCTTTGTTCCAGGCTGGCCTTGTACTCAGAGATCTGTTTGGCTTTGTCTTCTGGGATTAAAAATGTGTACCACCATGCCTGGATCTAACTTTAGCTCTATGGGATTTTGCCCCAAAATCCCTTAATCTATTATCTCCTAGAACATAGGATTCAGCTCCATTTCACTTACTGATTCTCCTTTAATACTTGAAATATATCTTTTATAGTTTTCCTCTCTACATTTGATATGCTTGTTCAAAACACCCTTCATTAGACTTAACTAGAGAACAAAGTCTCTTTTGGACTTTCTTGAGACTTCCTTTGTCAATTCAACTAATATAAATCTCTTTAACTTAGATTCATGTAGACTTTTCAGACAAGGGCAAAAAGCAGCCACATTCTTCACCAAAATACTACAAAAACAGTTTCTAGGCCAAATACTGAAATTTTTCTCAACTGAACTTTCTTGGGCCAGGTCTGCATAGTTCAAGTCAATTTCAGCAACAAGGTCTTTCATATTCTTACTAGGATAGCCCATTAAGCTTGATTTGAAGCATTCTACTGATTTCCAAATCCAACGTCTCAAAATCCATATTCTTCTAAACAAAAGCCTGGTCAGGTCTATCACAGTAATACTCTAGTCCCTGGCGCCAACTTCTGTCTCAAGATTTTACTGCTGTGAACAGACACCATGACCAATGCAATTCTTATAAACGTTACCATTTAATTGGGGCTAGGTTACAGGTTCAGAGGTTCAGTCTAGTATTGTCAATGCAGGAACATGGCAGCATCCAGCCAGCCATGGTTCAGGGGAAGTTTAGAGTTCTACATGTTCATCAGCAGGTTGCTAGCAAAATATTGACTCCCAAGCAGCCAGGACAAGTATATTAAAGCCCAAAGCCACAAGGCCTCACCTCTCAACAATGTTACTCCCTGATTCAAGCATATACCAACCATTACATGAGGTATTAAACCAAGGACATTATCATTATTGACTGGTATTAATTATTATGAAAAAAGGAAAGTTGTATTTTTTCTATATAGTCTAAATTCAACAGATATTATTTATTGTTTAAATCATAGTACTAATTCTCATTACAAAATAACCTGTTAACTTGACATATTCTTCAGAATATTCTTTGACATAAAAAATATAAGGCAAGTTTATAATTACCCGCATGTGGTCTTTGTGCAATTTAAAGGTGAAAGAATCATGTAACTCTTATTTTATTAAATATTACTTTCTTAGAAAATTATATCAATTTCTAAAATATATTTCAGTGATCAAACCCTGAAATTGAACATGACATTTCATACGTTTATAGGAGGAGGAGGAAGACAGGGTGGGGGAAAGGGGGAGGAAAGGAAGGAAGATAGAAAATTATCATTTTTCTCTGCACTTTAATAATGTTACAAGTGACTGAAAACAACTATTTTCTTACATAATTTTGATTAAATGCTATTCAATTATAAAATAGTCATTTCCAAATATCTGATAATGTGTGTTTGTTTTATGATTTAAGTTTTCTTATTTAATAAATTTCAAATGAATAATATTTATAATATTAACTATTTGACTTGATTGTTTAATTTGATTTTCATAAATAATCTATATCATTTATCATAAGCTTTCTCTAATCAAGATGTAAAAGGAAGGATAGCAGTCAAGAGGTTGAGGATTTAATATCATCAGTGAAAAGACACTGCTGTTTAGTATCCAAGGATGATTTTATATTTTTAAGGAAAAGATTGACCCTTCTCAAGCTGAAGGCTGTAATCCTTTTGAGGATTGAATGACTCTTTCACATGGGTGCCTAAAACCATTAGAAAACGGATGTTTATATTAGGGTTCAGTATAGTATCAAACTTACAGCTTTGAAGTAACAACAAAAATAATTTCCCAGTTGGGGCTCACCACAACATAAAGAACTGTATTAAAGTGTACTAGCATTAGGATGGTTGAGAGGCACTGATCTAGATGGTTCAGGTGAAGAAAATTTATAGATAGGGTTACAGAACAATAATGTTTACAGAATCTCACTCATGACTAAGAATCACAGAACAATTCAAGACATTTTGAGACTGTGTTATTTATTAACGTAGTAATTTTAAGTAAATTATTAAAATATCAAGTACTTATCTTCAACATTTATTTGTGGAATAAGAATAATAATTGAAATGAATATATATTATGTGTCCTAAATGGAAGATTTTTAAATTCCATTACTTTCTGTTTAATAAAGTTGAACTTTCATTACTATAAGAATTATGCACATTTTGTTTCATTTTTAAGGAAGAATCTTCAAATTATTTCTGTTCTTTTTCCAGTTTTGATTCTTAGAAAAAATTAATCCATGTTCAAGAACCACATTTATATAGAAGAAGCTCTTTACTACACGATATTGCATCACTTGTTAGATGATCTGCATAGATGACATTCCTTTGAGCACAGTTAACTGCAGTGTAGACCACATTCATTTGGTAGCACAAAATCAGGACTCCTAAGCAATAAGGCTTTCTGATAGTGATATTTTTATGAAACAAAATATGAAGAGAATAATAGTAATTAATGTCATGATCTAGTGAAATTCCTTTCCACCAGTAAATAAATTGTATAACATTGTAATTTGCAAATTAATAAAATGATCAAGACGAATGTTCCTCAGAAGGAAACTGTTGAAATGCATGACATATTTTATGGGAACATGAATAGACAGAGTGATTCTGTTTAACAAAGACTGTGCTGTGGTTATTCAGGTAGCGAAACCCAAGATCATATCACATTATTATCTTAAATAGCAGTGCCAAGTATCCAAATATAACTTACCTATTAATGACTTTATTCAAATTTAATGGCATATGAGTACTTTTATTTATTTTCATTGTTCTTAAACGCTAATGAGTTAAAAAAATTCAAACCTACACCACGTAAGACAACTCTATTTTCACAGAGTAGTCAGTTTATTACTTAAATTCTTACATCACATCCATTTAGAGATAGCATTCAAATAGTGTTTTGGTCTTCTGGCTCTGTGTGTGTGTGTGTGTGTGTGTGTGTGTGTGTGTGTGTGTGTGTGTGTGTGTGTGAACCCAGACATGAATTTTCATTTAAAACATGAACTATGATGATAACAGTGGAAATTTGAAAAGGGGGAGTATTTGGGGAAACTTTGTAAATGATATAACAAAGCCTGGAACATTGACATGTAAATTTTGGCCAAAGAAAACTGCAAATTCTTAGTTGTAGTCTCTTCCAAATGTCTACTAAACAAGTTTCTTTTTCTTATTATATATTATTTTTAATTTTTTATATGTTTATTTACATTCAAAATCATTTCCCCTTTCCCGTTTCCTCCCTCCCCGAAAGTCCCATAAGCCCCCTTCCCTCCCTCTTTTCCCCATTCAACCCCCTCTCGCTTCTCTGTCTAGGCATTCCCCTACATCCAGTCTTTCCAGGACCAGGGGTCTCTCCTTCCATCTTCTTGGAAATCTATTGATATGCATATTGTGTCTAGGGTATTCCGAGATTCTGGGTTAATATCCCCTTATCAGTGACTGCATACTATGTGTGTTCTTTTGTGATTGGGTTACCTCCCTAAGGATGATATTTTCAAGTTCTGAGCATTTGCCTAGGAATTTCGTGAATTCATTGTTTTTAATTGCAGAGTAGTATTCCATTGTGTAAATATACCACATCTTCTGAATCCATTCCTCCGTTAAGGGACATCTGGGTTCTTTCCAGCTTCTGGCTATTATAAATAAGGCTGCTATGAACATAGTGGAGCATGTGTCCTTATTGCATGTTGGAGAGTCCTCTGGGTATATGCCCAGGAGTGGTATAGCCGGATCCTCCGGGAGTGTCATGCCCAGTTTTCTGAGGAACCGCGAAGAACCTTGAACATATGGGCACAGGGGAGGATTTCCTGAATATAACTCCAATAGCTTATGCTCTAAGATCAAGAATTGACAAATGGGACCTCTTTAAATTGCAAAGTTTTTGCAAGGCAAAGGACATTGTCAAAAAGACAAAGTGGCAACCACCTAACTGGGAAATGATCTTTACCAACCCTACATCCGACAGAGGGCTAATATCCAATATATACAAAGAACTCAAGAAGTTAAACTCCAGAGAGGCAAGTAACCCTATTAAAAAATGGGGTACAGAGCTAAACAAAGAGTTCTCACCTGAAGAATATCTAATGGCTGAGAGGCACCTGAAGACATATTCATCATCCATAGTCATTAGGGAATTGCAAATCAAAACAAACCTGAGATTTCATCTCACACCAGTCAGAATGGCTAAGTTCAAAAGCACAGGAGAAAACAGTTGTTGGTGGGGATGTGGAGAAAGAGGAACACTCCTCCACTGCTGGTGGGATTGCAAGCTGGTAAACAAGTTTCAAATTCCAGAATTCTCATTGCTAGTGGAGGCATAGAATACAAAACCTCATTTCCCAAAGTATTCATTAAAAGCAAGAAATAATGTTCTACCTCTCCTTCCTTGTTATATAAGAAATCGTAAGATCCTTGATGCAGAAAGGTTTTGCCTTATATAAAAGCAAGAAAGGGATGCTGCATACCGAAGCTGAGACAAATCTGGGAAGGCTTTTTGCATTTCATCCAATCTTGCTACCATTACATAATGACCTTTATCTTATCACATTTCTTTTTTTTTATTTATTTTATTTTATTTTTTAATTTACATTCCAAATCACTTCCCCTTTCCCGTTTCCTCCCTCCCCGAAAGTCCCATAAGCCCCCTTCCCTCCCTCTTTTCTCCATTCAACCCCCTCTCGTTACTCTGTCCTGGCGTTCCCCTACATCCAGTCTTTCCAGGACCAGGGGTCTCTCCTTCCATCTTTTTAGAAATCTATTGATATGCGGATTGTGTCTAGGGTATTCCGAGATTCTGGGTCAATATCCCCTTATCAGTGACTGCATACCATGTGTGTTCTTTTGTGATTGGGTTACCTCACTAAGGATGATATTTTCAAGATCTGACCATTTGCCTAGGAATTTCGTGAATTCATTGTTTTTAATTGCAGAGTAGTATTCCATTGTGTAGATATACCACATCTTCTGAATCCATTCCTCCGTTGAGGAACATCTGGGTTCTTTCCAGCTTCTGGCTATTATAAATAAGGCTGCTATGAACATAGTGGAACATGTGTCCTTATTGCATGCAGGTAAAGCCTCTGGGTATATTCCCAGGAGTGGTATAGCCGGATCCTCCGGGAGTGTCATGCCCAGTTTTCTGAGGAACCGCCAGACTGCTTTCTAGAGTGGTTGTACCAGCCTGCAATTCCACCAGCAGTGGAGGAGTGTTCCTCTTTCTCCACATCCTCACCAACAACTGCTGTCTCCTGTGTTTTTGATCTTAGCCATCCTGACTGGTGTGAGATGGAATCTCAGGGTTGTTTTGATTTGCATTTCCCTAATGACTAAGGATGATGAACATCTCTTTAGGTGCTTCTCAGCCATTAGATATTCTTCAGGTGAGAACTCTTTGTTTAGCTCTGTACCCCATTTTTTAATAGGGTTACTTGCCTCTCTGGAATTTAACTTCTTGAGTTCTTTGTATATATTGGATATTAGCCCTCTGTAGGATGTAAGGTTGATAAAGATCATTTCCCAGTTAGTTGGTTGCTGCTTTGTCTTTTTCTTATCACATTTCTATAGAATAATCTATTATTCACCGAATATATATGCTAAAATAGGTATTATTTTCTTTTGAATTGACATTTCTGAAGGCCTTTGTGTCAAATTTTTTTAAGATAAATATAATGTGTTTAATAGTTTTTAGCTCATCTCATTATAAGTGTCTTAGCTCTATCCCTGGCAATGATGAAGGAAAGCTACTGCATATTTTTGTATCTAAATTATTGTTTTGAAAATAGGCAAAACTATTAATCATTGAGAAGTAGAAAATAATGTAAATTTCTCTTTTTTGATGGAAATTCTCACTGGTGTTTAATATATACATATAATTTATATATTTTCAAAACTCATCTCATGTCAGCATCATTACCCCATCCCACCTCTCTTCACAGGTTCACCCTTACAAATCCCTTCTTCAATGCCTCCTTCACTTCTCCTTAGAGAGGAAGCACCAAACACTTTTGGGCACCACCCCATGCTGAGGCATCAGGTCCTAGTAGCTCTAGATACATTCCTTCCCACTGAGGCACAACCAGGCAATCCATGTATGTGGGAAATATATCGAATGTCAGAAACAGAGACCAAGACAGATCCCATTCCACTTTTTAGGGGACCCACATGAAGACCAAGCTGCACATTTGTTACAGATGTATAGGGGTTCTAGGTCTAGCATATGCATGTTTCTTGGTTGATGGCCCAGACTTTTTGAATGTCCATGTTCCCAGGTTTGTTGACTCTGTTGTTCTTCTTGTGTTCTTGACATCTCCTATTTGCTCACTGTTATCCTCAACAAGACTCCCAGATTTTGCCTGATGCTTAGCTATGAGTTTCTTTATCTGCTTCCATCCATTGCTGGATAAAGCTTCTCATGAGATTATTATGATTATTATGAGATTATTATTATTCCTGCTTCTAGTCATAGCAATGTATCATTAATAGAGTCAGGGGTTGGCTCTCTCACATCACTGTATCTCAAGTTGTACCAGTCATTGGTTAACTGTCAACCCCCATCCCCCCACCCCAGACTCTGCTCCATATTTATCCCTGTATATTTTCTAGGCAAATCAAATTTTGGGTTGAAGGTTTTGTGGGTGGATTGATGTTTCCCTCTCTCCTCTGGAAATCCTGCCTGGTTACAGCAGGTGGCAATTTCAGACTGTATATTTCACTCTGGTAGGAATCTAATCTAGTCATCACCATAGAATCCCCATTTCTTCTCCCATCCCAGGCCTCTAGCTAGTCACCAGAGATTGCCACTTTCCCATTTCTATTCTCACTTTCAGGCCTCTCTCATCTCCTTCTGCCCACACCTGATCACCATACCCAATTCCCTTCTTATCTTCTCTCCTACACTGCTCTCTCTCTCTAACCACTTCAAAATAAATATTTAGTTTCCCCTTCTGATTAAGAGTCTAATATCATTCCTTGGGACCTTGTTTTTATTCAGTTTCTCTGGAACCATGGATTATAGCACTTTATGGATAATGACATGTATTTCTGGCTCTGGATTACCTCACTCAAGATGAAATTCTCAACTTCCATCTATTTTGCTGCAAAATTCATGATGTTTTTGTTTTTAATAGCTGAATAGTATTCCATTGTGTACATGTACCGCATTTTCTTTATCCTTTCTTTAGTTGAGGAATGTCTAGGTTGTTTCAAGTTTCTGGAAAGGGAAAAACTTTTGAAATGTAAACATATAAAATGTCCAATTAAAAAAGAATAAACCTGCTATGAACGTAGTTGAACAAGCGTCCCTGTGGCACAGTGGGATATCTTTTGGGTACATGCCTAGGAGTGGTATAGCTGGGTCATTAAGCTGAGCTATTCATTCCTGGTGTTCTGAGAAGATGCCAAATTGATGTCCATGGTTGTTGCACAAGTTTGCACTCCCACCAGCAATGTAGCAATTTACGTATTGTTTCACATCCCCTTTAGTATGGCTATCTCTTGAGTGTTTGATCTTAGCAATTATGATTGATGTAAGATGGAATCTCAGAGTAGTTTTGGTTTGCATTTCCCTGATGACTAAAGATGTTGAACATTTAAGAGCTTCTTGGCAATTCAACACTCTTATGACATTAACCTAGTATAAGTAGTGTTTTATGTTGTTATGAAAGAAATGGAAATTATTATAAGATGATATTTGACAAAGGAGCTAAAAATATCCAGTGGAAAAAAAGACAGTGTTTTTAACAAATGGTGCTGGATAAACGGGAGGTCAGCATGCAGAAAAATGCAAATTGACCCATTCTTATCTCCTTGTACAAAGCTCAAGTACAAGTGAATCAAGGACCTCCACATAAAACCAGATACACTGGATGTAGGGGATGCCAGGACAGAGAAGCGAGAGGAGTGTGAATGGGGAACAGAGGGAGGGAAGGGGACTTATGGAACTTTTGGGGAGGGAGGAAACGGGAAAAGGGAAATCATTGGGAATGTAAATAAAAAAAAACTTAGAAAAAAATCAGATACACTGAAGCTTATATAGGAGAAAGAGGGGAAGAACCTTGAACATGGGCACATGGGAAAAATTCCTGAATAGAACAACAATGGCTTATGTTCTAAGAACAAGAATCAACAAATGGGACCTCATAAAACTGCAAAGTTTATATAAGGCAAATGACACTGTCAATAGGACAAAACAGCAACCAAAAGATTGGGAAAAGATCGTTACCAATCCTACATCCGATAGAGGGCTAATATCCAATGTATACAAAGAACTCAAGAAGTTAGATTCCAGAGCATCAAATAACTTTATTACAAATGGGGTACAGAGTTAAACAGGGAATTTTCAACTGAGGAAATTTCAATGGTTCTGAAGCACCTAAAGAAATGTTCAGCCTCCTCAGTTATCAGGGAAATGCAAATCAAAACAACACTGAGATTCCACCTCACACCAGTCAGGATGGCTAAGATGAAAAACTCAGGAGACAGCAGATGCTGGAGAGAATGTGGGGAAAGAGGAACACTTCTCTATTGCTGGTGTTATTGCAAGCTAGTAAAACTGCTCTGGAAATCAGTATAGCAGTTTTTCAGAAAATTGGACATAGTACTACCTGAGGACCCAGCTACACCATTCCTGGGCATATAACCAGAAGATGCTCCAACACTAAACAAAGAAAGAATATTAATAGCAGTAAGGGAAAAAGGCCAAGTAACATATAAGGCAGACCTATCAGAATTATACTAGACTTCTTACCAGAAACTATGAAAGCTAGAAGATCCTGGGAAGATGTCATATAAACCTTAAGAGAACATAAATGTTAGCCTAGGCTACTATGCCCAGCAAAACTCTCAATTACCATAGACAGAGAAAACAAGATATTCCATGCCAAAACCAAATTTACACAATATCTTTCCATAAACCAAGCTCTACAAAGGATAATGGGTGGTAAAATACCAACACATAGAGGGAAACTAAACCCTAGAAAAAGTAATAAAGTAATCTTCTTTCAACAAACTCAAAAGAAGATAGCCACACAAACATAATTCCTCTTTTAACAACAAAAATAACAAGAAGTAACAATCACTTTTCCTTAATATCTCTTAACATCAATGGACTCAATTCCCCAATAAAAAGGCAGAGACTAACAGACTAGAAAAGCAAACAGACCCAACATTTTGTTTCATACAAGGAACCCACCTCAGTGACAAAGTCAGACACACCTCAGAATCAAAGGTTGGAAAATGATTTTCTAAGTAAATATCCTTAGAAACAACTTGTAGTGGTCATTCTTATTTTGAATAAAATCGACTTTCAACCAAAAGTTGTCAAAAAAGGTAAGGAAGGACACTTCATAATGGTCAAAGGAAAAATCTACCAAGATTAACTCTTATTCTGAACATCTATGCTCCAAATGCGGCACACACATTCATAAAAGAAACTTTACTGAAGCTCAAAGCACACATTGCATACCCTACAATAATAGTGGGAGACTTCAACACCACACTTTCAGTGATGGACAGATCATGAAAACAGAAGCTAAATAGAGACACAGTTAAAATAACAGAAGTTTCTAACCAAATGGATCTAACAGATATTTATAGAACATTTCATCTAAAAGTAAAAGAATATACCTTCTCAGCACCTCATGGTGCCTTCTCAAAAACTGACCACATAATTTGACACAAAACAGGCCTCAACAGATACAGGAATATTGAAATAATTCTATGCACACAATCAGATTACCACAGTCTAAGGCTGGTCTTAAGTTACAAGAAAAACAACAGAAAACACACATACACATGGAAGATGAACAATGCTCTACTCAATGATAACTTGGTCAAGGAAAAGATAAATAAATTAAAGACTTTTTAGAATTTAATGAAAATGAAGATACATCATATCAAACTTATGGGACACCATGAAGGCAGTTTTAAGAGAAAACTCATAGCTCTAACTGCCTCCTAAACAAAATTGACAGAGCTTATACTTGCAACTTGACA
Source organism: Tokudaia tokunoshimensis (assembly GCA_036184795.1). Taxonomy (NCBI): domain Eukaryota; kingdom Metazoa; phylum Chordata; class Mammalia; order Rodentia; family Muridae; genus Tokudaia; species Tokudaia tokunoshimensis. Next base: position 76,064,702 of record BTHU01000023.1, read on the forward strand.
GCACACCTGAAAGCTCTAGAACAAAAAGAACAAAAAGAAACAAATACACACAAGAGGAGTAGATGACAGGAAATTATCAAACTCAGGGCCAAAATCAACTAAATAGAAACAAAAAGAACTACACAAAGATTCAATAAAACCAGGAGCTGGTTCTTTGAGAAAATCAGCAAGATACATAAACCCTTAGCCAGACTAAGCAGAGGGCACAGAGGCACTACCAAAATTAATAAAATCAGAAATTAAAAGAGAGACAAACCAACAGAATCTGTGGAAATTCAAATAATCATCAGATCATACCCCAGAAGAAGGTATATTCTTTCACTTGAAGACGGAATGTTCTATAAATATCTGTTAGATCTATTTGGTCCATAACTTTAGTTAGTTTAACTGTGACTCTTCTTAGTTTCAGTTTCCATGATTTGTCCATTGTTGAGAGTAGGGTGTTGAAGTCTCCACTATAATTGTGTGGGGCAATGTGTGCTTTGAGCTTTAGTAAAGTTTCTTTTATGAATGTGGGAGCCCTTGAATTTGGAACATAGATGTTCAGAATTGAGAGTTCATCTTGGTAGATTTTTCCTTTGATAAGTATGAAGTTTCCCGCCTTATCTTTTTTGACTACTTTTGGTTGAAAGTCGATTTTATCTGATATAAGTATGGCCACTCCAGTTTGTTTCTTGGTTCCATTTGCTTGGAAAATTGTTTTCAAACTTTGACTCTGAGATAGTGAGTCTCTTTGTTACTGAGGTTGGTTTCTTGTATGCAGCAAAATGTTGGGTCCTGTTTACATATCCAGTCTGTTAATCTGCCTTTTTATTGGAGAATTGAGACCATTGATGATAAGACATACTAAGGAAAGGTGATTGTTGCCTCCTGTTATTTTCATTTTTACAGGGGAATTCTGTTTGTGTGGCTATTTTCTCTTAGTTTTGCTGAAAGAAGATTACTTTATTGCTTTTTCTATTAAAAAAATTGACTGTCAGTTGTTTCCATTATGTTCTTACATCTCTCTTATATTGTCTGTATGGAATATTTCTGCCCAGGAAATACTGTTGTAGCAGACACCAGATGGGTGATGTCTAAAGCTCTCCAAGTTGACCTTGTCTACTGTTAAATAGTAATATTTTGAAGTTAAATTTCTAAGATTTTTTTCTTCAAATATAAACCAAATTTGTCTTCATAGTAAACCAAAGAAAGTTCCTCTTTTGCTTCTGAATAGCTGGACATAAATGAAGGTTTCTATTTCTCTCTCCTAGTTTGCCTTGGTTAATTTCCTAGAATTGCTCACAGAACACTGAGGTATGCTTACTTTATTTTGTTTTTATTAAACAATATTACAAACAGTAGAAATAAACAATAGGTGACGGTATGGAGTGAAAGATAATACATAGAACTTCTCTGTCCTTTATTACTACACTGCCATCCTGGTTACTCCAGCTATTGAGTTACCTGAAAGGTCTTCTATCTTGCCCTATTTAAAATATTTACTAAATGTTTTTGTTGCACAAACACAACTGAATAAACCATTGTCAATCAGTAATAAATATATTTGCTATCCCCTACCCAATCTCTAGAGCAGTAGTTCTCAACCTTCTTAGTGCTGTGGCCCTTCAATATAATTCTTCATATTGTGGTGAACCCTAACAATAAAATTATTTTTGTTCCTACTTCATAACTGTAATCTTTTTATTATTATCTTAAATCATATTTTTTACAGTCTGGTCATTATCCCCCTCCAATTCTGCCCTCCAGAAGTTCCTCATCCCATTCCTCCAACCCTATCTCCAAGAGGATGCCCCCACATCCCCACACTCCCCACACATAACACACCAGACCACCCCAATTCCTGGGGCCTCATTCTCTCAAGGTTAGGTGAGTTTTCTCTCACTGAGGCCAGACCAGGCAGTCCTCAGCTGTATATGTGTCAGGGGCCTTGGATCAGCTAGTGTATGCTGCCTGGTTGTTGGCTCATTTTCTGAGAGATCTCAGGGGTTTGGGTTAGTTTAGACTACTGGTATTCCTATGGGAATTCCCTCCTCCTTAGCTGCTTCCAGCTTTTCCCTAATTCAACTACAGGGGTCTCCAGCTTCTGTCTATTTGTTGGGTGTTAAGTATCTGCTTCTGTCATGGTCAGTTGCTTATTTGGCCTCTCAGAGGGCAGCAATGCTAGTCTCCTGTCTGTAAGTACACCATAGCATCAATAATAGCGTCAGGCATCTCCTGATCCCAGGAGACCCCAAGAAACATTGTGGTCCTCCAATTAGAGTAGGAGCTTATGGAAGACAGGTGAATAATGGAGTTTTGACTGATGTCTGACTCACAGTAGGTCCAGTAGTTCCCTGAACACATCCAGTGGTCATTTCCCCAGTTCCAAAATGTATAATTGGGATAGTTATACTCAGAAATTCACAGAATTCTCACATTTGTTCCCTGATCCATGGAGTGAGGGTTATTGTGGTTGGAAAGGCAAAATGGAAGCCTTTAGAGTTGCCTCTGCCAAGGAAAATAGTGAATCAAAAACAGTATCGTATTCCTGGAGGAACTGCAGAAATTACTGCCACTATCAAGGACTTGAAAGACGCAGGGGTGGTGTTTCCCACCACATCTCCCTTTAACTCTCCTATCTGGCCAGTTCAGAAGACAGATGGATCAGGGAGAATGACAGTTGACTATAGGAAACTAAATCAGATAGTAACTACAGTTGCAGCAGCTGTACCAGATATAGCTTAGTTACTTAAGCAAATTAACACATCTCCTGGAACCTGGTATACAGCTATTGATCTGTCAAATGCCTTCTTCTCAGTTCCTGTCCATAAGGACCACCAGAAGAAATTTGCTTTCAGTTGGCAAGCCAGCAGTATACCTTTACAGTTTTGCCTCAAGGATATATTAACTCTCCTGCCCTGTGTCATAACTTAGTTAGAAGGAATCTTGATCGTTTGTTTCTTCCACAAAATATCACATTGGTGCACTATATTGATGACATTATGCTGATTGGACCAAGTGAGCAGGAAGTAGCAACCACTTTGGATTCATTGGTAACACAAATGTGTATCAGAGGATGGGAATTAAATCCAATCAAAATTCAAGGACCATCTACCTCAGTGAAATTCTTAGGAGTACAGTGGTGTGGGGTTTGCAGAGATATTCCTTTTAGGGTGAAAGATAATTTATTGCACCTGGCCCCTCCCACCACCAAGAAAGAAGCACAACGTTTATTGGGTCTATTTGGATTCTGAAGGCAGCACATTCCTCACTTAGGTGTGTTACTCAGGCCTATTTATCAAGTGACTCAGAAAGCTGCTAGCTTTTTTTGTGGGGCCTGGAACAAGAGAAGGCTCTTCAACAGGTCCAGGCTGCTGTGCAGGCTGCACTACCACTTGGACCATATGATCCAACAGACCCAATGGTACTTGAGGTGTCAGTGGCAGAGAGAGATGTTGTTTGGAGACTCTGGCAGGCCCCTATTGGTGAATCACAGAAGAGACCTTTGGGATTTTTGAGCAAAGCTCTACCATCATATGCAGACAACTACTCTCCCTTTGAAAAACAGCTCTTGGCTTGCTATTGGGCCTTAGTGGAAACTGAATGTTTGACAACAGGACACCAAGTTACTATGTGACCTGAACTGCCCATCACGAGCTGGGTGTTATCAGACCCTTTAAGTCATAATGTAGGACGTGCACAGGAGCAGTCTCTTATCAAATGGAAGTGGTATATACGTGATCGGGCCAGAGAAGGTCCTGAAGGAACAAGCAAGTTACATGAAGTTTCTCAGATGCCTATGGTTTCTAATCCTGTTACAATGCATGATGTTATGTAGGCACCACTCAGAAGTGGACAGCTGTAGCATTACAACCCTTTTCTGGGACAACCTTGAAAGATACAGGTGAAGGGAAATCTTCACAGTGGGCAGAACTTCGGGCAGTACACATGGTATTACAGTTTGTTTGGAAGAAGAAATGGCCAGATGTATGATTGTTCACTGACTCATGGGCTGTAGCCAATGGATTGGCTGGATTATCAGGGATGTGGAAAGATCACAATTGGAAAATTGGTGAGAAAGACATCTGGGGAAGAAGTATGTGGATAGATCTCTCCAAATGGGCAAAGGATGTGAAGATATTTGTGTCCCATGTAAATGCTCACCAAAAGGTGACTTCAGCTGAGAAGGAGTTCAACAATCAAGTAGGTAAGATTACCCATTCTGTAGAGAGTCAGCCTCTTTCCCAAGCTATCCCAGTCATTGCCCAATGGGCACATGAACAAAGTGGCCATGGTGGCCGAGACAGAGGTTATGCTTGGGCTCAGCAACATGGACTTCCACTCGCCATATAGAGACTACCCAATCGTTCTGTGACTCTAGAGAACCCTGACTAGTACAAAGAGGCATGATAACCAAAGAAACTTATAAAATAAAACTTATAATTGGAGGATCATTGAGTTCATGAAAATCATGCCAGGGAACATGGAAATAGACAGGGAGATATGGCTTTGGAGGCTTTGCAAAGGCTTATTTCTTATCTGCAAATATGGAGTCAGAAAATGAAAGATTAGACCTGGGTTGGACATTTGAAACTTCAATACCCTCCCAGTGGCTCACCTCATCCAACAAACCACAACTCCTAATATAACCCAAAATATCTCCACCATCTATTCAAACATATGATGAGCCTGTGGTGCCCACTCTCACTCAAACTACTACATTTGAAAAGGAAGAAAACTATGTTAATTTTCTGTTACCATGTAAGGAAATTACTACAAACTTACTATCTTGGAATAACACAAATTTTTAATTGAACAGTGCTGAACATGTTTTTCACAGAAGGAATTTTATGGAGTTATGTCTTACTCATTGAGTATTTCAGTACTATCCATTAGGTCTTGAGTCATACCACCACTGTTGCCATCACAGCAACAATAACTGCAAAAGAAGTAAAATAAAAAAAATATTGTACCCAATAGATGAGTGTGACAAATGAGATAGAAAACAAAAATATCCAAAAGAGAGAGAGAGAGAGAGAGAGAGAGAGAGAGAGAGAGAGAGAGAGAGAGAAAAGAAAAAAATAAAGGAAGGAAGACAAAAACAAAGACAAGTGCTTCAGTATTTAATTACTCTGAGCAGACAAGACAATTCTGGCAGATGTGAGCTGGCAAAATGTAAAGAGAGTGGGTGTCTCATTTGAGAAGATGCCATCAAGAACAACACTTCTTTTAAAGAAGCAATCTTTGTTTTCATGTAGAATATATTCTGGGTTTTTGTTTGTTTCATGATTAATGTCTGTCAGATTCAAAAGTAATGATCTTCTTCAACAACAGAGTATATAGAAGAGAGAGTTTTCTACCTTCCTAAGAAATTTATGCTACTTTACAAAATGCTAAACTTAAAATTCTGTATACCTTTAAGAATAACTGAAAATATATGAATTTTTATTTCATTACACAGCATTTGAATGTGGTACATTGATGAAGCTATATTGCACCTGAGTAGAACACTTTGAATTAGTTTGGTGAACATTAACAGAAAACTAGAGCTCACAATTCTGGAAGAACTTGAGTCCATGTATGTGGATTCTACTAATACATAATCCTAGACTTCGGGCCTTTTACAGTGTTTTCCAAATTGCTAATATTATTGAATTCTTGCAAAGTATGAGCTGTCTGGAGCTTCATCTTCAGTAGGTCCTGATTTTACTTGTCCACAGCAGCTTCTATGACAGAGAGATGTGCAAACTCCACATGGATATGTCAGCATAATGGAGACATATGAAACTAACAGATTTCAACACACTGAGAATGCCATACCTAACCAAGTCACTGTTCCTGTGATAGCCAAATTTCTTTCGTGTGTGAGGCTTTCTTTCCTTTGTATCTACTGTGAATCTTCCTGTCAACCTAAAGAAGATGATATGACACACAATGACAACAACAAATACAATCTCAGCTTCAACAACAGTCAATGTGACTAGTTCTCAAAAATTACTCTAAAGTATCTGTGGCATCTTTCCCCAGAAAATAATGTCAGAATTTTCTTTTTATGTTCATAAAAATTTTATAAAAAAATGATTCTTAGTAATAAGTAAGAATATACTGGTGAAAATGGGCACAATTTCTGTTTTAATGCAAAAGGTATTTCTCAATAGCCTCAAATAAATGTTTACAATGTCCACATGAAATGCTGATTTCATAGTAATTTGATTTTTTAGTCATGGTTGTTATGTGTAACTTCCTGAAGTTACATCGAATGGGTTATCTGGAAGGGAAGCTGGGGATTTATGAGAAGGTGGCAAAAAGAGATGGATACAAAGACAACACCTGCTGCTCAAGGTCTGGAAGTTTAATGGAGGACTCCAAATATATAGGCAGGGGAAAACCCTTCCCCCAATGGCTGAAAACTTCTCCACAGAAACAGTTTGGTTGCTCAGCAGGTGGATAGTGTTTCTCAGGAAACTGTAGGTTGTTGAAGAACAATGAGCTTCACCTTGGTCTGATCACTTCACCCTAGGTGGAGGGGATTATGGCTAAGCCAGGAGTTCCCAATCAAAGACAGGGAGAGGAACTTCACATTGGTCAATGTCAAGTTCCTGCCAGGTGGCATGGCACCCTAATAAGGCTCTCTACATTTGTGTTAGAATTGTAACTCATGTCCAGACAGACTACACCAGGCCAATACAGTTCCAGGTGGGTGTATTGTGGGGGAAGAGGGAAAAGGCGACTACAATGATGAAGGGGAAAGAGAGAGAAGAGAGGGAGGTCAGAAGAGTCTGATTTTTATTTGGGTTGTGACTTAGCTGCTCGCAGGTAAATGTGAGAAGTGACCCAAGTGGATATTGGGAATGTATGGTAGTTGCATGGAACAGATGCATGGGTCCCTGTCCCCTATGTGTGATATCACTGGGTTTGGAGAAAACCAGTCATGCCGGTTCCTGATACCAATGTACCTCCTCTTTGCTTATCAAAAAGAGAAGGGAAAAGGGGGAGGAATAAGCCAATGGCCAAAAGGGAATAGTGGCATCATGTCTCATAAACTGCATCGTGCTGTCCAGGGGCATCATCAAATTTGGGGTATAGCTGACTTTCACCATTTGGGTCCACTTGGTGAATGTTCACATCAGGCTCCTCTGTGGACTGCAGCTCCTCTGTGGAAAATGGCTGGTAATCCTGTAAAAAGAACTGATAATAATTTGGTTAGAATTTTCTTTTTGTATTTGTCATTGAAGGAATGTAGAAACAAGATTAGTGAGGCAGGGAGTGAATAATAAAGCCAGGAAGTTAAGTAGAAAAGACTTTACAAAAGGGAGCATCCACTTTAATATAGGGTTTTGAAAATCTATCTTCTTGGAAATCTATTGATATGCGAATTGTGTCTAGGGTATTCCAAGATTCTGGGTTAATATCCCCTTATCAGTGACTGCATACCATGTGTGTTCTTTTGTGATTGGGTTACCTCACTAAGGATGATATTTTCAAGTTCTGACCATTTGTCTAGGAATTTCGTGAGTTCATTGTTTTTAATTGCAGAGTCGTATTCCATTGTGTAAATATATCACATCTTCTGAATCCATTCCTCCGTTGAGGGACATCTGGGTTCTTTCCAGCTTCTGGCTATTATAAATAAGGCTGCTATGAACATAGTGGAGCATGTGTCCTTATTGCTTGCAGGGGAGGCCTCTGGGTATATGCCCAGGAGTAGTATAGCCGGATCCTCTGGGAGTGTCATGCCCAGTTTTCTGAGAAACCGCCAGACTGCTTTCCAGAGTGGTTGTACCAGCTTGCAATCTCACCAGCAGTGGAGGAGTGTTGCTCTTTCTCCACATCCTTGCCAACAACTGCTGTCTCCCGTGTTTTTGATCTTAGCCATTCTGACTGGTGTGAGATGGAATCTCAGGGTTGTTTTGATTTCCATTTCCCTAATGACTAAGGATGATGAACATCTCTTTAGGTGCTTCTCAGCCATTAGATATTCTTCAGGTGAGAATTCTTTGTTTAGCTCTGTACCCCATTTTTTAATAGGGTTACTTGGCTCTCTGGAGTCTAACTTCTTGAGTTTTTTGTATATATTTGATATTAGCCTTCTGTCGGATGTAGGGTTGGTAAAGATCATTTCCCAATTAGTTGGTTGCTGCTTTGTCTTTTTGACAGTGTCTTTTGCCTTACAGAAACTTGTAATTTTATGAGGTCCCATTTGTCAATTCTTGATCTTAGAGCATAAGCTGTTAGAGTTCTGTTCAGGAAATTCTCCCCTGTGCCCATATGTTCAAGGTTATTCCCTAGTTTCCTTTCTATTAGTTTCAGTGTGCCTGGTTTTATGTGGAGGTCCTTGATCCACTTGGAATTGAGCTTAGTGCAAGGAGATAAGAATGGGTCAATTTGCATTCTTCTGCATGTTGACCTCCAGTTGATCAAGCACCATTTGTTTAAAATCCTGTCTTCCCTGGTCCTGGAAAGACTGAATGTAGGCGAATGCCAGGACAGAGAAGCGAGAGGGGGTTGAATAGGGAAAAGAGGGAGGGAAGGGGGCTTTATGCGACTTTCGGGGAGGTAGGAAACGGGAAAGGGGAAATGATTTGGAATGTAAATAAAAAAAACTTAGAAAATAAATTAAAAAAAAAAAAAAGAAGAAAATCCCAGAACTGGAGATCTCATTTTCCCTGAAATTCTGTATGTCTGATTATAGCTTCTGGATTTATTTCTCACTATCTTGGATTAATTGACATAGCAACAACATTCTTCTTGAAGGAACAGGTAAAGACCACCTTCTTTAGCTGTCAGGACATTTAGTCCCCATCAGTTCTGAAGCTCCACAGCTGCCAAAGAATCAATCTATTTCTAGAAAGTAAGTATGATTTCAGAAATTTTTGGAAAACGGCTGTCAAGCTTGGAAGTGAACTCACTATATTGAGTCAAGGAAGTCATTATCCCTATACTCCAGTACCAGCATCTATAGCTACTCTAGCAGTGACCATGAGTGGCATTACCTGAACTGCCCTCTTATGTTGGGTAGCTATAATATCTACAACTGGGATTGGCAGGGTCTTGTTTCCCTAGATTACTCCTAGTTTAGGGAAAAGGAGTACAAAAAGGCAAACTCCTGACCAGCTGGCGGGTAGGCAATGATATACCTGAGTACCACAAAGAATTGATGTGTTTTTGACCGCAGGACATTTTGGCAGAGATGAAGTTTCAAGGGTTGTAATTGTACTGTGTATTGTGATTGCAGTTTAGGGAGCTTAGGGTTCTTACTGAACTTGTCCCGGAGGTCTTAAAACAGTTTGCCACACCAAAAGGAGGGATAGGGGAAACATACGGAGTCATGGCCACATTTGTTTCAGCACATCTGACAAAAGGTGAGGTAAGGTTACATGGCAGTATTATTGGGGAAACTGTATATAGCAATTGTGAGATAGTCCCAGGGGGTATGCATAGCCAGCAATCTTTAAAACATCCAGGTTGGGTGACATTAAGAAGTTGGTACACTGAGGTCAAGGTGTGAAGCAAAACAGGCAATGACAAGTTAGTGCCATTTATGAGGGGGGAATGTCAAAATGTAAGCACCTCAGAGGAGTGTTTGATTACTTCCCCAACTTTTCAGATATCTAGAGATTGGACAATTGAGACATATTTTCTCTGGATATGGATAGTACTGGACCAATGTTGATTTTTACAGTAAAGCTTACCAGCAACTGCTGTCTCTCACCTGGAATCCAGTGGGTCTTGTAAGTAGGAAAAAAATGTCTTACAGTCTTGAAAAAAGAAGTGATTGGTCTATGATCCTAACATGTATCTGACAAGACCAATATGGGAAGCCCCTATATTCATCTGGCCAGTTTTCACAATGACCTTTTGTCTGGTCAAAGAAAAAAGCAAGTAAAGAGATCATAATATTTAAATGGGATAACAGATACAAGGATGACAAAAATTTGGATCTGTTCCTGGCATCTGGCTAGGGAGCAGTTTCCTGACCTTGTTTGAAAAGACTGGATGTTACCTGTGGAGGTTTCTTGAACCTTGAATCTCCAGATGTAAGAGCTACCCTGGATGAAATTGAACAGCAGGGGATAAACAAGAAACCCTTGTCTAATCCAGTGAGATTGAGCTCAGCTGCCAGATTGTAGTCTCATTTGTCTGGGACTGGGGACAAGGTGGGTGGTCTTGACATATTCTGGAGCTTATCAGAGCATGGTCCTGTAAGGGTAATGTGCCCTCCTGTGTGTGTGAAGGATGAAGTAATAGTTCCTTTAAAGTTTCAGTGCAGAAGTGAGATAGGGAGTATTTAGTATTTGGTTGAGGAAGAAGATTGGAAATACTAAGAGGTAGGCATGATTGGAAGGTGAGTGTGGTGTCTTCTATTAGTGCTACCTGAAGAGATCAAACCCTGGAGAGAGGTAGAGTGTGTAAGCCTTTGTAAGTTAGGAGTTGCAACAGATTATAAAAAGAGAAGACAGTTATAGGTGACCCAAAAATAAGGGTTTTTTTGACTCTCAAATGAGGAATTTAGAGGCTTCTAACTCCTGCTAGATTTTTTTTTTGACAAGTATGCTACAGGTGCAAAAGAGAGTCCCAGTTGGTGACCTAAAACTCCAAGGGTGAGTACATTTTTTTCCAGTTGCATAGAAGGAAAAAGGACAAGACAGGTAAGGGAGATGTAAGGCTGGGGCCTTAAGGAGAGTCTGTTGGAGCTTTTGAAAGGGTTTGGTATCAGGTTTGAGAAGAGGTTTATGGGTAGGGTCTAATGCTGCTTCATGTAAGGGGTAAGAAAGGAAGGAAAAGATGAGAACCCAGGAATGTAAAATCTAGCTATTCCTAGGAATGTTAAAATATCTTCCTTTGTAGTTAGTGACTGAATCAGATTCTTTCTATCTAAGGTAATAATAGCCTTGTGGGTTGGGTTAATTGTTAATCCTAAATAGGTGACCTGAGGAGTGGACAGTTGGATTTTAGAAGGTGAGACCCTGTAGCCTCGACTGGAAAGGAAATTAAGAAGAGCAGGGGTGTCAGCTTGGCTAAAATCTAGAGAATGGCTATAGAGAAGGATGTCATTTACATAATATACAGTCTTAGATTTAGGGAGAGATAGAGACAGTAAGTCAGAAGTCAGGGCCTGTCCAAATAGGTGTGGGATATCCTGGATTCCCTGAGGTAGAACAGTCCAGGTAAGTTGGAAATAGAAGTGGGTGTTAGGATCTCTCCAGGTGAAGGGAAATATGTTCTGTAACTAGGCTCTAGAAGGATAGAGAAAAATGCATCCTTGAGATCTAGGTTTGAGAAATAGGATGTCCACAAAGGTATAGTGGAAAGGAGTGTATAAGGGTTAGCCACAAAAGGACGGAGGGGGACCACAGCAAAATGAATGCACCTGAAGTCTTGAATCAAGCAATAGGTATGATTAGGTTTATTAACTGCTAATATAGAGGTGTTAAAGTGGGAAGAGTTGGGGTGAAGGAGTTTTTTCCTTAAGATGTCAGATATGATAGGCTTAAATCCCCTGAGGCTCTGGAAAAAGAAAGAGGGTCTTGAGTTTGGGTGATGTACCTGGTAAAATCAAATAACTGAATGACAATAGGAGAATGATGTTTAGCAACAGAGGGGTTCTGGACATCCCTGACTTGGGGATCCACCTGAGAAGCTGGTAAAGGAAACAACATATTAGTGTTAGTAGGTTGACTGGCAAGAAGAAGGATCAGAGGAGCTGCTGGTGAGCTTGGGTTTAGGCGAATGCGGGGAGCAAAGGAAATAGAATCACCATCCCTGACTTCAAGCAATACTACAGAGCAATAGTGATAAAAACTGCATGGTATTGGTACAGTAACCGGCAATGGTATAGATCAATAGTATAGAATTGAAGACCCAGAAATGATCCTTCACACCTATGGTCACTTGATCTTTGACAAAAGAGCTAAAACCATCCAGTGGAAAAAAGACAGCATTTTCAACAAATGGTGCTGGATCAACTGGAAGTCAACATGTAGAAGGATGCAAATTGATCCATTCTTATCTCCCTGTAAAAAGCTCAAGTCCAAGTGGATCAAGGACCTCCACATAAAACCAGATACACTAATAGAAAAGAAAGTAGGGAAGAACCTACAACACATGGGCACAGGGGAAGTTTTCCTGGATAGAACACCAATAACTTATGCTCTAAGATCAAGAATTGACAAATGGGACCTCATAATATTACAAAGTTTCTATAAGGCAAAGGACACTGTCAATAGGACTAAATGGCAACCAACAGATTGGGAAAAGATCTTTACCAATCCTACATCCTAAACAGGGCTAATATCAAATATATACAAAGTACTCAAGAAGTTAGACTCCAGAGAACCAAATAACTCTATTAAAAATGGCGTACAGATCTAAACAAAGAATTCTCAACTGAGGAATACTGGATGCCTGAGAAACACCTAAAGAAATGTTCAACACCCTTAATCATCAGGGAAATACAAATCAAAACAACCCTGAGATTCCATCTCATACCAGTCAGAATGGCCAGGATTAAAAACTCAGAGGACAGCAAATGCTGGCGAGGAAGTGGAGAAATAGAAACACTCCTCCATTGCTGGTGGGATTGCAAGCTAATAAAACCAGTCTGGAAATCAGTTTGGCCATTCCTCAGAGAATTGGACATAGTACTACCTGAGGACCCAGCTATACCAATCCTGGGCATATACCCAGAAGATGCTCCAATATGTAATCAGGCTGGTTCCTGATACCAACAATGGTACACTGTCAAGTTTTCCTCTTTAGTGCACTGACTTCTGATAATTTAGAGAGTTAATTCATACAAAATGTATGATTGTGATTGTACTTGATTTAAGATTCTTAGAGCTTTAGAGTGGTTTACGCTAAGCCCAAACAGCAGCTGATTATTCTTGAATCTAATATTTTTAATAAAGCTAATGCATGTTGTAGCTATGTCACTGAAAACTAGTTAAGCTGCAAGGGCGTATGCTACTGTTTTTGTACTCTAGTTCTTTTTTGAATGTAGTATCAACTTAGTTAATTTTGGTAGAAAAATGATACATTACCATTTACCAGTTTGTATTTTAAAATGTAAGGAATAAAATGCTCATCTATTATTATGTTTATTATTTTCAAAGTAAAAATTTTACTATATAACTCTAAATAAGATCAGATATATTTTTATAAATATATATTCTATACTATGTAATGTGCAAAAACTATTTATAACAATAAACATTTTTAAGATAAATGATTGCATGAATATTTTTTGTTGCTTTTTTTCCTTATTTGCGTTTTAATTTATTACTTGAGCAGCTACTGAAGATTAGGACTTAGCACTTACCATTTCAATTCACAGAAGAACATGTCTTCTACTGTAATTTTCAGAGAAATTAAGATAAAATATTTTATACCAACTTTCCTCCTAAAGAATACTCTACATTTTAAAAATTATAGTGTGAAGACTTCATAGTACCTTTAAAAGACTGCTTAGTAAATGAAACAAAGAGTTTATTTGGGTAACAATCCCAAGGATCCAGGAGTATGAGCTGGAATGTGCTCATGTCAACACCATGGCTTAAGGAAAAAAAAAACACTTAAAAATGATATGGGTATGAGAGAGACTAAGAAGCTACCAGATTAGCTTTATAGCTACCAGTATTTGAAATAACTAGCTGACTTTCAAGGTTATTCTTCACATGAGAAGAATCTCTAAGAACCTCCAAATTGATTAAAAGTCCCATTATTATACTTCATATTAGAAAGCAAGCCACAACAATAGTTTCCATGAAATTAAGTATATTCAATTATACCAGATGCTGATACTTTAATACTTCTGGATTAAAAATTCATAATTCTGGATAACTGTATTACTAGGTGAATAAAAAAAACTGTTTACTACATTGAATCTCTTCAGTAGCATTAATCCATAAGTGTGTACTCATTTACTTACCAGTTAAAAGTCAAAACTCATTATGATTTTTTTATTACTTGTGTATAATTACCTTATTGTTATTACAATCTCGATACTGGATACTTTTCTCAGTTAAATCTTCCAGAGCCTTATCCTGTTAACAGATCTTATTTGTAAGAATATAGGTCAAATATTTTCTCTGTTTTAATGAAATTCTACAGTTAATTTTTGGTAGACAAATGTGCATTTATTTTATGTACAGTTTTCTATGAAAAAGGTAGTTAAGAGAACTATACAGCCCATAACAACTTTTTTGAACAAGTTCAGCCCAAACCTCATGTTGAACATTTGTCAGTAAGGGATTTTCTTGGCAATTCAGGTTTAAAATCTCTCTCAAATCTTCCTTGTCTGTCAGAGTGCCTGGGATTTACAACCTCCTTAATTACTGGGTGCCTCTTTGAAGTTGTTATTACCCCTTCAGCCAGTTAATGTTTATTGATATGAACTTATCAAATATTGAAAAATATCTTTTACTGGCCAGCACATAGTACATCTTAGACCAGTATAAAATGACAATTCTGAAATAATGCTTATAAACCAGTGTATATTTTTCAAAACCTATAAGGTGTACGATACAAAAGGTAGTCCTGATTATAAGAAAAAAATAAATGATATACCAGTTTCTGCAATAATAACAAATGCAGAATATTAAATTATGACTCATTAGGAATATATAGTGGGGAGAGGGACATATAGGGGAACAGTGTATTTTCTAATCATTAATTTACTAATCACAATTCAATAATATATATGAATTATATTATTTCTTTTACATATAATTTAATCTTCTAACAATAAGAAAAAGACTGAATAGTTTAAAAATTTCAGTTTACATGAATGACTAAATAAAATACTGCCAACAATTTATAAGGCAATAAAACAGATTTCTAATGATACTTAATAGAGAAATAAGTTTTTATTAAGGAATTAGTCAAATCTATATCATACATCCTATAAGAGCAAGATTTGGGTTAATTAACAAGTTTGAAATCTATTTGCATCTAAATGAAGATAGAATTGTGTGCTTTGTGTATGAAGTCACAAATTCAGTACTAAATCTTAGCCAATAGATAGAGAAGCTTTATGAAATCTAAGCTGTTGTACTTCTGAGACAGCGTAGGTATCTAAACTGAGAGCCTTGATTATGACTGATGAAGTCCTGACCACTCAGGTACATTACCAACCCTAACAGAGCATGGATTTAAGCTTCATTTTTCACTTTGAATATGTCTTAGAATAACATAATATAGTGTCTGGCATTTTATTTTATTGAAATCTTTGGAAAGATACTCTTGAAAGAGTATGCAAAGTGACAAACTCAGAAATAGTAATTGTTTGTTGGTTCTTTTGCAGCTAATTAGAAAAGAAAATCTTAATAAACGTATTTTCATAGGCAATTATTGAATTAAATTTTACATATAGATAACGAAGAGATTTCTGTTTTTCTTAAATTACAGAAGACATTTATCTACATGAAGCTTGTAAGAACAACAACATGTAGATGCTTTACTTTTGTTATAATTAAAGTCAGTGTGTGTGTGTGTGTGTGTGTGTGTGTGTGTTTGTGTACATGTATATGTACACCTAACTGATCATATCAGTTAACTGCTGGAACATATGAATTTATGATCTAAAACCAGGTAAATATGTATGGTACAGTTCATAACACAGTTGCAATAAGTGGTCCATTCCTATTTAGTAATACATTGTTGATAAAATAGCAGAAAAATAAAAAAATATTGCTTTGCTAATATAAAACAGTGAAAATTATCAAATATTTAGTAGTATATATGAAGCAGGTCAACTCTTAAGGGCATGGGTTGATCTTTCAGATCCTAGACTCAATTCCTGGAACCCACATAGCAGTTTAATAATGGAGTCTATAACTCCAGTACTAGGAGATAGTAAAACATTTTCTATCCTCTGTGGGAACTGTAGACATATGATATATAGACGTACAGACAGACAGAATACCCATAAATATAAAGTAAAAATAAAGGGTAAACATAAAAATAAGTATTTACCTAGTAATATACTAATTTCTAATTTTTCATTAATGATGAAGGCTGTCACTCCTAAAAAAAATGGTTTTAGCGTAAAATCAAAGAGAATTATGTTCATGAAATACATGATACCATCACATAATGAAGACAATATTGATATGAATGTATACATGCAAGCAACAGAGTTACAGAAGTATATATGGAATCGAAAGATATATTCTCAGATATTATAAGTATCTGAAAAATAAATTAGGAACCAATGTTTTGTAGCTAGATTATGAAAATAAACACTTTTGAAATCATTTTAACAATTACTATCTGTACTTTTACATAGCAGAAAACTTTATCTCTTGTCTTTAATAGTTTTCAATCTCTGTCGACATTTTGCACAATTTCTTTGCTGTAACTTATGATCAATGTTCTACTCTTTCTTTGGATATTAAAATTAAAAGATTTACATGGAAAATGTTTCTGACAAAATTGAAGAAGCATATAGAAAAACACATTAAGATTGACAATTTTCATGGAAAATTAACGAGTAAAATGGTAGACACAAAAAGATTACTAAATTAATTGATAAAGGAAGTAGAAACAGTTTATGTTAGAACTTAAGATTTACATGGGAAATATTTGTAATAAAATTGTGCACAAATATAAAATAAGATTAAAATTGAAGATTATCATGGAAAATTACAGATAAAATGGAAGGCATAAAAATATTACTAAGTTGATTGAAAGTGGAATTATAAACATTTTCTGATAAAACTGAAGATCTACAAGGAAAATACTTCTGATAAAATTCAAGAAATATTTAGAAAAACATGTTAAAATTGACTATTTCATGGAAAATTATACAGATAAATTGGTAGGAATAAAAATATTCCTAAGTTGATTGAAAGTAGAATTATAAATGTCTTCTGATAAAATTGAAGATTTACATGGAAAATATTTCTGATAAAATTGAAATAAAATATATGGAAAACATTAAAATTGAAGATTATCATGGAAAATTATACAGATAAAATGGTAGGCCTAAAAGTATTTCTAAGTTGATTGAAAGTGGAATTATAAACATTATCTGAAAAAATTGAAGTTTTATTTGGAAAATATCTCTGATAAAATTGAAGAAATATATAGAAAAACACACTAAGATTGAGTATTTCATGGAAAAATTATATAGAAAAAATTGTATGCGTAAAAATATTCCTAAGTCTTTTGAAAGTGGAATTATAGGCATTTTCTGATAAAACTGAAGATCTACAAGGTAAATATTCCTAATAAAATTCAGGAAATACATAGAAAAACATGTTAAAACTAACTATTTCATGAAAAATTATACAGATAAAATGGAAGATATAAAAATGCTCCTAAGTTGATTGAAAGTAAAATTATAGATATTGTTTGATAAAATTGAAGAGTTACATGAAAAATATTTCTGATAAAATTGAAGAAAAATATAGAAAAAATGTTAAAATTAAAGATTATCATGGAAAATAATACAGTTAAAATGGTAGACATAAAAAATTACTAAATTGAAAGAGGAATCACAAACATTTTCTGATAAAATTGAAGATTTACATGAAAAATATTTCTGTTAGACTATGATTTTTTGGGGGGAATTGAGTCCATTGATATTATAAGATATTAAGATATAGTGATTGTTGCTTCCTGTTATTTTTGATGTTGTTTTTATGTTTGTGTGGTTACTTTCTTTTGGGTTTGTTGGAAAAAGATTACTTTCTCGCTTTTTCTAGGGTGAAGTTTCCCTCCTGGTGTTGGCTTTTTCCATCTATTATCCTTTGTAGGGCTGGATTTGTAGAAAGATATTGTATAAATTTGGTTTTATCATGGTATATCTTGGTTTCTCTATCTATGGTAATTGACAGTTTAGGCTGGCATTTGTATTCTCTTAGGGTCTGTATTAGATCTGTCCAGGATCTTCTAGCTTTCATCATCTCAGTTGAGAAGTCTGGTGTAATTCTGATATGTCTGCCTTTATAGGTTAATTGATCTTTTTTCCCTTACTGCTTTTAATATTCTTTCTTTGCTTAGTGCATTTGGTGTTTTGATTATGTGCCGGGAGGACTTTCTGGTCTGGTCCAGTCTGTTTGGAGTTCTGTAGGCTTCTTGTATGTTCATGGACATCTCTTTCTCTAGGTTAGGGAAGTTTTCTTCTATAATTTTGTTGAAGATATTTACTGGCCCTTTAAGTTGGAAATCTTCACTCTCTTCTATACCTATAATCCTTAGGTTTTGTTTGGTCTTCTCATTGTATCCTGAATTTCCTGGAGGTTTTGGCTCAGGAGCTTTTTGCATTTTGCATTTTCTTTGTCTGTTGAGTCAATATTTTCTATGGTATCTTCAGTCCCTGAGATTCTTTCTTCTATATCTTGTATTCTGATGTTGACGCCTGCGTCTATGACTCCTGAATTCTTTCCAAGACTTTCTATCTCCAGAGATATCTCACTTTGTGATTTCTTATTGTTTCTACTTCCATTTTTAGATCCTGGATGATTTTGTTCTATTCCTTCACTTGTTTGTTTTTGTTTTCCGATAATTCTTTAAGGGATTTTTGTGTTTCCTCTTTAAGGGCCTCTACCTTTTCACCCATGCTCTCCTGCATTCCTTTCAGGGAATTTTGTGTTTCCTCTTTAAGGGCTTTTACCATTTGACCCATGTTCTGTATTTCTTTAAGGTAGTTATTTATGTCCTCCTTGATGTCCTCTAACAGCATCGTGAGATGAGACTTTAAATTCAACTCTTGCTTTTCCAGTGTGTTGAGATATCCAGGACTTGCTGTGGTGGGAGAAATGGGCTCTGATGTTGCCAAGTAGCCTTGGTTTCTGTTGGTAAGGTTCTTGCACTTGCCTTTTGCCTTCTGGTTATCTCTGGTGTTAGTTGGTCTTGTTGTCTCTGGCTGGATCTTGCTCCTCTTATGGGCCTGTAAACCTGTGTCTGTACTTCCTGGGAGACCAACTTTCCTCTGGCAGGGTCTGTGCACAGAAGGCTGTGGAACTGTCTGGTTCCCTGCTGCAAATGGCAGCTGGAAGGGAAGACCCCTGTCCCAGCAGCTCCACCGATTTTATGCCTTGTGCCCTCCCCGCTGTACCCCTCCAGAGAGAAGGTGGAGATCCCACCTAGGCACTCAGAAGTGAAATTGCTGCTGGGAGATCATTCTCTCCTAGTGGGCTAAGAACAGAAGGCTTTGGAGCTGCCTGGTTCCCTGCTGCAGATGGCTCCCGGAAGGGAAGACTAATTCAGAGATTTTAAAATATTTAAAATTATGAGTAAAGATAAATTTTAAAACACCAAATGTAATACAAAAAATAAAAATAGATATATCTAATGGGAAATTTATCATTGCAGATTCATTTGCACAAGCCAGCTGCAACTGCATCAATGACCTCACAGGACTGTAAATACTCCCATTCAATATAGTCATCACGATTGTTTTTGAAAATTGATTAAAGGAGTATTTGCAATCCTGTATGGTTAATCAGGCAGGTAGAGAGGCTACATCATCTATTAGAGTCATTAGAATTTTGAAGCACTTTCACATAGTAACTAGTAACTCAGGTTATATATTTCATTGTTCCCAAATACAAACAAGACACATGTAGAATGTTATTCAAAATACTGTATTTTTTGTATTATACAGAGGATATTGTTCATGTTTATGTATATGATATCCATTTACACAATACTCAATGACATTTCCTGTAAATACATACTTATGTCATTGCTGTTTTACAATCAAGATTATGTTTTATTTTGATGTATGCATAGATGGTTGATGTCTTCAATTATATATTTAAATTGAAAAAGTTTAATCATATTTAGAAACATAAAAATTATACCTTTATACAAATTCTATTATGTGTATTTGCTTGACTTATTTAGCTAAACTTAATGATCTACAGCTTTGACAACTTTGTGACAAATGATAAATTTTCATTAATTTTAACAGCAGAATAGTATTTTATATGTCCACTGTCTTTTCTTTGGTCATTAACCAATGTTTATTTAGGTTTCATTTCTTAGTTATTGTAAATATAATGATGCAGTGAATGTGGAAATGTAGATAACTCTTTGGATAACCAATTTTATATCCCTTTGGATATAAACAAGATACAAGGTTTGTTGATTCTCATGCTAGTTTCATTTTGATGAATGCCCACATTATTTTCCAAAATGATTATCTTAAGTAACATTCTCACTAACTGTGTATAAAACTTTTCTTTTCTCTATATCCCTTCCATTGACATATACATAGCTTTGGTCAAGTACTAATACACATAAAATTAAACTAAATCACATAAATAAAAATGAAAAAGAGAAATAAGCAGTTTGTATTGTAATCTGAAACATTTTAAATATGGACATAAAATTAACCAAAATAAAATAAGTAAATATTAAAAAGAATAAATAAGCAGACTGTGTCATGACTTGTAAATTTTTAATAATGCTACCTGATCTTATTCATGCTAATTGTGATGTGCATTTTGTTAAACTAAATTACATAATATGAAAATTCTTGCCAATGTCTCCAAATTTATTAATGTCTGATATTTCTGTTACTCAAGATTTGATTGTCAATGTCATTCCCCAACCAATCAAAGATACTCTGAAGAAGTATGATAACAATCATATACAAAGAAGAATTGTGAAATGAATTTATTATTAGTATATAAGATACTTTGATATATACTCTGCTCATGAACACAATATATAGAGCAAACTTTTCTTGAATTCTACATCTTCCTGTCTTAATCTCCTGCATAGATGTATTTTAGGTGTGTTCTATTACATATAGTTCATTGTGATTATTATTTGCCAATTAAATTGCATGCAGCCCAAACGATGCCTGATTATAATAAACAGTGTCATTGGGGGAGAATTTAATACTCTATTAATATATAAGGTTTGCTAGTGGGGGAATAGTTCACATTTTTGAAGTATTTTAGATCATTTTACATTAGTTATTTTTCTATGGATAATCATTTATTTCTTAGTTTTAAATTGTTATTGTTTTTTATTGTATTATTTTAATTTATAAATGGGTGACACTATACATTTTTATTCCTAAATTTGTTAGAACTTTTAATATCTTTGAACAGGAATTTAAGAAAGAATGCAAGGAATTTCTCAAATTATGCTAATCAGCAGTGATAGGAACAATTGCACTTCAGTTCTGAGAAAAGATTTTTTAAGTTAACATTTGTTTTGAATTATAAATATTCACTTAAATTTATCCTCATTTAGAAATTTCTTTATAATAAGATCATGCAAGTCTAAATTGCTTCTGAAAATTTTATTTTATAATGACTGCATAACTTATGAAGGCTTTTTGACCTAGGCTTTTAAGTTATTTTCAATGTTTAGTTTAAAACCACACACTTTAAGAAGGGTTTAAAATGGTATGTAATTAACTACCTTAAATATTAAAATGAAAATCCTTCCCAGCAATGGTTATTTGCTCTGTGTCTTTATTTCCAGGAATATTTTTTGTTCATATCTCACTAATAAAAACCAAACTTCATTTACACAAGTAGAACATAAAATAAAGATTTTGACCTATACCTTAGGTTGAATTTTGATTTTTGTCACAATGTAGACAAAACTATATATTTTTTAATTGGATATTTTCTTTATTTACATTTCAAATGCTATCCCTTCCCCAGTTTTTCCTAGAAAACCCCTATTCCTTTACCTCTGCCACTGCTTCTATGAGTGTGTTCCCCCACCCACCCACTCCTGCCTCCCCAATCTGGCATTCCCCTACATTGGGGCATCAAGTCTTCATAGGATCAAGGGCTTCTCCTCCCATTGATACCCAACAAGGCTATCCTCTGCTACATATGTGGATGGAGCAATGGATCCCTCCATGTGTACTCTTTAGTTGGAGGTTTAGTCTCTGGGATCTCTGTGGTGCCTGATTGGGTGATATTGTTATTCTTCTTCCTATGGTGTGTAAACCCCTTCAGTCTTTTCTCTAACTCCCCTATTGTGGACCCTGTGCTCAGTCCAAAGGTTGGCTGTGGGCATATTTTAAGTTTAGATAAACACCAAATTTCAATTTTTAGTAATGAGGAGGATCCATTTCAAAATAAAAATATAAAGCAAAGCTACTTATTAATATATTTCACTCACAATGATTTAACAGAGTTATGTCAAAGATATTGTTTACTTAACTTCTGAGGTTGAAGACAATTTCTCAAGGGGCACACCTTCCTTTTTGTCTCTTTTGACAAAGTCTTATATATTTTCAACTAAAACTCCTGTAATGCAATTTTTTTTTCTTTTAGTTTTTGGTTTGACATAATGTCAAATATGTGGAAAGAAAATCTCCTTGAGAGATTGTTTAGATTGTATTATCTTGAGGTTGTTTCTTTGGAGTAACATCTTAGTCAGCTTAATTGATGTGTTGGGAATTGACCCACTATAGGTTTTACCACTCCAGGGTTTGCAATATGACAATAAAATGGTAGAGAATATTAAATGAGTACTAAAAATATACACATTCAATTTTCTTTGACCTTGACTATGTATGTACTCTGAAGAGATATTAGAAGTTTCTATTGTTTGATTTTCCCATATTAATGTAGTATCACCTGGACTTTTTACCTAAAACAAATACCTCTCTCAAGGTTGTGTTGGTCTATATATTTTACTATTACAATGTGAAAGAACTTCTAAAGAATTCTTTCATAATTGTAATTTCCTGAAGGATAACTGATTTCCTTGGATTGGGCAAATAGTCAGGTGGTTGTGAATTACTCATATAGTTGTTAAACACTTAAGTTTATCTATGAATATCAGATAGGCAAGTAGGTAGTTGGCAGTGCTCTTTCACTTGAAATAAGATTATAGCATTTCTGTTTAAATTTAGAAATTTACACTCGGACTTGGGAACATCCTCTGACACAGTGCACCATATCCAAATGGTGCAGGGTGATAGCTTACTACCCAGGAGTGCAGAGTGGACAGTCAGCACAGGTAGTACCTCCAATGCTGCTCAGTGGATCAAATCCTGAACCCTCTGGTAGAATCCTTCCAGTTTCTGTCTCCAGCTTGGGACCATCCTCTGTCACAGCACACCACATCCAAGTGGCACAGGGAGGTAGCTTAACCACCCAGGAGTGAGAAAAGGCCTGACTGCACATATAGAACCACCCTAGCTCCTCAGAGGATCATGTCCTGGACCCTCTGGCTGAAGCCATCTTGGGACCATCCTCTGCCACAGTGCGCCATATTCAAGAGGCATATGGTGGTATCTAACTACCCAGTAGTGAAGAAAGGACTGTCCGCACAGGTAGTACCTCCCCTGCTGATCAGAGGATCACTCCCGGAACCCTCTGGCACAAGCCTTCCAATTTCTGTTTCCAGCTCAGGATCATCCTCTGCCACAGTATGCCATAACCAAGTGGCACACAGAGGTAGTTAACCACTCAGGAGTATAGAGAGGTCAGACAACATGGCTAGGAACACCCCTGCTATTCAGAGAAAACAGTCATATATGCTGAGGACACAAGAGCCTAGGAACAGACTGGAACAAGGGTCTTCCAATTTCCTCCTGTGCCCAGAGCTGATCAGAGCCACAAAGCTACATACCCAAATACAACCAAGGGAGAGCAGGTCTCACAGAAGTACCTACATACCTGTGTACACAGAGAGAACAGGACTCCCAGGAGCACAGATACAAAGGCTTGCATGACAGAGAATTCATAGTCAGAGACAGTAACACCAACTAACACGAGAAATAACCAGATGGCAAAAGGCAAATGCAAGAACATTACCAACGAAAACCAAGGCAACATGGCACCATTTGAACCAAGTTCTGCCACAACAGTGTGTTCTGGATACCCCAACACACCAGAAAAGCAAGATCTGGATTTAAAATCACATCTCACGGTGCTGATAGAGGACTTCAAGAAGGATATAAATAACTCCCTTTTAAAAATACAGGGGAACATGAGTCAACAGGTGGAAGACCTTAAAAAGGAAACACAAAAATCTTTTAAAGAAATACAGGAGAACATGGGTCAGCAGTTAGTAGCCTATAAAGAAGAAACACAAAAATCATTTAAAGAAATAGAGGAGAATATGGGTCAACAGGCAGAGGCCCTTAAAGAGGAAACACAAAAATCCCTTAAAGAATTACAGGAAAATAAAAACAAACAAGTGAAGGAACTAAACAAAACAACCCAGGATCTAAAAATAGAAGAAGAAACAACTAAGAAATCACAAAGGGAGACAACTCTGGAGATAGAAAAAATTGGAAAGAAATCAGGAGTTATAGATGCAAACATCAACAATAAAATACAAGAGATAGAAGAAAGAATGTCAGGTGCTGAAGATATCATAGAAAGCATTGACTCAACAGTCAAAGAAAATGCAAAATGCAATAAGCTTGTAACCCAAATATCTAGGAAATCCAGGACACAATGAGAAGACCAAACTTAACGATTATACATATAGACGAGAGTGAAGATTTGCTATGTAAAGGTCCAGTAAAGATCTTCAAAATTATAGAAGAAAACTTCCCTAACATAAAGAGATGTCCATGAACATACAAGAAGCCTACAGAAATCCAAATAGACTGGACCATAACTGAAATTCCCCCTGTCACATAATAATCAAAACACCACATGCACTAAACAAAGAAAGAATAGTAAAAGCAGTAAGAGAAAAAGGCCAAGTAACATATAAAGGAAGACCTATCAGAATTACACCAGACTTCTCAACAAAGACCGTGAAAACAAGAACATCCTGGGCAGATCTCATACAGACCCTAAGAGAACACAAATGCCAGCCCAAACTAATATACCCAGAAAAACTCTTAATCACCATAGTTGAAGAAACCTAGATATTCTGTGATAAAACCAAATACACACAATAACATTCTACTATTCAAGCCCTACAGTGGATAATAAATAGAAAACATCAACACAAGGTGGGAAACTATACCCTAGAATATCCAAGATAGTAATCTTTCAACATAACCAAAAGAAGATAACCACAGAAACATAAAAATAACATCAAAAATAACAGGAAGCAACAGTCACTATTCCTTAATTTCTCTTAACATCAATGGACTCAATTCCCCAATAAAAAGAAATAGACTAACAGACTGGATTCTTTAATATTACCCAGCATTTTGCTTCATAGAGGAAATGCACCTCAGTGTCAGAGACAAACACTGCCTCAGAGTAAAAGGCTGGAAAACAACATTCCAAGCAAATTTTTCTAGGAAACAAGCTAGAGTAGCCATTCTAATATTGGATACAACTGACTTTCAACCAATAGTCATTAAAAAACACACAAAAAGACACTTCATGCTTATCAATGGAAAAAATCAATCAAGAAATACTCACAATTCTGAACATCTATGCTCCAAATGCAAGGGTACACTCATTGGTAAAAGAAACATTACTAAAGCTCAAAGCACACATTGCAACTCATACAATAATTGTGGGTGACTTCAACACCACAATCTCCTCAATGGACAGATCAGGGAAACACAAACTAAAGAGAGACATAGGGAAACTAACAGAAGTTTTGGACCAAATGGATTTAACAGATATCTATAGAACATTTCATCCTAAATCAGAAGAATATATCTTCTTCTCAGTACCTCATAGTACCTTCTCTAAAACTGCCCATATATTTGGTTAAAAAATATATCTCTTCTGAATCCATTCCTCCATTGCAATTAAAAACAATGAATTCACGAAATTCCTAGGCAAATGATCAGAACTTGAAAATATCATCCTTAGTGAGGTAACCCAATCACAAAAGAACACACATGGTATGCAGTCACTGATAAGGGGATATTAACCCAGAATCTCAGAATACCCTAGACACAATTCGCATATCAATAGATTTCTAAGAAGATGAAAGGAGAGACCCCTGGTCCTGGAAAGACTGGATGTAGGGGAACGCCAGGACAGAGAAGCAAGAGGGGGTTGAATGGAGAAAAGAGGGAGGGAAGGGGTCTTATGGGACCTTCGGGGAGGGAGGAAATGGGAAAGGGGAAATGGTTTTGAATGTAAATAAAAAAAAAACTTAGAAAATAAAAACAAAAAAATTAAATAAAAAAAATATACCTTAACAGATATTAGAAGATTGAACTAATCCCATGCCTTCTATCTGATCAATATAGAGTAAGGGGGTTCATCAATAGCAACAAAACTGAAAGAAAGTCCACATACATATAGAAGCTGAAAAATGCTCTACTCAATTATAACTTGGTCAAGGAAGAAATAAGGAAAGAAATCAATGACTTTTTAGATTTTAATGAAAATGAAGTCACAACATACCCAAATATATGGGATATAATGAAAGCAGTTATAAGAGGAAAACTCATAGCTCTTGAGTGCCTCCAAAAAGAAACTGTAGAGAACGTACACTAGCAGCTTAATGGCACAACAGAAAACTCTAGAACAGAAAGAAGTGAATAAATGCAAGAGGAGTAGATGGCAGGAAATCATCAAACTCAGGGCTGAAATCAACCAAATAGAAAGAAAAAGAACTATACAAAAATCAACAAAACAATGAGCTGTTTCTTTGAGAAAATCAACAAGATAGATAAACTCTTAGACTAACCAGAAGGCCCAGAGACAGTATACAAATTAACAAAATCAGAAATGGAAAGGGAGCTATAACAACAGAAACTGAGGAAATAAAGAAAAATATCTGATCCTACTACAAACTACAAATGGCTATACTCAACACAACTGGAAAATCAGGAGGAAATAGACAATTTCCTAGACAGAACACAAATATGAAAATTAAATCAGGATCTGAGAGACCATCTAAACAGTCCCATAATTCCTAAAGTAATAGAAGTTGACATTGAAAGTTTCCCAACAAAAAACACACAGGATCAGATGTTTGTAGTGCAGAATTTCAAAGAAGAAAAAACACCAATACTCTTCAAAATATTCCAAGCCGGGCGGTGGTGGCGCACGCCTTTAATCCCAGCCCTTGGGAGGCAGAGGCATTTGGATTTCTGAGTTCGAGGACAGCCTGGTCTACAGAGTGAGTTCCAGGACAGCGCTACACAGAGAAACCCTGCCTCGAAAAACCAAAAAAAAAAAAAAAAAAAAAAAATTCCACCAAATAGAAATAGAAGGAATACTGCCCAACTCATTCTATGAAGCCACAACTATGCTGATACCTAAACCGCACAAAGATCCAATAAATAGGACTTCAGACCAATTTCCCTTAAGAATAGTGATGAAAAAATACTCAATAAATTTTGTGCCAAATTAATCCAAGAACAAATCACAATGATCATTCACCATGATCAAGTAGGCGTCATCCCAGTGATGCAGGGTTGGTTCAATATAAGGAATTCCATCAAAGTAATCCACTACAAAAAGAAACTCAAAAGAAAAGAAAAAGGTCATTTCTTTAGACACTGAAAAAGCATTTGACAAAACAAAGCATCCTTTCATGTTAAAAGTCTGGGAAACATGAGGAATTCGAGGCCTATACGTAAACATAGTAAAAGCAATATACAGAAAATCACTAGGCAACATCAAACAAAATGGAGAGAAACTTGAAGCAATCCTGCTGAAATCAGGGACTAGACAAGGCTGCCCTCTCTCTCCGTATATATTCAATATATTATTTAAAGTTCTAGATAGAGGAATAAGACAACAAAAGAGGGTCAAAGTGATACAAATAGGAAAAGAAGAAGAAGTCAAAGTTAAACTATTTTCAGATGATATGATAACATACTTAACGTGACCCAAAAAACTCCACCAGAGAACACCTATAGCTGATAACTTCTGCAAAGTGGACAGATATAAAATTAACACAAACAAATCTGTAGCTTTCTTATACTCAAAGAATAAACAGGCTGAGAAAGAAATTAGGGAAATGACACCCTTCAAAATAGCCATAAACAATATAAAGTATTTTGATGTGACTAACCAAACAAGTGAAATATCTGTATGACAAGAACTTCAAGTCTCTGAAGAAAGAAATTGAAGAAGACCTCAGAAGATGGAAAAATCTCCCATGCTCAGGGACTGGCAGGATTAATATAGTGAAAATAACCATCTTGCCAAAAGTAATATACAGATTCAATGCAATCCTCATCAAAATCCCAACTCAATTCTTCAAAGAGTTAGAAAGAGCAATTCAAAAATTCATCTGGATTCATTTCTGGGTCTTCAATTCTGTTCCATTGATCTACATGTCTGTTACTGTATCAATACCATGCAGTTTTTATGGTCACTTGATCTTTGACAAAGGAGCTAAAACCATCCAGTAGAAAAAAGATCGCCTTTTCAACAAATGGTGCTGGCTCAGCTGGAGGTCAACATGCAGAAGAATGCAAATTGACCCATTCTTATCTCCTTGCACTAAGCTCAATTCTAAGTGGATCAAAGATCTCCACATAAAACCAGACACACTGAAACTAATAGAAGGGAAACTAGGGAAGAACCTTGAACATATGGGCACAGGGGAGAATTTCCTGAACAGAACTCCAATAGCTTATGCTCTAAGATCAAGAATAGACAAATGGGACCTCATTAAATTACAAAGTTTCTGCAAGGCAAAAGACACTGTCAAAAGGACAAAGCGGCAACCAACTAACTGGGAAATGATCTTTACCAACCTTACATCCGACAGAGGGCTAATATCCAAGATATACAAAGAACTCAAGAAGTTAAACTCCAGAGAGGCAAATAACCCTATTAAAAAATGGGGTACAGAGCTACACAAAGAGTTCTCGCCTGAAGAATATATAATGACTGAGAAGCACCTAAAGAGATGTTCATCATCCTTAGTCATTAGGGAAATGCAAATCAAAACAACCCTGAGATTCCATCTCACACCAGTCAGGATGGCTAAGATCAAAAACACAGGAGACAGCAGTTGTTGGCGAGGATGTGGAGAAAGAGGAACACTCCTCCACTGCTGGTGGAATTGCAAGCTGGTACAACCACTCTGGAAAGCAGTCTGGCGGTTCCTCAGAAAACTGGGCATGACACTCCCGGAGGATCCGGCTATACCACTCCTGGGCATATACCCAGAGACTTTACCTGCATGCAATAAGGACACATGCTCCACTATGTTCATAGCAGCCTTATTTATAATAGCCAGAAGCTGGAAAGAACCCAGATGTCTCTCAACGGAGGAATGGATTCAGAAGATGTGGTATATTTACACAATGGAATACTACTCTGCAATTAAAAACAATGAATTCACGAAATTCCTAGGCAAATGGTCAGATCTTGAAAATATCATCCTTAGTGAGGTAACCCAATCACCAAAGAACACACATGGTATGCAGTCACTGATAAGGGGATATTGACCCAGAATCTCGGAATACCCTAGACACAATCTGCATATCAATAGATTTCTAAAAAGATGGAAGGAGAGACCCCTGGTCCTGGAAAGACTGGATGTAGGGGAACGCCAGGACAGAGTAACGAGAGGGGGTTGAATGGAGAAAAGAGGGAGGGAAGGGGGCTTATGGGACTTTCGGGGAGGGAGGAAACGGGAAAGGGGAAGTGATTTGGAATGTAGATTAAAAAAATAAAATAAAATAAATAATAATAAAAAAATTCATCTGGAATAACAGAAAACTCAGGATAGCTAAAACTATTCTCAACAGTAAAAGAACTTCTGGGGAAATCCGTATCCCAGACCTCAAGCTATACTACAGAGCAATAGTGTTAAAAACTGCATGGTATTGGTACAGTGACAGGCATGTAGATCAATGGAACAGAACTGAAGACCCAGAAATGAATCCACACTCCTATGGTCACTGGATCTTTGACAAAGGAGCTAAAACCATCCAGTGGAAAAAAGATAGCCTTTTCAACAAATGGTGCTGGTTCTACTGGAGGTCAACATGCAGAGGAATGCAAATTGATCCATTCTTATCTCCTTGCACTAAGCTCAATTCCAAGTGGATCAAGGACCTCTACATAAAACGAGAAACACAGAAACTAGTAGAAAGGAAATTAGAGAAGAACCTTGAACATATGGGCACAGTGGAGAATTTCCTGAACAGAACTCTAATAGCTTATGCTCTCAGATCAAGAATTGACAAATGGGACCTCATAAAATTACAAAGTTTCTGTAAGGCAAAGGACACTGTCAAAAGGACAAAGTGGAAACCAACAAACTGGGAAATGATCTTTAACAACCCTACATCCGACAGAGGGCTAATATCCAATATATATGAAGAACTCAAGAAGGTAGACACCAGAGAGCCAAGTAACCCCATTAAAAATGGGGTACAGAGCTAAACAAAGAGTTCTCACCTGAAGAATATCTAATGACTGAGAAGCACCAAAAGAGATGTTCAAAATCCTTAGTCATTAGGGAAATACAAATCAAAACAACCCTGAGATTCCATCTCACACCAGTCAGAATGGCTAAGATCAAAAGCACAGGAGACAGCTCTACAAGCTGGCGCAACCACTCTGGAAAGCAGTCTGGCGGTTTCTCAGAAAAGTGGGCATGACACAAGATCCTGCTATACCACTCCTTGGCATATACCCAGAGGTTTCCCCTGCATGCAATAAGAACACATGCTCCACTATGTTCATAGAAGCCTTATTTATAATAGCCAGAAGTTGGAAAGAACCCAGATGTCCCTCAACGGAGAATGGATTCAGAAGATGTGATATATTTACACAATGGAATACTACTCTGCAATTAAAAACAATGAGCTCACGAAATTCCTAGACAAATGGTCAGAACTTAAAAATATCATCCTTAGTGAGGTAACCGAATCACAAAAGAACACACATGGTATGCAGTCACTGATAAGGGGGTATTAACCTAGAATCTCAGAATACCCTAGACACAATTTGCATATCAATAGATTTCCAAGAAGATGGAAGGAGAGACCCCTGGTCCTGGAAAGACTAGATGTAGGGGAATGCCAGGACAAAGAAGCAAGGGGGTTGAATGGGAAACAGAGGGAGGGAAGGGGGCTTATGGGACCTTCGGGGAGGGAGGAAAAGGGAAAGGGGAAATCATTTGGAATGTAAATAAATCAACTTAGCAAAAGAAAAAAAAGAAAGAAATTAGGGAAATGACACCCTTTACAATAGCCACAAACAATATAAAGTATCTTGATGTGACTCTAACCAACAAGTGAAAGATCCATATGAAAGGAACTTCAAGTCTCTGAAGAATGAAATCAAAGAAGATCTCAGAAGATGGAAAAATCTTCCATTTTCATGGATTGGAAGGATTAGTATAGTAAAAATGGCCTTCTTGTCAAAAGCAATCTACAGATTCAATGCAATCCCCATCAAAATCCCAACTCAATTCTTCATAGAGTTAGAAAAAGTAATTCTCAAATTCATTTGGAATAACAACAACAACAAAAAAATCCCAGGATAGCTAAAAATGTTCTCAACAGTATAGAACTTCTGGGAGGATCAGTATCCCAGACCTCAAACAGTACTGCAGAGCAATAGTGTTAAAAACTGCATTATATTGGTACAGTGACAGGCATAAAGATCAATGGAATAAAATTGAAGACCTAGAAATGAACTGACATAACTATGGTCAATTGATCTTTGACAAAGAAGCTAAAACTCTACAGTAGAAAAAAGATAGCCTTTTCAACAAATGGTGCTGGCTCAACTGGTGGTTAACATGCAGAATTCACATTCATCCATTCTTATCTCCTTGTACTAAACTCAACTCCAAGTGAATCAAGGACCTCCACATAAAACCAGATACACTGAGACTAAGAAACTGGGGAAGCAACTTGAGCACATGGGCACAGGGAAAATTTTCCTGAACAGGACACCAATAGCTTGTGCTTTAAGATCAAGAAATGACACATGGGACCTCATAAAACTACAAAGTTTTTGTAAGGCAAACAAAAACTGTTTATAGGCAAAACAGAAACCAAAAAATTGGAAAAAGATTTTTACTAACCCTACATCACACATAGGGCTAATATCCAATATATACAAACAACTCAAGAAGTTAGACTCCAGAGAACCAAATAACCCTATTAAAAATATGGGGTACAAAGCTAAACATAGAATTATACTTGAGGAATATTGAATGGCTGAGAAGCACGTAAAGAAATGTTCAACATCCTAAGCCGTCAGGGAAATGCAAATCAAAACAACCTTGAGATTTCACCTCACACCAGTCAGAATGGCTAAGATCAAAAACTCAGGAGACTGCAGGTGCTATTGAGGAGGTGGAGAAAGAGTATCACTCCTCCACTGCTGGTGGAATTGCAAGCTGGTACAATCACTCTTCAAATCTTTTTGGCGGTTTCTCTGAACATTGTTCATAATACTACAGGAGAACCCTTTTATGCCACTCCTGGGCATGTACCCAGAGGAATCTCCAGCATGTAATAAGGACACATGCTCCACTATGTTCATAGCAGCCCTATTTATAATAGCCCGAAGCTCGAAAGATCTCAGATGTCCCTCAATGGAGGAATAGATACAGAAAATGTTGTATATTTTTATAATGGAATACTACTCAGCTATTAAAAACAATGAATTCATGAAATACTTAGGCAAATGTGTGGAACTAGAAAATATCATCCTGAGTGAGGTAACCCAATCACAAAAGAACACACATGTTATGCACTCACTGATAAGTGAATATTAGCCTAGAAGCTTGGAATACCCAAGACACAATTCACATATCAAATGATACACAAGAAGAAGGAAGAGCAAATTATGGGTACTCTGGGGTGAACAAAATACCCACAGACGGTTGTACATAGACAAAGAGTGTAACAGAGTCTGAGGGAAAGACAATCCAGAGACTACCCCATCTAGGCATCCATTCCATATAGAATTACAGAACCCAGACACTATTATTGATGCCCTCAAGTACTTGCTGAATGGATCCAGATATAGCTGTCACCTGGAATGCTCTGCTAGTGCATGAGAAATACAGACGGGGACACTCTCATCCAGCCATTGAACTGAACACTGAGTCCTCAATGGAGGAGCTAGAGAAAGGACCCAGTGAGCTGAAAGCATTTGCAGTGCCATAGGAAGAACAGCAATATGAGCCACCCAGTACTCCCAGAGATCCCAAGAACAAAACCAGCAAACAAAGAGTGCACATAGAGTTACCCATGGCTCCAGACTCATAGGCAGCAGTGGATGGCTTTGTTGAACATCAAAGGGAAGAGAGTCCCTTGGTACTGGAAAGGCTTGATACTGCAGTGTAGGTGAATACCAGGGCAGGAAAGGGGGAGAAGGTTGATTGGGTAACAGGAGAAGGGAGATGCATTCTGGGACTTTTGGGTGGGGGGAACCAAGAAAAGGGTCAACATTTGAAATGTAAATGAAGAATATATCTAATAGGTGTCTTCCCTTCCAGCTGCCACCTGCAGCAGGGAACCAGGCAGCTCCACAGCCCTCTGTGCTGAGCCCACCAGGAGAGAATGATCTCCCAACAGTGATTTCACTTCTGAGTGCGGAGGTGAGATCTCCACCTTTTCTCTGGAGGGGTACAGCTAGGAGCACACAGGGCAGCAGCTGGGACAGGAGTCTTCCATTCCAGCCGCTATTTGCAGCAAGGAACCAGACAGCTCCATAGCCTTCTGTACTTAACCCACCAGAAGAGAATGATCTCCCAACAGGGATTTCACTTCTGAGTGTAGAGATGAGATCTCCAACTTCTATCTGGAGGGGTACAGCTAGGAGCACACTGGGCATATGATCAGTGGAGCAGCGAGGACAGGAGTCTTCCCTTACAGCCACCATTTGCAGCAGGTAACCAGGCAGCTCCACAGCCTTCTGTGATTAGCCCACTAGGAGAGAATGATTTCCCATCACCAATTTTACTTCTGAGTGCGGAGGTGAGATCTCTACCATTTCTCTGGAGGGGTACAGCTAGAAGTGCACAAGGCATATGATCACTCGAACAGCTGGGACAGGAATCTTCCCTTCTGGCTGCCATTTGCAGCAGGGAACCAGACAGCTCCACAGTCTTCTGTGCACAGACCCTGCCAGAGGAAAGTTGGTCTCCCAGGAAGTACAGACACAGGTTTACAGGCCCATAGGAGGGGCAAGATCCAGCCAGAGACAACAAGGCCAGCTAACACCAGAGATAGCCAGAAGGCAAAAGGCAAGCGCAAGAACCTTACCAACAGAAACCAAGGCTACTTGGCAATATCAGAGTCCAGTTCTCACACCACAGTAAATCCTGGAATCCCCAACACACTGGAAAAGCAAGAGTTGGATTTAAAGTCTCTTCTCACGATGCTGTTAGAGGACATCAAGCAGGACATAAATAACTCCCTTAAGGAAATACAGGAGAACGTGTGTCAAATGATAAAAGCCCTTAAAGTGATAACACAAAAATCCCTGAAAGAAATACAGGGGAGCATGTGTGAACAGGTAGAGGCCCTTAAGGAGGAAACACAAAAATCCCTGAAAGAATTAAGGAGAACACAAACAAACAAGTGAAGCAACTGAACAAAACCATCCAGGATCTAAAAATGGAAGAAGAAACAATAAAGAAATCACAAAGTGAGACATCTCTGGAGATAGAAAATCTTGGAAAGAATTCAGGAGTCATAGATGCAAGCATCAACAACAGAATACAAGAGATAGAAGAAAGAATCTCAGGGGCTGAAGATACCATAGAAAACATTGACTCAACAGTTAAAGAAAATGCAAAATGCAAAAAGCTCCTGAGCCAAAACCTCCAGGAAATCCAGGACACAATGAGAAGACCAAACCTAAGGATTATAGGTATAGAAGAAAGTGAAGATTTCCAACTTAAAGGGCCAGTAAATATCTTCAACAAAATTATAGAAGAAAACTTCCCTAACTTAGAGAAAGAGATGCCCATGAACATACAAGAAGCCTATAGCACTCAAATTGACTGGACCAGACCAGAAAGTCCTCCCGGCACATAATAATCAAAACACCAAATGCACTAACCAAAAAAAGAATATTAAAAGCAGTAAGAGAAAAAGGTCAAGTAACCTATAAAGGCAGGCCTATCAGAATTACACCAGACTTCTCACTTGAGATGATGAAAGCCAGAAGATCCTGGGCAGATCTCATACAGATCCTAAGAGAACACAAATGCCAGTCCAAATTACTATACCCAGCAAAACTCTCAATTACCATAGATGGAGAAACCAAGATATTCCATGATAAAACCAAATTTACACAATATCTTTCCTCAAATCCAGCCCTACAAAAGATAATAGATGGAAAATGCCAACATGAGGTGGGAAACCACACCCTAGAAAAACAAGAAAGTAATCTTTTTCCAACAAACACAAAAGAAAGTAACCACAGAAACATACAAAGAATATCAAAAATAACAGGAAGCAACAACCACTATTCCTTAATATATTATAATGTCAATAGACTCATTTTCCCAACAAAAAGCATAGTCTAACAGAGATGGTTTTCATG
Source organism: Tokudaia tokunoshimensis (assembly GCA_036184795.1). Classification (NCBI taxonomy): domain Eukaryota; kingdom Metazoa; phylum Chordata; class Mammalia; order Rodentia; family Muridae; genus Tokudaia; species Tokudaia tokunoshimensis. The sequence continues at coordinate 76,100,044 of BTHU01000023.1, forward strand.
TGGATCTTCAATTTTATCTGAAAATGTTTGTGACTCCTCTTTCAATTTAGTAATGCTTTTTGTTTCTACCATTTTGACTGTATTCTTTTCCATGATAATCTTTAATTTTAACATTTTTTCTGTGTATTTCTTTGATTTTGTCTGAGTTGTTTTTCATGTAGATCTTTGGTTTCATTGGGGCGTATGTTTGTAGTCCGCTTTCAATCAATTTAGGAATTTTTTGTTCCTACAAATTTGTAGGTATAATTGTCCATGATAATCTTCAATTTTAAAGTTTTTCTGTATTTTTCTTCAATTTTGTCAAAAGTATTTTCCATATGGATCTTCAGTTTTAGCAGACAAAGTATATAATTTTACTTTCAATCAACATATGAACGTTTTTATACCTTCCAATTTTTCTGTATAATTTTTTATGAAATAGTCAGTTTTGACATGTTTTTCTATATATTCTTGAATATGTTCAGGAATATTTTCCTTGTAGATCTTTAATTTTATTAGAAAGTGTTTATAATACCACTTTTACAAAACTTAGGAATATTTTTATGCCTACCATTTTATCTGTATAATTTTTCCATGAAATACTCTATCTTAACACGTTTTTTATATATTTCTTAAATTTTATCAGAAATATTTTCCATGCAAATGTTCAATTTTATCAGAAAATGTTTATAATTTCACTTTCAATCAACTTACAAATATTTTTATGCCTACCATTTTACCTGTATAATTTTCCATGATAATCTCCAACTTTAATGTTTTTCCATATACTTTTTTCAATTTTATCAGAAATATTTTCCATGTAAATCTTCAATTTTATCAGAAAATGTTTTTACCTCTGCTTTCAATCAATTTAGGAATATTTTTATGCCTACCATCTTATCTGTATAATTTTTTATGAAATAGTCAGTTTTAACGTGCTTTTCTATATATTTCTTGAGTTTTATCAGAAATATTTTCCTTGTAAATTTTCAGTTTTATCAGAAAATGTTTATAATACCGCTTTTAATCAAATTAGGAATATTTTTATGCCTACCATTATATCTGTACAATTTTTCCATGAAATAGTCAATCTTAACTTGTTTTTCTATATATTTCTTCAATTTTATCAGAGATATTTTCCATGTATATTTACATAATGGAATACTACTCAGCAATTAAAAATAATGAATTCATGAAATTCTTAGGCAAATGGGAAACAGGGGGAGTGGGAAAACCGGGAAAGGAGAAATCATTTGGAATGTAAATAAAGAATACAGAAAAAAAAAATAATAAAATAAAGGAAAAAAAAGAATATATCTAATAAAAAAGAAGAAGTTTACACTCAAAACAATGAGTTCTGGATAGTATATAAAACACCATAAGATTTATAGTTATAATTCTTTAATTGAATCACATAAGTTATAAAACATATTTAATTCAAAAATTGAGAAACAATATAAAATACAAATATTTCATACAGTATGTTAACATCATGCCAATTTTTATAGAAAATAAATAGAAACTGAAACTTAATTGAGCTATGTTTCTTTAAATATAAAGCAATAATCACAATTCTATGCAAGAATGAATGCATTTTACTAATAAAAGTTTTACTAAAATTTTACAAATCTGATATATGAGCTTCATTATATCATTAAAGTATCACAACTTCATATCACAAATATGAAGCTTTCTCATGTATTAGCAGTAACATGCTAGGAAAGAAGGCGAAATTAACACTGTTCTAATTTATAATGCTCAAGTACTTATTTTTGAAAAAAATATGTATAAAAGTAGATGAACATGATACATACGTAGACAGATTGATTGATGTTAAATGTTAAATAGATGACGGAACGATTTTAAGCAGTTTGATCTGTAAATTCTTAACATACAGAAATTCTTTAAAAGGTAAATAGTAAATGTATCCACCTACTGCTTTCTTATCTAGAGAAATAAAAAAGGGAAGAAAATAATATGACTAGCTTATGTTTTTGGATTCCTATATTTTGTAACATAAATTTTATAAAATATATTACACATTACAACATATATAGGCTGCTACATAATTATGTACAACTTATGTTTAAGTCAGTTTATTTTTAATTAAATCTTTCACATTTTGTCATGTTATCATTGTGAAAAGATTATGCCAATTTTCTGTGTATCATTCTATTTTTAGTATGCTGTGAGACTGAAATAAGCATACAATTCTCTTCTGTTTTTAACACACTAAAATATGAATGTTACTTCAAATGGATTAAATGTTAATTCAATACTCATCAAATGTTAATACCACACAGGCATGTTTTCTTAAGGGACACTTCCCACAGAGAACACTCATATGAAAACACATACAAATGTATTTGCATGTGACATTCAAAGCACATATGTTCATACTATCAGTGATAGTAAAACTACCAAGATCATAGTTTTCTCTTTTAGGTCAATTGTTATACTAAAAGAAAGGCTAATGACTATACCATTTCCACTGAAGTTAACTTTTCTCTTAGATAGGAAATACTGATAATGCCTTCTGTTTTGTATTTACCAATAATATCTTTTTTTGCTTTTCAGCACTATAATTATAGTCTTCTGAATAAATTAATGTATTATTATTTTATGTTTATGTAAAAATTAGAGAAGAAAAAAGTTTTCCTGAATTGTTTATAAACACTATTTTATTATTATTGCATATGAGAAAAAGAATAGCTAATTCTTACTTTTTTATCATCCATCTCTGTGTCCTATGAGGTTTTGTTTTTCAGTTTAAAACTGAATGTCATGCATACTAATCCATAGACTCTCCCACAGGCAATACTTGATTTTCATGCATTATATAGAACAGGTAGAGCCATTAGTCTATGTGTACTTGACATTGCCTCTCCATTGCTTGTTTAGAATCCAAACTGTTGCATTCTTTATTTTTTTATGAAAGCATCTAACTCAAACATTATTATAGAATGTACTAATATACATCTGGCTATATGTGCCAATCAACAGTTTGAAATATTTATGTGGAGTTTTTCATAGTTTATTTACTCAGTGATTATACAGTGCAATGTTTAATAAAAAGAAATATATGTATAAACAAATGCTGTAGAGAATCAGAATCCTCTTCTAGGGAAGTTGAATATAATGTAGTTAAGATAGCTATACCTTTCATAGTTATCTTCTTCAGTTTTGAATTTGTTTACTTTTTATTTACTTTTAGGTAACAGAAAATGTATTTTGAGACTCCTAGGTGGTCTGCTCTCTTGAAGACACTATATCCTGACCATCCTAGAGGACCCGATACACTCAGAGCAGTTGGTAAGACATGCCTGCCCCCTCCAGTGTCCCAGAGCTGCTGCTGGAAGCACTGTAGACTCAGGACCCATCACCCACCAAAACTCTCCCTCTGTAATACTATTCCCCTTACATCCCTTCCTCTCCTTCCACCAGGTCCTTTCTGCTGGGGCAAACTCCTAGCTGGTCTGCTCCCTTGAAGACACAATATCTTGACCCATTGTTGAGGACTTGCTGCACTCAGAGCAGTTCAGTACCCACTGCATTCAGAGCTGTTGAGAATCAGCTGCAGAGAAGACAGACAACAGCTTGACAGCTCGACTGAAGGCCCAAAGCCAACAGTCTGAAGGCCACTCAGGAGATCTACTGAAGCCACAGCAACAGATCAGCAGTTTCTCTGCCCCTGTGTAGAGCCCCAGTTTGAAGGCACCACAGGTGGTCTGCTACAGCCAAGGTTGCAGACCTACACAGAGGCCTGTAGCAACCGAGGGACAAAAGAGGCAGTCTGCAGACAGTCATCCAGACCAACAAACACCAAGGATATACAGATGACAAAAGGCAAGCAAGTGCAAGACCATAAGCAATAGAAACCAATATATGGGGGCATAATCAGAACCTAGTTCTCCCAACATAGCAAGTCCTGAATATACTAACACTCCTGAAAATCAGGAACATGTCCCAAAACCCTATATCATGAAGATAATAGAATCCTTTAAGGAGGATATCAACAACTCACTCAAAGATATACAGAAAACACAGGTAAAGAGGTGACAGAATTGAATAGTGATCCAAGAACTAAAATTGTAAATAGAAACAATAAAGAAAACACAAATTGGGGCAAACCTGGAAATGTAAAACCTAGGAAAGGGGTCAGGAATTACAAATATAAGTATCACCAACAGAATGCAAGAGATAGAAGAGAGAATCTCAAGTGTAGAAGATACTGTAGAAGATATTGACATAACTCTCAAAGAAAATTCGAAACATAGAAAATACTCCTAACCCAAAGCATCCAGGAAATTCAAGGCACATTGAAAAGACCAAATCTAAGAATAGTCAGAATAATCAGATTAGAGGAGAACAGAATTCCCAGCTAAAAGGACCTGAAAATGTCTTCACCAAAATTATGGAAGAAAACTTCACCAATCTAAAGAAAGAGATGGCCATAACGGTACAAGAAACTTATAGAACAACAAATAAAAGGGACCACAAAAGAAAATCTTCCTATTACATAATAATCAAAACACTAAATACACAGATTAAAAGCTGCAGAAAAACAGGGATTCAAATGAGGTGAGGGGGACCATCCCACAGTCATAAATCTGACCCATAATTGTTCCTTTCTGAGCAAATTACAGGGATGAAAATGGAGAGGTGCCCAAGGAAAAGAAGGTCCAGGGACAGGAACAAAGCGGGATCCAGGGCAATGGGAGGTCCCAAGGCCTGACACTATTACTGATGCTATGGAGCGCCCACAAAAAGGGACCTAGCATAACTGTACTCTAGCAGACCCAACAAGAAGCAGAAAGAGTCTGATGCAGATATTTGTACCCAACCAATGGACAGAAGCAGCTGAAGCCCAGCTCTTGAATTAGGGAAGGCTGAATGAAGCTGAGGGCAACCCTGTACAAAGATCAGCAGTCTCAATTAAACTGGACCCACAAAATCTGTCTAACATCTGAGCACCAAACAGGCAGCATTCACCAGCTGTTATAAAGCTCCTAGCACATACAAAGTAGAGGACTCCCAGATCATTGTCCATTCAAAGATTATGCACCTAACCCTCAAGATCCTGGAGACCCCAAGGAGTTTAGAGGTCAGGTGGTGTGGGGGATAGGGACATACTCGTGGAGAAGGGGGAGGAGGTATTCAATGTGGAACAGTCAGGGGTTGTCCGTGTGGGGAATAAAATATTGAGTGCATAAAAATAATTAATTAATAAAAAATCAAAAAAGCTAAAAAGGTTTACTAAGCCCTGAAAAAAAGTGCATTTTAATATGAAATATCTTTATATATCATCATCTATGTTGATTGAGAGTTTTGTTGGGCATAGTAGCTTGAACTGGCATTTGTGTTCTCTTAGGGTCTCTATGACATCTGTGCAGGATTTTATAGCTTTCATAGTCTCTGGTGAAAAATCTGGTGTAATTATGATAGGCTTGCCTTTATATGTTACTTGACCTTTTCCCTTACTGCTTTTAATATTCTTTCTTTGTTTAGTGCATTTGATGTTTTGATTATTTTGTGATGGGAGGTATTTCTGTTCTGGTGCAGTCTCTTTGGAGTTCTGTAAGCTTCTTATACGTTCATGGCCATCTCTCTCTTTAAGTTAGGGAAGTTTTCTTCCTTAATCTTGTTGAAGATATTTTGTGGCCCTTTAATTGGTAAATCTTCACTCTCTTCTATACCTATCCTTAGGCTTGGTCTTCTCATTGTGTCCTGGATTTCCTGGATATTTTGGGTTAAAGCTTTTTGTAGTTTTCATTTTCTTTGACTGTTGAGTCAATGTTTTCTATGGTATCTTTGGCATCTGAGATTCTTTCTTCTATCTCTTGAATTCTGTTATTGATGATTGCATCTACAACCCCTGGTTTCTTTGAATATCACATTTGGTGTTTTGACAGGAGGAATTGTTTTTCTGGTTTACTCTATTTGGATTCCTATGAACTTCTTTATGTTTATGGGCATCTCTTTCTTTAGGTTGGGGAAGTATGCCTCAACAGATACAAGAAGATTGAAATAATCCCATGTATCCTATCAAATCACCACTGACTAAGGCTGGTTATCAAAAAACAACAAAAACAATAGAAAGCCCACATACACATGGAAATTGAACAATGCTCTACTCAATGATAACTTGATTAAGGAAGAAATAAAGTAAATACTAAAGACTTTTTAGAATTTAATGAAAATGAAGGTACATCACACCAAAAATGATGGGACACAATGATAGCAGTGATAAGAGGAAAACTCATAGCTCTAAGTGCCTACAAAAAGAAACTGGAGAAAGCAAATACTAGCAGCTTGACAGCATACCTGAAACCTCTAGAACAAAAAGAAGTAAATACACCCAACAGGAGTAGACAGCAGGAAATAATCGAACTCAGGGCTGAAATCAAACTAGTAGAAACAAAATGAAATACACAAAAAAAATCAACAAAACCAGAATCTGGTTCTTTGAGAAAAATAAACAAGATAGATAAACACATAGCCAGACAAATCAGAAGGCACATAGACAATATCCAAATCAACAAAATCAGAAATGAAAAGGGAGGCATAACAATAGAAACTGAGGAAATTCTAAAAAAAATCATCAGATCCTACTACAAAAGCCTATACTCAACAAAACTGAAAAATCTGGATGAAATGGAAAATTTCCTAGACAGATACCAGGTACCAAAATTGAAAGAATATCAGATAAATAAACATTCCCATGATCCCTAAAGAAACTGAAGCAGTCATTAAAAGTCTCCCAACCATAAAATGCCTAGGTTTTAGTGCAGAATTCTATCAGACCTTCAAAGAAAACCTAATACCAATACTCTTTAAACTATTTTACAAAAATAGAAATAGAAGGAATACTACCCAATTCATTCTATGATGTCACAATTATGCTTACACTTAAACAACACAAAGACCCAACAAAGAAAGAGAACTTCAGACAAATTTCATTATGAATAATGATGCACAAAATATTCAATAGAATTCTGGCAAACCAAATCAAGGAACACATCAAAACAATCACCCATCATGATCAAGTAGTCTTTATACCAGGAAAGCAGAGACAGTTCAATAAACTGAAATCCATCAATATATTCCACTGTATAAACAAACTCAAAGGAAAAAAATATGATCATCTCATTAGACGCTGAGAAAATTCACAAAATTTAACACCCCTTCATGGTAAAAGTATTGAAAAGATCAGGAATTCATGGTCTATACCTAAACCTATACAGCAAGCCAGTAGACAACATCAAACTATGTGGAGAGAAATTTGAAGCAATCCCACAAAAATCAGGGACGAGGCAAGGCTGCTACTCTCTCCCTACCTATTCAATATTGTACTCAAAGTCCTAGCTAGAGCAATTAGGAAACAAAAGGAGGTCAAAGGAATACAAACTGGAAAGGAAGAAATCAAAATATCACTAATTGCAGATGATATGATAGTATACTTAAGTGACTGCAAAAATTTTACCAGAGAACTCCTCAACCTGATAAACAATTTCAGCATAGTGGATGGATATAAAATTAACTCAAACAAATCACTACTCTTCCTCCACTCAAAGGATAAACAGACTGAGAAAGAATTTAGGGAAAACTACCTTCCACAATAGTTACAAATAATATAAAATACCTTGGCATGACTGTAACTAAGCAAGTGAAATATCTCTATGACAAGAAGAACTTCAAGTCCCTGAAGAAAGAAATTGAAGATCTCAGAAGATGGAAAAATCTCTCTTGCTCAGGATTGGCAGGGTTATTATAGTAAAAATGGTCATCTTACTGAAAGCAATCTACAGATACAATGAATTCCCTATTAAAATTCCCATTCAATTATTCAAAGAGTAAGAAAGAACAATTTTCTAATATATTTGGAATAACAAAAAACACAGGATAGAAAAAATTATTCTCAACAATAAAAGTACTTCTGGGGGAAGCACCATACCTGAATTCAAGTTGTATTGCAGAGCAATAGTGATAAAAACTGCATGATATTGGTACAGAGACAGAAAGGTAGATCAATGAAATAGAATTGAAGACCCAGAAATGAATTCACACACTTATGGTCCCTTGATCTTTTACAAAGTAGCTAAAATCATCCAGAGGAAAAAAGACAGCATATTCAACAAATGGTGCTGGTTCACCTGGCAGTCAGCATGTAGAAGAATGCAAATTGATCCATTCCTATCTCCTTTTACAAAGTTCAAATACAAATGGATCAAGGACCTTCACATAAAGTTGGAACTAATAGAAGAGAAATTGGGGCAGCACCTTGAATACATGGGCACAAGGGAAAATATCCTGAACAGAATATGAATGGCTTATGCTTTGAGATCAACAATAGACAAATGGGACCTCATAAAATTGTAAAGCTTCTGTAATACATAGGACACTGTCAATAGGACAAAACAGTAACCTACAGATTAGGAAAAGATCGTTACCTATTCTATATCAGATTGAGGGGTAATAGCCAACATATGCAAAGATCTCAATATGTTAGACTCCAGAAAAACAACCCTATTACAAAATTGGGTAAAGAGCTAAAGAAAGAATTCTCAATTGAGGAATATCGAATGGCTAAAAAGCACCTAAAAAAATGTTCACAAACCTGAGATTCCATCTCACACCAGTCAGAATAGCAAAGATCAAAATCTCAGGTGACAGCAGACACTGGCCAGGATGTGGAGAAATAGAAATACTCCTTCTTTGTTGGTGGGATTGCAAGCTCATACAAACACTCTGGAAATCAGCCTGGCAGTTCCTCAAAATATGGGACATAGTATTACCTGAGGATACAGCTATACCACTCCTGGGCATATACCCAAAAGTTGCTCCAACATGTAATAAGGACACATGCTCCACTATGTTCAGAGCAGCCTTATTTACAATAGCCATAAGCTGGATAGAATCCAAATATCCTTCAACAGAGGAATGGATTCAGAAATTGTGTTACATTTACACGATGGAGTACTACTCAGCTATTAAAACAATGAATTTGTGAAATTCTTAGGCAAATTACGGAACTAGAACATATCATCCTGAGTGATGTAACCTAATCACAAAAGAACACTATGTATGCACTCACTGATAAGTGGATATTAGCCCAAAAGCTTGGAATACCCAACATACAATTTACACACCATATAAAACTCAAGAAGAAAGAAGACCAAAGTGTGGATGCTTCAGTCCTACTTAGAGGGGGAACAAATTACTCATGGGAGCAAAGAAGGATTCAAAGTGTAGAGCAGAGACTGAAGGAAAGGCCATCGAGAGACTCTCCACCCTGGGATTCATCCATGTACAATTACCAAATGGAGACACTATTGTGGATGCCAAGAACTGCTTTCTGACAAGACTGTATAGCTGTCTTCTGAGAGGCTCTGCTAAAGCCTGACAAATACAGATGGGGATGCTTGCATCCAACCTATGGATTGAGCAGGAGAACCCCAATGGACGACCAACCTAAGAGTACACATGGAGAGTCCCATGGCTCCAGCTGCATATGTAGCCCAGAACAGCACTGTTTGGCATCAATGGGAAGAGAGGCCCTTGTTCCTGTGAAGACTCAATTCCCCAGTGTATTCGAATGCCAGACTGGTGAGGTAGGAGGGTGTGTGTGTGTGTGTGTGTGTGTGTGTGTGTGTGTGTGTGTGTGTGTGTGTGTGCACCCTCATAGAAGCCTGTGGAGGGGGTATGGAAGAAATGGGGTTTCCAAAGGAAAGGGGATAACATTTGAAATGTGAATAAATAAAATATCCAAAAAGATTAATAATCTGTATAATGTCTGGAAACATTTTTAAGTGATTTAGAGCACAGGCTGACCTTATAGGGAACTGAGGTTCAGTTTCCAGTATCTGCCTGATGCTTATAATGAAGTTAGAAATACTTGAAAATGCTGTTCTTTGTCAAATGAGAGTATACAAAAGTTGAGAGTATACAAAATATTGTGATTATATAATATTTTAAAGATACTTTCTGTACATTGAAGAAAGTTAATAAAGATCACACATAAAACAGTGAGATATAGTACAGAAAAAAGAACAATAGTATAATTTGATTCTGCCACCATCTTTGTTGTTACTATTGTCACACATTTTTTTTAAATTTTGTGCTTCTCAGATGTCCACATTCTATTACAAATGTATGGGGGCAGAAACAACCTGCAAAATTTCATTTCCCCTTCTACCACTTCAGTTACAGGATTCACATTCAGGTTTTCAGACCCAGTGACAAACACTTTTACCTGTTCACCCTATCACATGGTTCTTAACTGAATTTTATAAAGGAATTTTAATAGAATATGCTGGATAAATGTTTCAATTTTAATAAACATGTAAATATAACTCATATTTATCTATGAAACTTATGTTTTGTAACAGTTGAAGCATGTTTTGGGTATGGAATAAAAGGTAAAGACCTTAAAATAGAATACTGTATAATTTTGGGCATCTAAATAGGCATATCTATTATACAAAAATTAGCTTTGTGTGTGTTTGGCAAAAGTTAAAGATAGATTTACAGTGTGATTCAAAAGTCTCATAATTTATGTATTCTAAGGAAATAAAAATTTTTTTATACCAGAAAAATTTTCTACTCATTCCATAATTATTCAAAATAAAGAAGATATAGAAACAACCTAAGTGCCTTTCATTGTGTCACTGAAAAAATGTGATATGTACCACAAAGATTTAGCCAGTGTTAAGAAGTAATAAAATAATATTTTTAGAAACATAAGAAAATGGGAAAACATTTTGGCAAGTGACATAAGTCAGGCTCCGAAAGCCTAATCTTCATGATCTTTCTCAAACACGTTATTGAAAAATTTTAAACTGAAATCAGAGACATAAAAAGTAATGAACATCCATAGTTTGGAATTATGAATATTGGAATACTATTTTTTTAATTTTCCTTTGTCATTATTTCCCAATGTCATCAAATGGACTAAAATGAAGAGTTTAATAAAATAAAAACAAATTCTTAAGCACTGATAACACATAACAATGATAAATATATTTTAAATGAGGAATTTCTGTTTCAGAACAAAATGCAAAGTATATTCAGAAATATATATTTAATTATAAAGTTCAAATAATAGAAGCTATCTTACAAATTATGAAAGATCATTATTCAAATTAATCTAATCAGAACATGTGGTTAAAGGTATTTTGAAATGGTACCATAAATTAAAAGTAAAACAAAACACAGATTACTGTCAGTATTAATATAGGTGTTCTACTAAGCTAATCATATAAACATAAAGTTCTTCTTCTTCTTCTGATCCAGATAGATAGCAGTTACTAAAATCTCTTTTCTCCCACAATTTTCTCATACAAATTTAGAAATTTACCAGTTGTATTATAGATAATACCAAATAACATCTTATTTCTTACTTCAAATTGCTGTAGCTTTCTATAACTATTCTACAACCTTCTATAACTAATCTGTAACTAATAAAATAATATTAAACAAGTCCAACAAAGTACTGCTATTGAGGACACTCTCATAAATCATAAATATGTAATCTTGTCCTCCCACACAAGTAATTATTTACATCGCTAAGACTGGAATTTGTTTTGTTTTAATTTTAAATACCAGTAAACATTAAATGTGGTATTGCTTCATTAATAGATTTTCTAAATGCATTTTGGAGAATCTAGAATTGGAATATGTTTTGAAACAAATGATATATATCTGAGTGTAATAGATTTCTCAATACATTTTAAAGAACTTTCCCACCCTTTATTTACTATTATAATAATAATTTTATGAATTAAAACCTACATGGTGTTAAAATAAAGAATCAAGATTCCAATTTAAAAACAATTGCTCTTGTTGTTCTGCAGCCAAAAAATTTGTTAGAAAAGTTATCTACTCTGATTATTTTAATTGTAATTATATTTGCCTAATGGAATATCTTGCTTCCTTATTTTTGAAAATGAATCTTACCCTATAGTTTATGATTCAGACAGTATACACATTCAGGTAGACTCAACTACCTTTAAAAACATCTTTTACTTTATTGGAAATACAGCGATAAAGATAACCCAGAATTTGTTATCACCCAATGCTAAGTTGTCATGTTTATTTCTGACTAAACAACATGTCAGAACAACTAGAAATAATCATTGTTCACATTGGTCCTGTTTCCCTAATTCCCTCAAATGATGTATCAGATATTATGAAATGAGTATATGCCACTCCAAGTGTGTTTTACCCAATGTTAACTTATATTTAATTAATTGGTTATAACAAATGTTGTCCCCCTTCCCAGTATCCCCTCCACAAATCACCCATCTCATATCCCCTCAGCTTTACCTCTAAGAGGGTGATCCCCCACCACTTGCCTCTAGCATCTCCCTATGCTGGGGTATCAAGCCTCCTCAAGACCAAGGGCCTCCACACCCATTGATGCCACATGGACTTGAGCTTTATACAAGGAGATAAAACATGATCAATTTCCATTCTTCTACATGCAGACCACCAGCTGAAACAGTACTATTTGTTGATAATACTTTCTCTTTTCCACTGGAAGGTTTTATCTTTTTAGACTACTCACATCTCTAACATTCTAAGATCAAGTGAACATAGGTGTGTGGATTATTTCTGGATTGTCAATTCTATTCCATTTATTTATCTGCCTGTCTCTGTACTAATACCATGCAGTTTTTAATCACTATTGCTATGTAATAAAGATTGATGTCAGAGATGGTGAGTCCCCTAGAAGTTCTTTTATTTTTGAGAATTCTTTCACTATACTAGGTTGTTTTGTTATTACAGATAAAGTTGAGAATTAGTCTCTTTGAAGAACTGAGTTGGGATTTGATGGGGATTGCATTGAATCTTTAGATTTATTTTGATAAGATACACATTTTTATTATATTAATCCTGCCAATCTATGAGCATGGGAGATCTTTCCATCTTCTGAGATCTTCAATTTCTTTCTTCAGAGTCTAGAATTTCTCATAATACAGATCTTTAACTTTCTTGGCTAGAGTCACTCCAAGATACATTATTTGTGACTATTGTGAAGGATATTGTTTCCCTAATTTCATCCTCAGCCAATTTATCCTTTGAGTGGAGTTAGGCTACTGATTTGTTTGAGTTAATTTTATATCCGGCCACTTTTCTGAAGTTATTTATCAGGTTTAGGGGTTCTCTGGTGGATTTTTTGGGGTTATTTAATTATACTATCATATCATCTGAAAATAGTGATATTTTGATTTCTTCCTTTCCAATTTGTATCCCTTTGACCTCCTTTTGTTGTCTAATTGCTCTAGCTAGGATATTGAGTACTATATTTAATATATACAGAGAGATTGGGCAGCCTTATCCCATTTCAGTGGTATTGCTCCAAGTTTCTCTCCATTTACTTTGATGTTGCCTACTGGTTTCCTGTATATTGCTTTTACTATGTTTAGATACAGGCCTTGAATTCCTCATCTTTCCTTGACTTTTATCATGAAGGGGTGTTGAATTTTTTAAAATGTGTTCTCAGCCTCTAATGAAGTAATCATGTGCTTTTATTCTTTGAGTTTGTTTCTATAGTGGATTAGGTTGATGGATTTTTGTATATTGAAAAATCCCAGGATCACTGGGATACAGCCTACTTGATTATGGTGAACGAACATTTTGAATGTGTTCTTGGACTCAGGTTGAAAGAATTTCACGAAGTATTTAGCATCAGCATTCATTAGGAAAATTGGTATGAACTTCTCTTTCTTTGTTCTGTCTTTATGTGGTGGCTTAGTTATCAGAATAACTGTGGTTTAATAGAATAAATTAGATAGTATTCTTTCTGTTTCAATTTTGAGGAATAGTTTGAGAAGTATTGGTATTAAGTATACTTTGAAGGTCTGATGGATTATTGTACTAAATCCCTCTGGCCCTAGGCTATTTTTGGTTGGGATTTTTTTAAATAAGTGTTTCTATTTCCTTAGGTGATGAGGGCCAGTTTAGATGGTGTACCTGCTCTTGTTTTAAATTTATTTCCTGGTACCTGTCTAGAAAATCATCCATTTCATCTAGATTTTCCAGTTTTGTTGGGTATAGGCTTTTGTAGCAGTATCTGATGATTTTCTGAATTTTCTCAGTTCATGTTGTTAAGTTTCTCTTTTCATTTCTGATTTTGTTCCTTTGGATACTGTTTCTTTGCCCTTTTGTTAGTTTGGGTAGGGGCTTATCTATATTGTTAATTTTCTTTAAAAAGTCAACCTTTGGTTTTGTTGATTATTTTTATTTTTTTTTTGTTTCTATTTGATTGATTTTAGCCCTGAGTTTGACTATTTCCTACCATCTACTCCTCTTTGGTGTAATAGATTATTTTTTAAAAGCTCTCTCGTATGCTGTTAAGTTGCTAGATTAGGCTCTCTCCAATTTCTTTATGACTGCACAGAGTACTATAAATTTTCCTCTTAGCACTGCTTTCCTTGTGTCCCATAAGTTTGGATATGCTGTGCCATCATTTTCATTGAATTCTAGGAAGTCTTTTATTTCTTTCATTATTTCTTCCCTGACTGAGTTATCACTGAGTAAAGAGTTGTTCAGTTTTTGTGGGTTTGTCTGTTTTCTGTTGTTTTCATTGTTATTAAAGTCTAGCCTTTGGTTATGATGATCTGATAGGGTTCATAGGATTATTTCAATCTTCTTATATTAGTTGAGGCTCGTTTTGTGTCAGATTTTATGGACAGTTTTGGAGAAGATATCATGAGGTAGTGAGAAGGTTTATTGTTTTGTTTTAGAATGAAATATTCTATAGATATTTGTTAAATTCATTTAGTTCATAACCTGTATTAGTTTCATTGTTTCTCTGTTTAGTTTTTCTTTCAATGACATGTTCATTAGTGAGAGTGGGGTGTTGAAATCTCCCACTATTATTGTATAGGGTTCCATGTGTGATTTTGAGCTTTAGTAAAATTTCTTTTATGAATGTGTGTGCCCTTGCATTTGGGGCATAGATGTTCAGAATTGATATTGTCTCTTGATGGATTTTTCTTTTGATGACTATGAAGTGTCCTTCCCTATCTCACTAGATAACTTTTGGCTGAAACTCTATTTTATTGGATAATAGGATAGCAACTCCATCTTCTTTTCTGGGACCATTAGATGGAAATATTTTTTTTTTCTATCCTGATACTCTGAGGTAGTTTCTGTCTTTGTTATTGAGTTTTTTTCATGTATGTAACAAAACTCTGGATCTAGTTTGAATATCCAGTCTGTTAGCTTATGTCTTTTTATTGGTGAGCTGAGTATATTGATATTGAAAGATATTAAAGACAGATGATGTGTTAGTTCCTGTTATCTTTGTTGTTATAGGTGGCATTATGCACGTGTGATTCTCTCCTTTTGGGCTTTTTGTGAGATGATTAATATCTTGATTATTTTTTCATGTACATACCCACATTATGTTGGAGTTTTCCTTCTAGAATCCTCTATAGGGCAGGATTGGTAGCTAAATATTGTTTAAATTTGGTTTTTATCCTGTAATATTTTGGTTTCTCCATCTATGTTGATTGAGTTTTGCTGATTATAGTAGCCTGGGAAAGCATTTGTGTTTCCTTAGGGTCTGCATGACATATGTCCATGCTCTTCTCGCTTTTATTGTCTCTGTTGAGAAATCTGGTGTACTTCAGATAGGCTTGCCTTTATATGGTACTTGGCTTTTTTCATTACAGCTTTTAATATTCTTTATTTGTTCTATGAATTTATTGGTTTGATTATTATGTCATGAGAGGATTTTCTTTTCTGTTCCAGTATATTTACTATTCTACAGCTTTCTTGTATATTTATGGTCATCCCTTTCTTTAGGTTGGGGAAATTTTCTTCTATGATCTTTTGAGAATGCTTTTGGGTCCTTTGAGCTGGGAATCTTAGCTCTCCTCTATTCCTATTATTCTTAGATTTGGTCCATTCATTGTTTCTTGGATTTTCTAAATGTTTTGGGTTAGGACTTGTTTTATGTTTTGAATTTTCTTTAACTGTTGTGTCAGTATCTTCTAAGGTAACTTCTACACCTGAGTTTCTCTCTTCTGTATCTTGTATTCTGTTACTTACTTCTGTAATAACTGACATCTTTCCTAGGTTTTCAATTTCAAGGGTTACCTTTATTTGTTTTTTCTTGTTTTTACTTCTACTTTTACATGAACCACTTTGTTCAATTCCTTCATTTCTTTGATTGTGTTTTTATGTATTTCTTTAAAGAATTTATTTGTTTCCTCCTTAAAGGCTTCTACCTGATTATCTATGTTTTCTTGTATTTCTTTCATGGAGTTATTTGTATCCTCCTTAAGGACTGAATTATGTCCATTAAATAGAATTTTAGGTCAGCTTCCTGATTTTCACGTGTGCTGATGTATCCAGGACTTGTGGTAAGAGAAATGGGATCTGATGATGCCAAACTTCATTGGCTTTTGTTGTTTATTGTCTTGTGTTTTTCTCTTGCCATCTAGCTATCTCTGGTGTTAGTTGGTCTATTATAATCTGTCTGGAGCATGCCTCTTGTATTTCTGAGTTGCTGCAGGTCTCTTAGGAGGACTGTGACCCTGATATAGCATATACCTCCTGTTTGACATTCAGACTATGTGTTCTTGAGAATGGGCATGTAAGCCTGTGACCTATTTTCCTGGCTGTAGTGCCTTTCCTGGGTGACCTTCAGACTGTGGGGTCTTCAGAGGGATAGACATGCAGCTCATCTGTTGCCCTGCATGGAAACAGATCTCCTGGGAGGCCTTTAGACTGTTGGATCTTCAGATCCACATTCAAGCAGTTGCCCTGCATGTAGGTGTTCTCCTTTTAGGTCTTCAGACTCTGAGGTCTGTTGCCCTACATGCAGGGAAACTCTGGGGGAGGCCTTCAGACTATTGAGTCTATTGCCCTGCATGCAGAACAACTCCTGAGAAGTCTTCAGACAGTGATGTCTTCAAAGGAGCAGAAAAGCTAATGATCTGCCCTGACAGTGGGTGCAGGGTGAAAGAAAAGTGGAATTCAGAGGGTCGAAGGTTTGGGGGGCGATGGGTCTCAAGTCTGCTTGACTCCTTGTGGTTCCTAGCTGCTGGATTTGTTTGAGAGGTTCCCTTACCTGTTGCCCTCTGGGCAGCAGAATTCTTGGGAGGCCTTCAAATTATGAGTTCTTTAGAAGAAACAACAAGCTGGTGACCTCATGTGATTTCTTTTCTTTTTCTTTCTTTCTTTTTTTTTTTCCTATTTCTATTTTTAGATCCCGGTTGATTTTGTCCTAATCTTTCACCTGTTGGTGTTTTCCTGTATTTTCTTAAGGGATTTATGTGTTTCCTCTTTAAGGGCTTCTACCTGTTTACCTCTATTTTCCTGTAATTCTTTTAGGGAGTTATTTATGTGCTCCTTAATGTCCTCTATCATCTTCATAAGATGAGATTTTAGACCAGAATTCTGCTTTTCAGGTGTTTTAGGGTATTCAGGGTTTTCTGTGGTGTTGAGAACTTGGTTCTGGGGGTGCCAAATATTATTGGTTTGTGTTGCTTATGTTCTTGAGCTTTCTTCTTGCCATCTGGTTATCTCTGGAGTTAACTGGCCTTACTATCTCTGATTGTAGTTTGTCTCTCCTGTGAGCCTGGTTATGGTGGACCTCTTCAAGTCAGGCTGTTCCTGAGTGTGGGAAGGGGTCTGGAGTGCTTAATCTGTGATCCTGGCTCTGAAGGACATCCTGTGACACTGATTGTGTCAGAACACCTGTGAATCAAGTTGTCTCTGGGTGTTTGCCCTTGGTGGGGGGTGCATGGAGGTTGGCATGTGGTGGGTGGCTGGAGCACAAGATCTGTTCCTGGGCACAGTTGCAGGCCTGGAAGGGAGATATGTCTCTGGCAGGGTAGGAGGACTCTGTCCTTTGGGATCCCGGGGTTCAGGGTGAACCAGTTAGTCCCAGTATTGGGGTGAGGGGTTTTTAACCTGTGAGCCTGGTTTTGTTGGGAATTCTGGGAAGTTGAAATTTCTCTGGGCTTGGGTGGTATGGTGTGAGACTGTGGCACATGATCTGATCTTGCATGCAATTTTGGACAGGATGTAGATGTGTCTCAGGAGGGACAGGAGGTCCTGCATCCATTGGGCCTGGGTGGGGGCCTCAGTTAAGCCAGGTATTGTGGCAGGAGTATCTCACCTGTGAACCTGGTAGTATCAGAACTCCTGAGGATCAAGCTGTCTCTGGGTGTGGGGTTGGTTTGGAGGGGAGAGCTGGAACACATGACCTGCTGCTTGGTGCAGTTGGAGATCAGAAAGTATATCTGTTGAGGTCTGTTTTGTGACCAATTACATGGTCAATTTTGGAGAAGGTACCATGAGGTGCTGAGAAGAAGGTATATTATTTTGCTTTAGGATGAAATGTTCTATATATATCTCTGTTAGTTCCATTTGGTCCAAGGCTTCAATTAGATTCACTGTGTCCCTGTTTAGTGTCTGTTTTCCTGAACGATCCATTTCAGAGAGCGGGGACAATGAATTCACGAAATTCCTAGGCAAATGGTCAGAACTGGAAAATATCATCCTTAGTGAGGTAACCCAATCACAAAAGAACACACATGGTATGCAGTTACTGATAAGGGGATATTAACCCAAAATCTCAGAATACCCAAGACACAATTCACATATCAGGAGATTTCCAAGAAGATGGAAGGAGAGACCCCTGGTCCTGGAAAGTCTGGATGTAGGGGAATTCCAGGACCGAGAAGCGAGGAGGTTGAATGGGGAACAGAGGGAGGGAAGAGAGCTTATGGGACTTTCGGGGAAGGAGGAAACGGGAAAGGGGAAATCATTTGGAATGTAAATAAAAAAACTTAGAAAATAAAAAAAAGAAAATAAAATGAATCTTGATGTACAAAAAAAGAAAATATGTTAAATTCTTAAACTTTGTATATTTGTTTGTTATACTATTTCAAGATTGTATGTATATATGGATATGTGTGTGCATTACTCTAAGTTTTTATAAAAATTTATTTTAATCACACGATTTATGCCATCAAAACCCATTTCATATATTTACTTATATTTCAAGTTTAATTGCTTCAGAGAAATTTCACTTTTGTGAATATATTTTATGAGGAATTTTTATTCTTGGTTAACTGATACCTATTTTCATTCCTTAATGAATTATTTTAAATCTTGTGTGTGAAGTTTGCTTTGTTTGAGGCTTGATAATTAAGAACTATGGAAGGTTTAATTTGCATGATTCCATGTGAAAACTGTCCTACTTGTTTTGCATTTAGAGCACAGTTAAGGTACTGCTGTCTGTGAAGGTTCCTATGCTCAATGATTTGGCTTTCCCAAGCAAAACATACTCTTTAAGCATATTTGCATTTAAACATTAAATATTATTTTTAGCTCTATTCATTTCAGGCCTTTAGCTATACACTTTGTTAGACTTCTGCCTTAAGTTTGTGTGAGGTATTATGTTTGCTTGTCAGCTCTCTCCAAACTACTGCACTCTGATACTTGGCCAAACCTTTATAATACTTGTAAGAGCATAGGCTGTGTCCATACTATAACCCCAGATAACCCATTAAAATTTCTGCCTGAGAAAGTTCAATTGAGAGAGAAAATTGTCTATTTGTTCTATCTAACACATGATGACAGGAACCAGATTCCAATTTCTCAGTGCATTTACTAAAAAGTTCTTACAACTGTGAAGAAATGTCTTTTGCAACTCAGAAGCATCTCTCTCAAATACTTGAGAGCCTTTCCTTTGAAGCATAATTATTAGTAAGGATGATACTTCTGACTTCCAGTCGCTTCCGAAGACAGAATCCTAGCATTGTGAACTACTAGCTTGCAGACACAGCTAGCTTAATCACACTTAAACTGACCAGCCTATTGTATTTTTCCACTTTTCTGGTTCAACAAGGCCTCCAAACTTTTCTTTCTCTCTCATTCTCACTATAAGATGTTCAGTTAGGGCACAAATGTAATGTGAATCATTTACTGTCAGTAGTTACAGAATAAAATATGTTTTCAAAATTTGTAATTAGTGTCTACATATCTATCTTTCACATGGGTAGACATTGAAGATATTTGCCTATATTTTCAATTAGGATACACTAAACTGTTTTTCTCTTTAGAAAATTATCAGAGGCTTGTTTAGGCATGCTTCAGCAGTGATGATCCCAAGATTTATGTTGACTTTATCAGTGCTACTTCTGCTATTCTGGTTTATGTGTAAGGAGGAACAGGGGATGTTAGCACTTCCTCCAACCATATTCCTTTCTTGCCTGTGTCATTACACCTATCATCCAAAGACTATTTACATCATTTTTGTTCCAGTACTGGGGTTGAATTCAGGGCATAATAAAACAATGTCTCTACGAATCAGCTATATCCACAACATTTGTTTTGATACTGTGTAGCCCAGATAGGTCTTAAATTGAGTATGTATTCATCAATGGTCTCAAAATTGAGATCTGAATTCTAAAAAAAGAGGTATGTGCCACTGAGCCTGATTCTAGCTGTATACAATCATTCCCCTAAACATACTGTGTGATTGGCTGATTTTTTGTAGTCCTGGCTAGTTTCAAATTCAATTATCCTCTTTTCCCAACCTCTTAAGTACTGGGATTACAACCAGATTAAAAGCTATATATTTGATATTTCTTCAACAATCCATTTTGACACCTGATAGTTTAGTAATCTTCTTTGAGTAATCTCAGCTTCTAACACACACATATACACACACACATAGACACACACACACAATGTATTCTAACATATACATATATAATATATATGTAATTCCAACATGTATATTATATATATATATATATATATATATATATATATATATATATATATGTTAAAAAGTGAAAAAATGACTACTGGTAAATAACAAATATTTTAAAATTCTCATTTAAAGAATTTGTTACTGTCGTACTGTTTATGATTGCAAACGGTTATACTTAGCTTTACAAGAAAATTTAATTTCATTGTGTTTTATTGTTTGAGTATAAAATGTCCCCTACAGAATAATATATTTGAACACTTGGTCCCAAGCTGGTGTTTTTTATGGGAATTTGCAGACTATTTAGAAAGAAGAAATTACCAGGGTGCAAATGCTGCTGTGGACTTGGATAGTGGTTAAAACTTGACCCTAATTTTTGCTAAATCTGTTTCCTTTGTGATACCAGGTGATTAAGACAGATCTTTTGCATAGAATCAGAAGGCTCAGGAAACTGACAATGACACCTTCAAATGTTTGTGTCTTGTGTAATTTCAAAAATGTTCTTATTTCCTTCTGGCTCCTTTAATACATATTTCATAAACCTTCTGTTTGTATTTGACTTACTGCTGATGATAGTTTTGTGGAGATATTGAAAACCAATATTTTATTCTTGTGTGATTATTTTACTTACACTTAAATTGTTGATTTGCTATTCTTTCCAGGAAAGTATACAAGATTCTGAGTTCAAACATGTTTTATATTAACCTAGTAACATATAATATTGTGTCATTTAGCCACAATCAGCCATAAAAAATAATGTATTATGATATGGTTAAAACTTCAATGTATTTAGTGAGAAAATACAAAATTACAAAGTAGTTTAACAATTAATCACTACATTATAAAAAAGTATCCTGTTTACAATT
Organism: Tokudaia tokunoshimensis; assembly: GCA_036184795.1. Lineage (NCBI taxonomy): Eukaryota > Metazoa > Chordata > Mammalia > Rodentia > Muridae > Tokudaia > Tokudaia tokunoshimensis. The sequence continues at coordinate 76,121,629 of BTHU01000023.1, forward strand.
TGACATTTTAAAAACCATCATCCAAATTTAGTAAGCTATCTCAATGGGTAAAATGCTTGACTTAAAGCCTAACAGCTTGATTTTGATTCATAGAACTAACATGTTGCATAGCAAGAAAACAAAACAAACAAAAACAAAAAACAAAAAACAAAAAACTACCAACTCATGCCAGCTATTACCTTACTTCCACACACTGATTCTTATATGTGCATACAGGCATTTATATATGGATGTACACACATACAAACACAAACAGATATACACATAAAAATAAGTATAATAAAAGTAACAGTCTTTAAATTTGGCTTTATATCACATTATTTTTAAGTGAACATTTAAGATTAAGGTCTGTCATATTTTGAAAGAACATGAAGCACATGGAGGACTTTTGTTTTACAAAGTCTAGTAACTTTTCTGAGTCATTAATTATACATTTGACTAGTTACAGTGTCAAGGTAAGGCATTTATGTGGGTATTAAATAAATTAGTTAACATTGAAGGACATAGAAAAAACTTACTAATTTATAGTTTGATCGATCCATTTCTGATCTTGAAAATAGCTCCAATAAGATTTTTATAAAGAACTCACAATTTACATTTTCTTTAAGCCCATATTTACAAAAGAGTTTTAGCTACAGGTAAGAATTTATTGGAGCCCATCTCTCCCTGAAGATACAAAGGCATTCAATAGTTTCTGGGGAAGGGAGAAATGTTTTATTATTACTAAAGTGTCTGTGCACACTTCAACGATACTTCTAATTAAAGTCAGTGTATCACCAAAGAAGAGTTCATAAAGATAACTATGGAAAAGATGCTGCAATAGAAGGGGTCTCGTCAGAAGAAGAGCGTTTAGAAGAAATGGAAGAGAACAAGAAAGAAAAATGGAAGTGACATAATGAAAAGTGATGATATCCATGTATGAAAAAGCCAGAATGAAACCAATCATTATGTACAATTGATATGTTAAAAAAAGTTAACAATAGAACATTCACATTCTAAGTGAGAATATAATAGCACAGTAAGCCACAGCACAGCAAAAGTATGCTGTTTCCTTTAAGGCCTTGTTTAACAGCACTTACTGGAGAAAAAAGAAATATCAGAAGCAAATGTATTCCAAAGAACTCAGAAAGCAAGTCGTAAATGCACATTTTACTAATCAAAACTATTCTGAAGCAAGCAGGAAAAAAAAACTCATTCAAATGGCCCTCACCTATTTTCTTTTCTGAGGTTAACTGAAGTATAACCTTGACATCTGATTAATAGTAGAATAGTTTATTCCATTCAAAAAAACTTAAAATGGAAAAAGAGAACATAAGAGATATTGCTAAACAACAAAAAAGGAAGATTAAAGAAATTTCATATCTGTCCATGCAGAAAAATAATACTCAAATGGAAATTTGTATTTGCTTAGGATTTTCTCTTTGTCTCATTCTGTGTATCTTTATCCTTAAGTAGATAATACTTTAACACCAAATTCTAAATCTGAAAATGATGCAATTCACACTTAATATCCTCACCTTTTATCTCTTTCCTTTGCGTACCATCCCAAGGTGCCTTTTGTCAACAAAATGCTTGACTAAAAATTTTCACCCAATTTAGTTGTCTTTTCCCTGTCACTTAATCAAGTAACCAACTAGTAGATGCTAAAGCTGCTCTAGTGTTCCTGATCTCATTGATTTTAAAATGCCTTAAACCTTTAATTTCTTCCCAATGTCCATGAATGTGGTCAATGAAAATTCCCAAATAAAATTTGCATCACCTCCTTCTTGATTTGTGCTTTATGTTATTTTTGTTGTTATTATTGTTGCTGTTTTGGTGTGTGTGTGTGTGTGTGTGTGTGTGTGTGTGTGTGTGTGTGTGTGAGTGCGTGTGTGTGAGTGTGTCTGTGCGTGAGTGTGTGTGTGTGTGTGTGTGTACATGGGTGTTGGTGTGGGTGTGTGTGTGTAATAATATGAATTTGCCACAGCATGCATGTGTAAATTAATGGACAATTATAATGCTAGTTTTCACTATTCTCATTGTTAAAATATCTCTCTGTCTTTATTGTTTACCATTGGTATGCCAGGATAGCTGACTTCTAAATTCCTGAGTAATCACCTCAGGGTCAATGTTAATATAAAACATGTTTTATATTAACCTAGTAACATATAATATTGTGTCATTTAGCCACAATCAGCCATAAAAAATAATGTATTATGATATGGTACATTCCATTATACCTTTTATCTCTTTATAGGAATACTGGGTCTATAGACATGTGCTCTCTTTAAATGGCTTTGGAGAATTTTTAAGTACTTGCTTACACTTGTGCAATAAGCACTTTACTGAGCTATCTCTGTAGGTTTATTTTATGGATTTTGATATGTATTATCTTCCAAGAAGAGTCACTTTGAAGTGATCTCATGTCACACAGGTTGGATAAAACATTGAGACAGAGGCTTTTAGAATTTTTTGTTTTCTTTCCTCTGTATCTTGAGCTCTCTTGCCTTAGGATAGAACTCTCATTGAAAGAATGTGATTTCTCATTGATGTTAACAGCTATGACATAAATGTCAGATGCCTGCTAGAAATGTAAAACATTAATATAAGTCAGAATAAAATACTATCAACAAATCAGACAAATAAAATATGTGTGACTCAAATGCTATAATCATTTGCATCATTGCTAGACTGTGGTTCTGAACACCTATTTATTTATTGTATAAAATATTTCAGTGTCCTATATAATACAATATTTAAAGAATTAGAAAACATGATACAACAATTAGAGCAGAGAAAAAGAAGCCATCCCTTTACCAGAGTGGAATAGCCTTTCATTTTCAATCTTAATTGTGTTATCTATATTATTTTCTTTTTCTTAAGGGAATATCACTTATATATGCAAGATAAAAAATTCTCACCATAGATTTCTAATTAGATTTCAAACAAACAGGACTTCTAGACTCATAGCTACAAAAATTTATAAAGTTTTTGGATTTTGTTTAATTCATCATATCTTTACAAAGCTATTACAAAATGCAAAGCGTATTTGGCCATATTCCAAAACAAGGGATTAATTAACTATATGGAATCTACACCTGTATTTATATTCAAATTCATTAAGGTTATATTTTTTAGCCATTAATATGAGTACAGAGGCAATTTAGTTCCATATTTCAGGAACCACCTCTGCCTATCCCAGTATTTTATAGTGTTCTGTGTTAAGTGGCTTATAAGCAGAAATTGATATAATTTAAATCAGAGTTTAAAAGTCAATAGTACAAAAATAATTACATATAAATTGAGAAAAATTCTGCTGAGCTGAAAAGCAGTTTATAAACTACAATTTTAGTTTTACACAGTTCATACTTCCATTGGTAAAATGCTAATTTCATTAGTTCTTTTGAGTAACATATAAAAACCTAATTTTACTCATTTATTCATTCAGACATGAACTAGTCTCTTGACTGCCACCAAAATGTCAATTAGATATGCAAATTGCCATCAGTGTTGTTGCCAATGGGATGTGTAAATATCTATACCCACTATATTAAGTGGCTGGAAAATATTGCTTCAAAGTTTTCCTTTGAAACATTTTCATTCATGGTTCATTGATTGAATTTGAAGAATTTTTTTCACTATTTTTTTAAATTACGTTTTTATTCACAAGCAAATTTAGGTATGTTACTGACTTTTAATGGCCAGAAATAATTTACTATTTGCATATAGCCCATGGTCAAACAAGGTGTCTGATAAAATATATTCATTTTTTATTTGAAATTATCTCAAGAGAGGCAATAAGTCGGGAGAACTGTCTAGGTTTGTTTTGACATTACTGGTTTGTATGTACACCTAGTTATTAAAGAACAATAATTTTGATTTTCAGATAAGAAAGGGTAGGAAAACACTTCTAAGCAGTTGACCTTGTCTAGATTTTATTTACAATGGTATTTTAATATATAGGCTGAGTAATTTTGTGATGAAAATCTTATCTGGATTCTTCATCAAATTATCAACCAAATATAGGATAAAATAATATCAAGAAGATGAGAAAATTGCTTCCATTTTTTAAAATCACTCTAAAAGTGGTAAAGTAACTACATTGAAGTCCAAATTAGATTGCTAGAGATATAGAAAATGTACAGGTAACCCATAAAAATTAATATCTTGAGTATATTTCTTTCTCACAATAATTGAAAAGTCAAAAAATGAAAACCTTGAGGAGTTTTACTTAAGCCAAGTATATTTTAAATTCACTTCTGTTGCAGTAGACCATTTGAAATAGGTCCATAATCTATTCTGAAGATGCTAAAGTAGGAGGATTGCAAGTTCGAGGGCAACCTGGCCTATAGAATGAGTTTAATGCCAATATCAGTAAACTAAATATAGATCAGTATAAGAATATTTAACCAGTTCTTAGGAGTCTATTGTCAGTATTTCTTTAACTTTCCTTTATCGTAAAAAATGTGATGTATACTTCAGAATAATAACTTCAAATTCTGACCATACATTTTCATCCATTTTGCTATTTTGCTTTTAGCTCATATTTAAAAGATGCTTTGTGTTCATTACACAGTATCAGGTTTCTTGTAGACAACTGATTCAAGCATATGTACTTTCTCTGTATTCACAGTATTCACAATCCTCCTTTTCCTAACATTGGCAAAACTGTAGTTTCTCATCTTCATCTCCCATAAAAATAACATAATTATATGCACTAACACAAATTCTAGGGCACACAAATGAAAGATAACATGAACCACTTGTTTTCTGTCTGACATCCTTCTCTAATTCTATGTATCATCCATTCTGAATTGTTCTACTGATACTTCCTTAGCTCTAATATGCCAAAAGATAAAAATATCTGTAGACTTAGACAAAGGTATGTTAGTTCAGACTTGTAATCTCAGAACTCAGAAAGGCTTAGTAAGAATTGTTGCAAGTTCCAGGATAGCCTGGACTACAAAATGAATTAATATCTCAAAACATAATCGTAGTAGAAATATATTTTAAAGAAGAAAGACAACTTGCCATTGTGAAACAGGAAGTCTATTTCAGTTTGTCCTATGGTGATACTTTATCATTAATCTAGGGGGATGCTACAACTGAAGGTTCAACATCATAAAATAATTATATAAAATAATTTCTGAAGTCTCAGCTTCATATGGCCTAATAATTCACAGTCATTTATGTCACAAATAATTGTACTTGGGCTTATTTTTATCAGCTGGCATTTTCTTGTGGTTATATCAAATAAAAGATTAATTTGATGATATGTGTAAATATCTGCAGTTATTCATTCACTAAGAACTGGTTTCAATATAGTGTTTTCTCTAAAGTATTTGGCTAAAGGATACTTTATATTTCTCATATTTTCTATTTCATGTAATGCCTTTTGAAAGTTTAGTGCAAGAAAAAAAGTTGCATGAAACACTGAAACAGGGTAAAACAGTTGCTTAATTGAAAATGCAGATAGTTTACAATACCATTACTTCCACCATATAATTATATGTTTATTATACTATAAAATTAAAATGATTATAGTTTTGCTAATCTTATAATAAGTTATCATATTGAAATCACTGAGAAAATTCTTTTTTTTTTTTTGGTTTTTCGAGACAGGGTTTCTCTGTTTAGCCCTGGCTGTCCTGGAACTCACTCTGTAGACCAGGCTGGCCTCGAACTCAGAAATCCTCCTGCCTCTGCCTCCCAAGTGCTGGGATTAAAGGCGTGCGCCACCACCGCCCGGCGAGAAAATTCTTTTTATTATCTGATTGTTAAGTTAAGAGTTTCGGGACAGAGTTTTGTAGGTCAGGAGTATTTCAGATGAGTTACTTTACTTTCATGACAAAGAGATGTTCAGTAATGAGTAGTTCTTTTATTTTAATCACAAATTAAGTCAGTATTTTATAAGCATACAATATCTGCATTTAAAATGAAAGAAATGCTGGTATTTTCTTAATACATTATTTTCATTAAAGCCATCTTCTATGGTTTGCCATGCTTAATTGTTGAGATGCAGGAATACTACATATATATTAACTGAATACAAATTACGTTTGCAATCTTAATTATGTTTATGGAATTTTTACTTCACCATATTTTTAAGGTACTCAGTTTACATCTACTTCAAAACAATTCTCTTGAAGAACTAAAATTTAGCTGTATTCCCAGTAACCAACTAAGGTTTTTATAACTCCCCAGAGGATTAAGTCGATAAAACTACCTAAAATGATCAGCAAGGACAGTTTCCAGATGGAAATTCCATCTGCCACCAAATCCTTCAGAGAAAAAAAAAATCAATGGTAACAAGGAATCACTTTCACTCTGGGGACTTGTACCATCATTACACTTGAACATTTAGACAGCATCATTTGTTGTGTATTTCTTTGTTCAATTTTATGGAAAGAGTTGCTCAGTTTCCTATTTATAATATTTTTATTCATGAAGTAGATACTAGATTTTCAAAACACTTCCTAATTATTCTTATAAACTCAGATCTGATTAAAAACATGAAAACATTTTCTTTTAGAATATTTTTCTCATGTACTCAAAAGATTAATATCAGAAAATTATTACTGTTTTTTATTTTTAATGAAATCAACAAAACATTAAACAGTAATAGAAATGGAACTATAGTACATATGTGTAGTAAATATAAATCACTATTGAGCATTTGGATCAATTTAAATACTCATATCTATATTAAATTTAATACATATTTAGATAGCAAAGCTTTTATATTATCTTCAATTTTCTTCATAAATCTTTTATCATTTTCAAATTGTAAATTACTATTTATTTTGTGCTATATCAATAAGAATGTTTTATTTTCTATTATTTAGTGTGTGTGTTTCTATGTGTGTTTATGTGCATTATTCACTTCTTTCTTCCACATTGCCTCTCATTCCCACTTCATCCTTAAGGCCCTAGTATTTCCTCTTTCTTTTATATTACAACCATTCTACTTTGCTTCCAATTATATATATACATCCAGTATATATATATACATCAAGTTCGCTGTTCAGTCTCTCAATACCCCCTGACACAGTCCCTCCCTCCCATCCCCTTCTCCTCTGAGAGGGTGGAGACCTCCCTTGAGTATTCTCCCACGCTGGAAAATAAGTCTCTTTGGAGTTAGGGACATTGTCTCCCATTAAACCAGACAAAGCAGTTCAATTATGGAAATGTGTTCCACAGATAGGCACCAGCTTTAGGGATAGTCCTCACTACAGGTGTTTTGGACTCACATGAAAACTGAGCTGCACATTTGCTGCATTTTTTAAAGTGGGTTTAGATGCAGTACATTTCCACATCACTTTTCAAACAAACTTTCTTTTCGTTAGCTTTTCTTTTCCTCTACTTTCTTCAATATTCCTATATCTAGACATGTTTAAACATTTCTGCTCCATGTATTTTGCCTCCCTACTTTTATCAATCTATTTTTATATTGCTGTATTTTTTATCTGAAAAGTAACATTGAAAATATACCCCCAGAATCATGCCTTTGTTATCTTGCTTCATTTGATTAAAAAACAAAAACAGGAGAAAACATTTAAAATGTATCTAAGTGGTCCCCTTCTTGGATCATGGAACCTGAAGAAAAGGACTCCTTGAGCTATTTCACCACTTATGGGAAGAGAACAGCTGGCTTTAAGATATGAGTTGCAAGGCTGATGCTGATGCGTAGGAACCTTTGTCAGGCTACAGAATCAGAGAAAGAAATAGCTGCTGGGATGAGCTGCTCAACAGGTATGGCTTGCCAAACCTTCTCTACAATCTGCTCTACAAACCGATTAACTAGGAGAGGCACAGAGTGAGAACAGGAATTCAAACTGTGTACCACTTCCAGAGACCTACACTACTAAGAAGAACCTGCAGGATTCAGAGGTGACTAGCATGATAAAATGATCAAAATTCTGTGAGGACAATGGTGAATGACTACAGCATTCTAAAAAAGCCAGGTTTCTAGCAGAAGGGTAGGAGACAGTGAAACTAGATGATGACAAAGATATACTACTAGGCATCCAAAGCATGTCTAGCAAAGCTGGGAGAAGCAGTCAATAGAGAAACAGTGGCAAGAATGCCTGTTCTGCAGACCTTTCTGAGATATGTCATCAGTAGAATGTTCCTTTTATAAAGGAATATGTGTGTGTGTTTGTGTTTGTGTGTGTGTGTGAGTGTGTGTGTGTATGTGCATGTGTGTATTTATGAATCCTACTGTAATTTGTTATGAACTTGCAAGTGTTTTCCATTTGTGGTATATAAATGATCAGGGAAAGAAAAGTCCCTATTTGGCATTCTATCATTGTAAAAGGAATGAGCAGTAAAGTAGAATTACTGTTACCCCTGGAGCTCCTGGCTGTAAAATCTAATTCTGCTTTTGAATGTTCATGGACATTAAGAGACAATGAACATATATGAATATACTTAGTCTTCACCAATACTGGAGGGCAAGTTCTCATTTCTTATCTAATTTGATGATTAGTATTTTGAGGTACTTGCTTGGAATGAGACATTCTTTTTCAGTAGTTATATTGAAAGAAAATGAATGCATTTTTTTCCTATCTAAAATGACTATCAGAAAAATAGACCTTAATTTAAAAATGAGAAACTTTTCCTAAAAATTAGGTGAAGGGGATTGCAGCCCCATAGGAAGAACAGTATCAACTAACCAGACCACCTAGAGTTCCCAGGGACTAAACTACCAATCAAAGAGTACACATGGAGGGATCTATGGCTCGCATCAATGGTAGGGGAAGCCCTTGGTCCTGTGGAGGCTTGATTCCCCAGTGTAGGAAATGCTAGGGTAGTGAGGCAGGAGTGGGTGGGTGGGTGGGTGGGTGAGCTCTCTCAGAGAAGTAAAGGGAAGGAGGGATGAAATGGGGAGTTTGTGGATAGAAAACTAGGCAGGGAGACATTTGAAATGTAAATTTAAATAATAATAATAATAACAATAATAATAATATACCCTGGAACTACAGCTACAGGTGTTTGTGTGCTACCTAATGTGAATTCTTAGAATCAAACTGGGGTCCTATGCTAGAGCAATATGTGCTCTTAATCACTGAACCATCTCTAGAGCTCCAGTTCATTCAAATTTATTACTGAGCACAATTTTTGATGTCTGTACACCACAGTTAATTTACCAATACACTAGTGGGAGAATATCTGAAGTTTTCATAGTTGTCAGATACTATATAGGAAGCATCTGTGACTAAGTTTCTATGTGGTCATAAGGTATCATTCACACAGGACAACTGTTCAAGGGAATTGTTTCTATATGATATGCTAAGAACAAGATCCATTGTGTAGCCACACAGTGGTGGTACACGCCTTTATTTAATCCCAGCACTTGGGAGGCAAAGGCAGAGGCAGAGGCAGAGGCAGAAGCAGATTTCTGAGATTGAGAGCAGCCTGATCTATAGAGTGAGGTTTAGGACAGCCAGGGCTGTACAAAGAAACCCTGTCTCAAAACAAAACAAAACAAAACAAAAAACAACCCAAAACAACAAACAAAAAAAAGTTCCATTGTATAATAATTCACACCATTTATTAGAATTTCTTTTTTTTTTTGAATTGGGATTCTTTTTTAATTTTTAAAAGTTCATTTATTTTATGTAAATGAGTACACTTGTAGCTGTACAGGTGGTTGTGAGCCTTCATGTGGTTGCTGGGAATTGAATTTAGGACCTCTGCTCGCTCCAGTCGGCCCCGCTTGTTCCGGTTAACCTTGCTCACTCAGGCCCAAAGATTTATTTATTATTATAAATAAGCTACAGTTATAAATAAGCACACTGTAGCTTATTTATAATTCAGACACACCAGAAGAGGGCGTTTGATCTCATTACAGATGGTTGTGAACCACCACATGGTTGCTGGGATTTAAACTCAGGACCTTCGGAAGAGCAGTCAGTGCTCTTAACCGCTGAGCCATCACGCCAGCCCCTAGAATTTCAAGATTCGTTTTCATTACTACCATCCACATATTTAAGCTGTTAGCATAAGCCAAGAATAATAGACTAATATCAATTTCAAATGGGAATAAGAAAACAGGAAGTCTTTCATTTGATTAATTGAGTTGATTAAATGTGGAATGCAGAAAATTTTAATAAAATAGTCAAGAATTAACAATGGAAAGTTCTCTCAAAAGTGAAATTCATGAGATTGAGAAATGGCCTGAAAAACATTTCAATTAAAATTGATTTACAATTTCAGCTAAAGTTTATAGATCTAGAGAGCCATATTATGCATTTTAAACAGGAATGAGTGAAAGTCATAAGACTCTGTAGGACTACAAATCATGAACTAAATTTATTAATTTAACATGTATATATGTATGTTATGTCTATGTGCATGATTGTACATTTGTGTGACTTGTGGAGGCCAGTAAAAAACATAAGTCTTCACTGTACAAATTAAATGAAGAAGGTTTCTTTGGCTGTTATTTCATGAGACATGGAAGATTCACCTGTCATTGCTTCCTATCACAGCATAGATAGAATTGCAGATGCTTGCTATTATTCTTGAATTTGTATGAGCTCTAGAGATTCAAACTCATGTCCTGATACTTGTGCAGCTAACACCTTATCCACTGAGTTATTTCCTCAGCTCATGCTTATTTATGAATAATGTGTACTGAGTATATTTCTTAATATAGTCTTTAAAGGGAAAGCTGTGAAAATAGGAACAAGTGTTTTAATAGATGAGTGTTTACTGTGCAAGCATGAACAACTAAGTTTACATCCCCGTAAGCAATGTACGTAAACTAGAAAAGGCTTCACACCTACCTAACCTCAGTGATGTGGGGCAGAGACAAATTACAGGAGGCTAATAGCCAATTGCCTAGATAAAATGATGAGGTTTCATTCCTGTGAAAATAAAGGAAAATAGAGAGATGTAATATAGAAAGATGACAATGCTCTCCTCTAGGTTCCAGGTAGGTGTGTGCGTGTATGCATGTGTGTGTGTGTTTGTGTGTGTGTTTTGTGTGTGTGTGTGTGTGTAGGGGGGGTAACATGCACATTCACATATATATGTACCATACACACATATACTACATGCACACCACACTCACACACACACTCACTGAATGTATATCACAAACGTACCCACACACATACTATATGCACCATACACATACACCACTTATATCTTTACAAAAAAAGGTATGAGTACATCATTGTCACTTTCCTATACTGTGGGATTCTCACTTAAAACTCCAGGAAATAATCATTTCTTTCTAGGATAGTTGTTTAGATTTCCCTTATGATATTTACTTTGAAACATAAATATAAAATTTTATAATCAATTTATATGCATTAAGTAGATTATAACATTTTAGACTATATAGACTGTGCCTTATTTACTTTTATATCATCTACTCACTAGTAGGAATACTTTAAAAATTAACTTCAGTAAATGCAAACTGTATTGAATTATTCCAGACAATAGAAAATATTTTCTAGCAGTTATTTCCAAAAGAAATTTAAAACCAATTTGAAAAGATCGTAAAACATTATATAATATAATATCTTTGCATGCAAATAGGAAAAACTAAGAACAAATGATGTGAGAATATGACAATACTTCATTACTTCATTAATTTGATTTTTGGTTTCACAAATGGAAAAATTAAGGACTGTAGAGAGAGGAACAGCAGTACATGTCTACAGTACCACAAATCTGGTGTCATAGGAGAATTACAAATTCTAGGCATGAAGTAGAAATTTCTGGTTGGGTTGTAAGGGCCTATAATTCACTGAAGAATAATACAGCAGATTGAAATAGTATGCAAAGGCAAAGAGCATTCTGCAGGATCCAGCATGTATGGCTATACAATTTACTATGATGGAAACACATACAAGTAAACTTACAGGACCAATTCAAAGCACATTAGGGGAATTCCAGGGACTGGTAGATGAATTTTTTTTTTTTATTTTAGCTTGGGTTGAAGTGCCAACGATTTTATTTTTCTGTCATAGTACATATATCCCTGAAATATCTTTCAAAGACTACAAAATACTATATGATAATAGTTTTCTTCTACTGAATGATTACAATGAGTATACATAAGAAAAAAATATCCAATACAATCACTATCAAATGTTTTATGTATTATGGATAAAAACCAGATTGTTCCTACGAACCCACATACATTTTTAACTAAACAAATTGTTATAGATTAACAAAGTGGAAGCAATCAAGGTACTTTTCTCATCTAGTATTTCCTATTGGCAGGTGGTAATATGTGGTTACAAGGAAAGGATCAATTATTTTATTATTTACATTCAAATGTTATTTCTACTTTAAATTTTTAAATGCACATCTGCATATTAACAGTTTTCTTCTTATATCAAATTAGGAGTCCAATTGCCATAATCAGTGTAAGAAAGTAATCATTACCTTGATCATTAGTCCAGCTTTAGCAAGAGTCATGTCACACAATGTTAGACTGATTGTCATTATTCTTTTTCCCTGACATTAAAAACATCCCTCACTCAATAATCAAAGTGTTTCTTTATCAAGTGTTGAATTAGGATTTTTACATCAAAACCACTAGCAACAACTTCTTAACCTAACTTTTCTAACAATCTAGATCTACAATTCTTTCTTTTATTTGTTATTAGATATTTTCTTTATTTACATTTCAAATGTTATCCCCTTACTCATTTCACCTACAAAAAACCCCCTATCTCATGCAACTTCCCCCTGCTCACCATCCCACCAACTCCTGTTTCCCTGTCCTGGTATTCCCTTACACTGGGGTATCGAGCCATCTCAGGACCAAGGGACTCTCCTCCCACTTACATCCAACAAGGCTATCCACTGCTACATATGCAGCTGGTGCCATGGGTCATTCCATGTGTACACTTTGGTTGGTGGTTTAGTTCCTGGGAACATGGGGGTACTGGTTGGTTCATATTGTTATTCTTTCTATGGGGCTGCAAACCCCTTCAACTACTTGGGTCCTTTTTCTAGCTGCTCAGTCAACTGGTTGGCTGTCAACATCCACTTCTGTATTTGTCTGGCACTGGCAGAGCCTCACAGGAGACAGCAATATCAGGCTCCTGTCAGCAAGCGCTTGTTAGCATCCACAATAGTGTCTGGGTTTTGTAACTGTATATGGAATAAATATGAAGGTAAGGCAGTCTCTGGATGGCCTTTCCTTCAGTCTCTGCTCTGTACTTTGTCTCTGTAACTACAGCCATGGGTATTTTGATCCCCCTTCTAAGAAGGACTGAAGCATCCACAGTTTCGTCTTCCTTCTTCTTGAGCTTCATGTGGTCTGTGAATTTTTTGGGGGTATTCCGAGATTCTGGGCTAATATCCACTTATCAGTGAGGGCATACCATGTAGATTCATTTGTGATTTGGTTCCATGACTCAGGATATTTTTCTGTTTCCATTCATTTGCCTAAGAATTTCATGAACTCATCATTTTTAATATCTGAGTAGTACGCCACTGTGTAAATTTACCGTATTTTCTGTATCCATTCCTCTGTTGAGGGACGTCTAGTTTCTTTACAGCTTCTGGCTATTATAAATAAGGATGCTATGAACATAGGAGCATTTGTCTTTATTACATGTTGGAGCATCTTCTGGGTATATGCTCAGGAATGGTATAGCTGGATCCTCAGCTAATACTATGTCCTGTATTCTGAGGAAATGCCAAACTCATTTCCAGAGTGCTTATACCATCATGCAGTTCTAACAGCAATGGAGGAGAGTTTCTCTTTCTCCACACCGTTACCAGCATCTTCTGTCTCCTGAGGTTTTGATCTTAGTCATTCTGATTGGTATGAGATGGAATCTCAGGGTTGTTTTGATTTGCATTTCCCTGATGATTAAGGATGCTGAACATTTCTTTAGGTGTTTCTCAGCCATTTGGCATTCCTCAGTTGAGAATTCTTTGCTTAGCTTTATATGCCATTTTTAATAGGGTTGTTTGTTTCTCTGGAGTCTAACTTCTTTAGTTATTTGTATACATTGGATATTAGCCCTCTATTGGATGTAGGATTGGTAAAGGTATTTCCCAATTTGTTAGTTGACATTTTGTCGTATTGACGATTTCTTTTGGCTTACTTTGCAATTTTATGGCATCCCATTTGTCAATTTTGATCATAGTGCATAAGCTATTGGTTTTCTGTTCAGGAAATTTACCCTGTGCACATGTGTTCAAGGATCTTCCCCAATTTCTTTTCTATTAGTTTCAGTGTATGTGGTTTTATGTGGAGATCCTTGACCTATTAGGACTTAAGCTTTGTAGAAGGAGATAAGAATGGATAAATTTACATTCTTCTACATGCTACCCACCAGTTGAATTAGCACCATTTGTTGAAAATGCTGTCTTTTTTCCACTGGATGATTTTAGTTCCTTTTTCAAAGATCAAGTGTCCATAGGTGTGTGGATTCATTTCTTGGTCTTCAGTTCTATTCCATTGATCTACCTGACTGTCACAGTACCAATATCATACAGTTTCTGGTTTTTATTTTATCATGATTCGTCTGTAATATATCTTGAGGTCAGGGATAGTGATTCTGCTGCAATTTCTTTCATTGTTGAGAAAAGTTTAAGCTATCCTGGGTTTTTTGTTATTCCAGATGAATTTGGTAAATGCTCTTTCTAACTCTATGAAGAATTGAGTTGGAATTTTGATGGGGATTGCATTGACTCTGTAGATTGATTTTGGCAAGACGGCCATTTTTACTGTATTAATCTTACCAATCCATGAGCATGGGAGATCTTTCCATTTTTGAGATCTTCTTACATTTCTTTCTTCAGAGACTTGAAGTTCTTGTCATACAAATCTTTCACTTGCTTGGTTAGAGTCACAGCAAGGTATTTTATAATATTTGTGACTATGGTGAAGGGTGTTGTTTTCCTAATTTCTTTCTCAGCCTGTTAATTTTGTATCCAGCCACTTTGCTGAAGTTGTTTATCAGGTTTAGGAGTTCTCCGGTGGAATTATTGGGGTCACTTAAGTATATTATCATAACATCTGCAAATAGTGACATTTTTGACGTCTTCCTTTATAATTAATATTCCTTTTACCTCCTTTTGTTGTCTAATTGCTCTGGCTAAGACTTTGAATACTATATTGAACTGGTAGAGAGAGTGGACAACCTTGTCTACTCCCTAGTTTTAGTGGGACTGGTTCGCTGTATATTTCTTGTGCAATGTTTAGGTATGGAACTTGAATTCCTTATATTTACAATACTTTTATAATGAAGTGGTGCTCGATTTTGTCAAATGCTTTCTCAGCATCTAATGAAATGATCATGTGTTTTGTTTTCTTTTTGTTTGTTTATACAGTGGATTATGTTGATATATTTCCTTGTATTGAACCATCCCTGCATCCCTAGGAAGAAGACTACTTGATCATGATAGATGATCATTTTAATGTGTTCTTGGACTTGGTTTGTGAGAATTTTATTGAGTATTTTTACATCAATATTCATAAGGGAAATCAGTCTGAAGTTCTTCTTTTTTGGGTCTTTGTGTAGTATAGATATCAGAGTAATTGTGGCTTCATAGATTGAATTGGGTAGTGTTCGTTCTGTTTCTATTTTGTGGAATAGATTGAAGAGTATTGTTACTAGATCTTCTTTAAAGGTCTAATAGAACTCTGCACTAAACCCATCTGGTCTTGTTTGGGAGACTATTAATGTCTGCTTCTCTTTCTTTAAGGGTTATGGGACTGGTTAGATCATTTATCTGAGCCTGATTTAATTTTGGTACTTGATATCTATCCAGGAAATTTATCATTTCATCCAGATTTTACAGTTTTGCTGGGTATAGGCTTCTGTAGTAGGATCTGATGATTTTTTGAATTTCCTTGCTTTCTGTAAGCCCGTGTCATCACTCCTGGGAGACCAGCTCTTTCCTGGCAGGGCCTATGTACAGAGGGTTGTGGGATAGCCCTAGTTCCCAGGTGCAGATAGAGACTTGGTATGTGACCTTAATTGTTTGACTTGATCTCTAGGTATTCTGACAATGGAGATTGGAATCATACCAAAGAACTTCTCTGAAACAGGACAAATTACCTTGTCCTCTTTACAATCTTCTCTCCCTTACATTTGGTTGGTTGACTAAAAGTGGTGAGATGATGAAGCATAGAAGACAGTTAATAAAGTAGATTTTTTCCAAGTTTTTTTTTATGTACATTCCAAATCATTTCCCCTTTCCTGTTTCCTCCCTCCCTGAAAGTCCCATAAGTCCCCTTCCCTCTCTCTTTTACCCATTCAACCCCCTCTCGCTTCTCTGTCTTGGCATTCCCCTACATCCAGTCTTTCCAGAACCAGGGGTCTCTCCTTCCATCTTCTTGGAAATCTATTGATATGCGAATTGTGTCTAGGGTATTCCGAGATTCTGGGTTAATATCCCCTTATCAATGACTGCATACCATGTGCGTTCTTTTGTGATTGGTTTACCTGACTAAGGATGATATTTTCAAGTTCTGACCATTTGCCTAGGAATTTCGTGAACTCATTGTTTTTAATAGCAGAGTAGTATTCCATTGTGTAAATATACCACATCTTCTGAATCCATTCCTCCGTTGAGGGACATCTGGGTTCTTTCCAGCTTCTGGCTATTATAACTAAGGCTGCTATAAACATAGTGGAGCATGTGTCCTTATTGCATGCAGGGGAAGCCTCTGGGTATATGCCCAGGAGTGGTATAACAGGATCCTCTGGGAGTGTCATGCCAAGTTTTCTAAGGAATCATCAGACTGCTTACAAGAGTGGTTGTACCAGCTTGCAATTCCATCAGCAGTGGAGGAGTTTTCCTCTTTCTCCACATCCTTGCCAACACCTGCTGTCTCCTGTGTTTTTGATCTTAGTCATTCTGACTGGTGTGAGATGGAATCTCAGGGTTGTTTTGATTTGCATTTCCCTAATGACTAAGGATGATGAACATCTCTTTAGGTGCTTCTCAGCCATTAGATATTCTTCAGGTGAGAACTCTTTGTTTAGCTCTGTACCCCATTTTTTAATAGGGTTACTTGCCTCTCTGGAGTTTAACTTCTTGAGTTCTTTGTATATCTTGGATATTAGCTCTCTGTCGGATGTAGGGTTGGTAAAGATCATTTCCCAGTTAGTCGGTTGCCGCTTCGTCTTTTTGACAGAGTCTTTTGCCTTGCAAAAACTTTGTAATTTAATGAGGTCCCATTTGTCAATTCTTGATCATAGAGCATAAGCTATTGGAGTTCCATTCAGGAAATTCTCCCCTGTGCCCGTATGTTCAAGGTTCTTCCCTAGTTTCCTTTCTATTAGTTTCAGTGTGTCTGGTTTTATGTGGAGGTCCTTGACCCGCTTGGAATTGAGCTTAGTGCAAGGAGATAAGAATGGGTCAATTTGCATTCTTCTGCATGTTGACCTCCAGTTGAGCCAGCACCATTTGTTGAAAAGGCTATCTTTTTTCCACTGGATGGTTTTAGCTCCTTTGTCAAAGATCAAGTGACCATAGGAGTGTGGATTCATTTCTGGGTCTTCAATTCTGTTCCATTGATCTACATGCCTGTCACTGTACCAATACCATGCGGTTTTTAACACTGTTGCTCTGTAGTACAGCTTGAGGTCTGGGATACTGATTCCCCCAGAATTTCTTTTACTCTTGAGAATAGTTTTAGCTATCCTCGGTTTTCTGTTATTCCAGTTGAATTTGTGAATTGCTCTTTCTAACTCTATGAAGAATTGAGTAGGGATTTTGATGGGGGTTGCATTGAATCTGTAGATTGCTTTTGGCAATATGGTCATTTTTAATATATTAATCCTGCCAATCCATGAGCATGGCAGAATTTTCCATCTTCTGAGGTCTTCTTCAATTTCTTTCTTCAGAAACTTGAAGTTCTTGTCATACAGATCTTTCACTTTTTTGGTTAGAGTCACACCAAGGTACTTTATATGGTTTGTGGCTATCGTGAAGGGTATCATTTCTCTTACTTCTTTCTCAGGTTGCTTATCCTTTGAGTATAGGAAGGCTACTGACTTGCTTGAGTTGATTTTATATCTGGACACTTTGCTGAAGTTGTTTATCAGCTGTAGTAGTTCTCTGGGGAGGTCTTTGGGTCGGTTATGTATACTACCATATCATCTGCAAATAGTGATAGTTTGACTTCTTCCTTTCCAATTTGTATCCCTTTGACCTCCTTTTGTTGTCTAATTGCTTAAGCTAGAACTTCAAGTACTATATTACAAAGAACTGGAGAGAGTGGACTGCCTTGTCCAGTCCCTGATTTTAGTGGGATTGCTTCAAGTTTCTCTCCATTTAGATTGATGCTGGCTACTGGTTTGCTGTAAATTGCTTTTACTATGTTTAGATATGGGCCTCGAATTCCTGATCTTTCCAAGACCTTTAGCATGAAAGGATGTTGAATTTTTCAAATGCTTTCTCAGCATCCAATGAGATGAACATGTGGTTTTTTTTTTGAGATTGTTTATATAGTGGATTACATTGATGGATTTCCTTATATTGAACCATCCCTGCATCCCTGGGATGAAGCCTACTTGATCGTAGTGAATGATCATTTTGATGTGTTCTTGGATTCGGTTGGCAATAATTTTATTGAGTTTTTGCATCGATATTCATAAGAGAGATTGGTCTGAGATTCTCTTTCTTTGTCAGATCTTTGTGTGCTTTTGGTATTAGCGTAATTGTGGCTTCATAGAATGAGTTGGGCAGTGTTCCTTCTGTTTCTATTTTGTGGAATACTTTGAAGAGTATTGGTGTTAGGTCTTCTTTGAAGTTCTGATAGAATTCTGCACTAAAACCATCTATACCTGTGTGTTTTTTTTTTTTTTTGGTTGGAAGACTTCCACTGACGACTTCTATTTCTTCAGGGGTTATAGGACGGTTTAGATAGTCTATTTGATTCTGATTTAATTTTGGTATTTGGTATCTGTCAAGGAAATTGTCCAATTCCTCGAGATTTTCTAGTTGTCTTGAATACAGGCTTTTGTAGTAGGATCTGATGATTTTTTTGTATGTCCTCAGTTTCTGTTGTTATCTCTCCCTTTTCGTTTCTGATTTTATTAATTTGGATACTGTCTCTCTGCCCTCTGGCTATTCGGGCTAAGGGCTTATCTATCTTGTTGATTTTCTCAAAGAACCAACTCCTAGTTTTGTTGATTCTTTGTATGGTTTTATTTGTTTCTACTTGATTGATTTCAGCCCTGAGTTTGATGATTTCTTGCCTTCTACTCCTCTTTGGTGTATTTACTTCTTTTTGTTCCAGGGCTTTCAGGTGTGCCATTACGCTGTCAGTGTATGCTGTCTCCCGTTTCTTTTTGGCGGCACTCAGGGCTATGAATTTTCCTCTTAGCACTGCTTTCATTGTGTCCCATAAATTAGGGTATGTTGTGCCTTCATTTTCATTAACTTTCAAAAAGTCTTTGATTTCTTTCTTTATTTCCACCTTGACCAAGTTTTCATTGAGTAGAGCATTGTTCAGCCTCCATGTGTACGTGGGTTTTCTTTTGTTTTTGTTGCCATTGAAGACCACCCTTATTCCATAGTGATCTGATAGGAGGCATGGGATTAGTTCTATCTTCTTATATCTGTTGAGGTCTGATTTGTGACCAATTATATGGTCGATTTTGGAGAAGGTACCATGAGGTGCTGAGAAGAAGGTGTATTCATTTGCTCTAGGATGAAATGTTCTATATATATATATCTCTTAGTTCCATTTGGTCCAAGGTTTCAATTAGATTCACTGTGTCCTTGTTTAGTTTCTGCTTTCCTGAATGATCCATTTCAGAGAGAGGGGTGTTGAAGTCACCCACTATTATTGTGTTAGGTGTGATGTGTGCTTTGAGCTTTAGTGAAGTTTCTTTTAAGAATGAGGGTGACCTTGCATTTGGAGCATAGATATTCAGAATTGAGAGTTCTTCTTGGTGGATTTTTCCCTTGATCAGTATGTAGTGTCTTTCTGTGTCTTTTTTGATGATTTTAGGTTGAAGTCAATTTTATCTGATATTAGGATGGTTACTCCAGCTCGTTTCCTGGAACCATTTGCTTGTAAAATTGTTTTCCAGCCTTTTACTCTGAGGTAGTATTTGTCTTTGTCACTGAGGTGCATTTCCTGCACACAGCAAAATTCTGGGTCCTGTTTACATATCCAGTCAGTTAGTCTACGTCTCTTTATTGGGGAATTGAGACCATTGATATCAAGAGAGATTAAAGAATAGTGATTATTGCCACCTGCCATTCTTGATGCTATCTTTATGTTTGAGTGGTTATCTTCTTTTGGGTTTGAAGCAAGATGGTTACTCTCTCATTTTTTCCAGGGTGTTGTTTCTCTCCCTGTATTGACGGTTTCCACCTATTATCCTTTGCAGAGTTGGGTTTGTGGAAAGATATTGTGAAAATTTGGTTTTATCATGGAATATCTTTGTCTCTCCATCTATGGTGATTGAGAGTTTTGCTGGGTATAGTAGTCTGGGCTGGCATTTGTGCTCTCTTAGTGTCTGCATGAGATCTGCCCAGGATCTTCTGGCTTTCATAGTCTCTGGTGAGAAATCTGATGTGATTTGGAGAGGTCTTCCTTTGTATGTTACTTGGCACTTTTCTCTTACTGCTTTTAGTATTCTTTCTTTGTTTAGTACATTTGGTGTTTTGATTATTATGTGACAGGAGGTATTTCTGTTCTGGTCTAGGCTGTTTGGAGTTCTGTAGGCTTCTTGTACGTTCATCGGCATCTCTCTCTTTAGGTTAGGGAAGTTTTCCTCCGTAATTTTTTGAAGATGTTTACTGGCCTTTTAAGTTGCAAATCTTCACTCTCATCTATACCTATAATCCTTAGGTTTGGTCTTCTCATTGTGTCCTGGATTTCCTGGATGTTTTGGGTTACACGTTTTTTGCATTTTGCATTTTCTTTGACTGTTGAGTCGATGCTTTCTATGGTATCTTCAGCACCTGAGATTCTTTCTTCCATCTCTTGTATTCTATTGTTGATATTTGCATCTGTTACTCCTAATTTCTTCCCAAGGTTTTCTATCTCCAAAGTTGTCTCCCTTTGTGATTTCTTAGCTGTTTCTACTTCTTTTTAGATCCTGGATGGATTTGCTGAGATCCTTCACTTGTTTTTTTGTATTTTCCTGTATTTCTTTAAGGTATTTTTGTGTTTCCTCTTTCAGGATTTCTGCCTGTTGACCCAAGTTCTCCTGTAGTTCTCTAAGCGATTTTCGTGTTTCCTCCTCATGGGCTTCTATTTGTTGATCCATAGTCTCCTGCATTTCTTTAAGCAATTCTCCTGTTTCCTTTGTAAGGGCATCTAACCGTTGATTCATTTCTTTAAGCAATTTTTGTGTTGCCTCCCTATGGGCATCCATCTGTTGACCCATACTCCTCTGCATTTCTTTATGCGATTTTTGTGACTCCTTTGAAAGTGCATTTACCCGTTGATTCATTTCTTTAAGCGATTTTTGTGTTGCCTCCGTATGGTCCTCCATCTGTTGATCCCTGTTCTCCTGCATTTCTCTAAGCAATTTTTGTGTTTCCTTTCTAAATGCTTCTAACCCTTGATTCATGATCTCCTGTAATTCTTTATGAGATTTATTTGTGTCCTTCTTGAAATCCTCTAATATCATCAGGAGAAGTGATTTTAAATCCATATCCTGTCTTTCAGGTGTTGTGGGGTATCCAGGACTTGGTGCTGTTGGAGAGTTGAGTGCACATGGTGCCATATTACTTTGATTTCTGTTATTAACGTTCCTACCTTTGCCTTTTGCCATCTGGTTACCTCTGATGTTAGTTGGTCCTGCTGACACTGGCTATTGGTTGGACCTCCTGTGAACCTGCAAAGCTATTTCTGACCCCCCTGGATTACCAGGATTCCCCTGGCACCGATTTTTGGGGCCTGCCCTGCTCCTGAGTGACTTTGGAGCCTTGATGTGCCTTGCCCCACGTGATGTTATATTGGGGAATACCTGCACATCCAAAGGCTCAGCGTAGTGGATTCCTGGAGCAGAGGTTGCCAAAGGTAGTCTGGTTTGCTCCCGCCCTTTGCAGGGGTGTGTGATCTCTCCCAGAGCCAGAGCGGGGGAGAGAGGGGTCCCTCTGCAGGACAGAAGTCCCACAGCAGAGCTGACATGCCGGTTACTGCATATCTGCCCAGCTCTTGGGAGCAGGGTACACACAAGCTGCCTTAGACCCAAGCGATATTATGCCTGTCTGTCCCAGAGCCTGGATGTCCCAACTGCCCAGATGCTGGAGCAAAGATGGTGGAGTGCACTCTGCATTCTCTTGGGTTAGATCACTCTGCAGGGGATATGGCCCACAGCAGAGCTGGCGCCCAGATGACTGCAGTGCTGTCCCGCTCTTGGGTGCAGATGCAAGCCCAACAGGCTGTGCCCCAAGTGATGTTATATTGGGGAGAACCTGCATACCTGTCTCCTCAGTGCAGTCGATCCAGGAACAGAGGTCGCCAAATGGAAGCTAGTAGGCTCCCGCCCAGTGCAGGGGAGGAGGGTCCCTCTTAAAGGCAGAAGTCCCACAGCAGAGCTGGCGTGCAGGTTACTGCAGGCCTGCCCAGCTCTTGGGAGCAGAGTACACACAAGCTGCCTGAGACCCAAGCGATATTATCTATAATTATTTCTTTATATTTCACTAAAAGCTGAGGCATTCTTTCAAACTACCTTCTACTATAATTAGTGATGGCACAATAAAATCACTTGTTTTAAGTATTTAATCCAATAACTATATAGAAAATAATCACATAACCTTAGGCATGACTAAGACTATAACAATTCTTCTATTTTATTGGATATTTTATCTATTTACATTTCAAATATTAATCCCTTTTTCAATTTCTTCCCCAGAAACCCCTGACCCATCCCCCCTCCTCCTGCTTCTATGAGGGTGTGCCCCCATACAACCACTCATTTCTGCCTCTCTGCCCTCACATTCCCCTACAGTGGGGCAACTAGCCTTCATGAGACCAAGGTCCTCTCCTGTAATTGATGCCTTACAAGGCCATCCTCTGCTACATTTATGGCTAGAGCCATGGGTCCCTCTATGTGTATTCCTTGGTTGGTGGTTTAGACCCTGGGAGCTCTGGTTGGTTGATATTTTTGCTCTTCCTATGGGGTTGCAAACCTCTTCTGCTCCTTCAGTCCTTTCTGTTACTCCTCTGTTGGGAACCTAGTGATCAGTTCAATGGTTATCTATGAGCAGCTCGCTGTATATATGTCAGTCTCTGGCAGAGCCTTTCAAAAGACAGCTATAGCAGACTCCTGTCAGCATGCAGTTATTGGCATTCACAATAGTGTCAGTATTAGGTGACTGTGTATAGGATGGATCCACAGATGGGGCAGTCTCTGGATGTCCTATCCTTCATTCTCTGCTCCATATTTTACCTCCATATTTGCTCCCATGAGTATTTTGCTACCCCTTCTAAGAAAGATCGAAGCACACACACTTTGGTCTTCCTTCTTCTTGAATTTCATGTGCTCTGTGAATTGTATCTTGGGTATTCTGAACTTTTGGGCTAATATCCACTTATAAGTGAGTGCATGCCATGCATGTTCTTTTGAAATTGGGTTATCTCTCTTAGGATATTTTCTAGTTCCATCCATTTGCCTAAGAATTTCATGAATTCATTGTTTTTTTAGGAGCTGAGTAGTACTCCATTGCGTAAATGTACAACATTTTCTGTATCCTTATTGCTATTTAAGGGCATCTTGGTTCTTTCCACCTTGTGGCTATTATTAATAAGGCTGCTATGAACATAGTGTAGCATGTGCCTTTTTTATTTGTTGGAGCATCTTTTGGGTAAATGCCCAAGAGTGGTATATCTGGGTTCTCAGGTAGCACTATGTCCACTTTTGTAAGAAAATGCCAGACTGATTTCCAGAGTGGTTGTACCAGCTTGCCATCCTACCAAAAATAGAGGAGGAGTGTTCGTCTTTCTCTACATCTGCTGTTACCTGAGTGTTTGAACTTAGCCATTTTTACTGGCATGGGGTAGAATCTCAATGTTGTTTTGATTTGCATTTCCCTGATGACTAAGGATGTTGAGCATTTCTTTAGGTGCTTCTTGACCATTCAAGTTTCCACAGTTGAGAATTCTTTGCTTAACTATGTACTGCATTTTTAACAGGGCTATTTAATTTTTTGAAGTCTAATTTCTTGAGTTTTGTGGATATTAGCCTTCTATTGGATACAAGATTAGCAAAGATAATTTCCCAATCTGTTGGTTGCTGTTTTATCCTATTGACAGTATCCTTTGCTTTAACAAAGTTTTGCAACTTTATAAGCTCCCATTTGTCCATTCTTGATCTTCGATCATAAGTCATTGGTGTTTGGCTCAGGAAAATTCCCCATCTCCAAGTATTCGAGGCTCTTCCCCACTTTCTCTTCTATTAGTTTCAGTGGATCTGCTTTAATGTGGAAATCCTTGATCCACTTGGACTTGAGCTTTGTACAATGAGACAACAAAAGATCAATTTGCATTCTCCTACAAGCTGACTGCTAGATGAACTAGTACCATCTGTCAAAAATGCTGTATTTTCCAATGGATGGCTTTAGCTCCTTTGTCAAAGATCAAGTGATCATAGGTATGTGGGTTCATTTCTGGGTCTTCAATTCTGTTCCATAGATCTACCTGAATGTTACTGTACCAATACCATGCAGTTTTTAATCACTATTTTTCTGTAGTACAGCTTGAGTTCAGGTATGGTGATTTCACCATAAATTCTTTTTATTGATGAGAAGAGATTTTGCTAACCTGGGTTTTTTGTATTCTGGATGAGTTTTGAAGTTGTTTTTCTAACTCTATGGAAAAATTGAATTGGAATTTTGGTGGGGGTTGCACTGAATCTGTAGACTGCTTTTGGCATGATGGCCATTTATACTATATTAATCCTGCCAGTCCATGAGCATGGGAGATATTCACATTTTCTAAGATCTTCATTGATTTCTTTCTTCAAAGACTTGAAATTCTTGTCATACAGATCTTTAAAATTCCAAAACAATTCTTCAAGGACCTGAAAAGAGCAATTCTCAACTTCATCTAGAAAGACAAAAACCTAGAAGAGTGAAAAAAGAAGCCAAAGGAGCCAAAAATATACAATGGAAAAAAGAAAGCACATTCAATAAATGGTGCTAGTCTAAATGGCTTTCTGTATGTAGAAAAATGAAAATAGACCCATATTCATAACTTTGTATAAAGCTCAAGTCCAAGTGGATCAAGAACCTCAACATAAAACCAGACACACTGAATCTGATAGAAGGGAAAGTGGAGAAGAGCCTTGAACTCATTGGCACAGGCAGAAACACCCTAAACAGACCTCCAATGGCTCATTCTGTAACATCAGTAATTCATAAATTGGACCTCATGAAATTGGAAAGCTTTTGTAAGGAAAAGGACATAGTTAATAAGACAAATTGGCAGCCCACAGATTGAGAAAAATCCTCACTAATGGCTGACAAGTACTTTAAAAAGTGTCCAAAGTCCTTTCTCATCAAGGAAATGCAAATCACAACTACCCTGAGATTCCAACTCACACCAATCAAAATGGCTAAGATCAAAAACTCAGGTGACAGCAGACACTGACAAGGATACAGAGAAAGATGAAAACTCTTCCATTGGTGGTGGGACTGCAAGCTGGTACAACCACTCTGGATATCAATTTGGTGGTTCCTCAGAAAATTGGGAATAGTTCTACCTGAGGAACTAGTGATACCACTCCTGGCAATATATCCAAAAGATGCTCTAACATATAGCAAGGACACATGCTCTACTATGTTCATAGCAGCCTTATTTATAATTGCCAGAAGCTGGAAACAACCCAGATGTCCCTCTACTGAAGAATGAATATAGAAGCTCTGATACATTTACCCAATAGTGTACTCAGCTATTAAAAACCATGATGTCATGAAATTCATACGCAAAGGGATGGAACTAGAAAATATCATCCTGAGTGAGGTAACCCAATCACAAAAGAACACACATGGTATATATTCACTGATAGGTGGATTTTAACCCAAAAGCTCAGGATAACCATGATCTAACCCATACACCATATGCAGCTTAAGAAGAAGGAAAACCAAAGTGTAGATACTTCAATGCTACATAGAATGGGGAACAAATTAATCACTTGAGGTGGAGGGAGCAAAAGACCTGGGAGAGAGAGAAGAGGGGGAGGGAAAAAAGGAGGGTCAGGAACAGGTACTAGGACAGGGCAGAAGAGAAGTTTGGGGAACTGGGTGTAGCCAGTATAAAGACCCAGACTCCAGGGAACTAAGAGTCTTCCAGGAACCAATGGATATGACTTTGTACAAAATAACCAAGAAAGGGGTGACAAGACCTGTAGGGACCACCTCCTATAGACAGTCATGCCCCCCCCCAGTTGAGGGATGGGGCCACCCATGCATCTCAAATTTTTTAACCTAGAAATGCTCCTGTCTAAAGTAAAGACAGGGACAAATAATGGAACAGAGATAGACGGTAAGGCCATCCATTGACTGCCCCACCTAAGGATCTATGCCATCTGCAAACACCAAGCACCCACACTATTGCTGATCCCAAGAAGTGCTTGCTGAGTGGAACCTGATATGGCTGTTTCCTGAGAGGTTCTACCAGTACCTGACAAATACAGATGAAAATACTCACAGCCAACTGACTGAGCCTGGGGACCCCTATAGAAGTGCTAAGGGAAAGACTAAAGGAGCTGAAGGGGATTGCAATCCCATAAGAAGAACAATATCAACTAGACTACCTAGAGCTCTCAGGGATTAAACCACCAACCAAAGAGTATACATGGAAGAAGCCAGCACTCTAGATACACATGTAGCAGAGGATGGCCTTATCTGTCATTAATGGAAGAGGAGTGAGACTTGAAGCCCAAGCATAGGGGAATGCTAGAGCAGTGAGGTAGAAGTGTGTGAGAGGATGGAGGGGCACCCTCATAGAGACAAAGCAGAGTGGGGAGAAAGTGGATGGAATGGAGGTTTTCTGGAAGGGTAAGCTGGAGGAGCATATCATTTGAAATGTAAACTACTAAAATGACAAATTAAAATAAATTAAAGTAACCTGAAAGAATAATTTTAGCTTCTAGGACATGTAAAAGAAAATTAAGAAAACAGTGTATCTGTAAATTCTATTTATTCACAATGAAGTGGAAGTAGGCAGAAGTTGTTCTGGGTATTTTCTAAAATTAGATCTCTTCTTCAATTATGCATAATTTAGTTATTCCTATGTAAAAACTGAAAAAAAAAGTGCAAGTGAATCTCATGTGTGAAATGCAAATTCTCTTGACATACAATGGCTATTTCTAGGCATATTAAAAGAGTAAGGTCAAACTTTTAAAAATTGCTACATTAATATGTCTTGTTCATAATGGAAGTAATAAAAGCCTGAAAGATCTATTGGTTTGTCATTTTAGACATTGAGTTCATAAAGCACAAATAATTCTAATTGGGGCTTTACAACTTCCAGTTTAGGAGACTTAGATTTGTATAGAAGACAAAGTATGTTCTAGCAATATGAGAAAAATCAGAACCCTATACAGGCAAAAACTAAATCATTGGAAATTAATTTAAATTGAAATTATAATTTTGAGGAAGTTATTAACAAATATAAAGGATTATAAAGGATTTGTGAACAACAAGGGTACATATGAAGCAGGTAGAGAAGTGAACAAGTCCCCAGTGGCTTCCTGACTCTTTTCACATAAAACTATCTTGTTTTTCTTATTGACCTAAGAAAACAAAAGTGCTAATCTGGTGTAATTTTGATAATAATATTTAGGCATAATCCTTCTTTTAAAGGTTAGCCAAGTCCAAAGCAATTATTTTAGAATATTTTTGTAATCCTAGCACTAAGAGGTCTGACTCAGAGTGATTGCCACTAGTTTAGAGTAGATAGGGATAAATAGTAAGTGCACAGTTAGCCAAGACCCTATCTAAAAAACTAACAAAGGAATAAAAAGACAAAACACACCTAAGCAAACAACAAAACCTTATCTTTCTATTTTGCAAAGCATGAAAAATTAAGAAAATTTCCTAAGAATAAGAAACATATTTAAATGTCAATATGCAAATTAGAACCATTTTAAAACTTTAACAATTGGAAAAACCACGATTCCTTCCCTCTCCCCTTGCTTCCAAGAGGATGCTTCCCTACCCACCCACCCACTCCTGCACCACCACCCTAGTATTCCCCTATGCTGGAGCATCAAGCCTTCACAGGACCAAGGGCCTCCCCTCCCTTTGATGCCAGACAAGACCACCTCTGCTACATATGTAGCTGGAGACATGTGTCCCTCCATGTGTATTCTTTGGTTTGTGGTTTAGTCTATGAGAGCTCTGGGGGTTCTGGTTGGTTTGTATTGTTCCTCTTGTGGGTTTACCAACTCCTTCAGCTTCTTCAGTCCTTCCCCTAATTCCTCCATTGGGGTCCCCCTTCTCACACCTACGGTTGACTGCAAACATCCCCATCTGTATTAGTAAGGCTCTGGTAGATCTTCTCAGGAGACACCCATATCAGGTTTCTATCAGCATGCACTTGTTGCCATCAGCAATAAGGGCTGGATTCAGTGACTGCATATGGAATGGATCCCCAGGTAGGCCAGTCTCTAGATGGTCTTTCCTTCAGTTTCTGCTATACTCTATTCCTTTATTTCCTTTAGACAGGAGCAATTCTGGGTTAAAATTTTGAGAAGGGTGGGTGACCCCATCGTACAACCGAGGGCCATGCCTAACCTTTGGCTATGATCTCTACAGGTTCTTTCTCCCTTTTGTTGGGTATTTTTACCTAATTTCATCCCTTTGGGTCCTGGGGAACTCTTGCCTTCCTAGCCTCTGGGACTTTCTGTTGGCTACCCACAGTTCCCTATTCCCCATTGTTATACACCTCTGTTCAATTTCCTGACCCTCTGCAGATCTCCCTGTCTCTTCCCACACTGATCCTGCCCTATTTTGTCCTCTTCCCTTCTTCTCTTCCTCCCATGTCCCACCCACCCTCCATGCCATGCTTCATGTACTAAAAAGGTGCAATCTATTCTTAAACTGAATCTAAAAATCATCTAGCTGCATATAAGAACCTAGATAAATATTAGAAAGACATGCAAATTAGCAGGAAAACAATATCATTGTGGACTAATTCTAAAGGTAATTTGTTCAAAAATACACTGAAACTATTGAACACTAACTTAAAAATACTAAAAAATTAGATTATATTTATATACTTACATATATAAGCAAACTATATATTTATTGCTAATATCTTTCCATACAGATAGCTAGCATCAAGATACTTTCTTCCCTGATATCAGTCTGATAGCTGATTCTTCTAAGAAGAATACAGTCTCTGTAAGCTAACCATTTTAGTTACTTTTCTACTGCTTTGATAAAACACCACTGCCAAGCCACTTTATACGAAAAAGAGTCTATTGGGATTTAAAATTCCAGATAACAGCCCATGATAGCAGAACAGAGGCGTCATGAATGAAACAAGGTGAGAACTAACATAGTCAAACATAAACATGAAAGAGAAAAAACAAACAAAAAAAAGAATGCAATGAATTTTTAAACTCTTAAGCATAACCTCCAATGACATACCTCTTCCAACCAGACTAAACCTGTTGAAATCCTGCCACCAGTTGGGGGCTAAGACTTCAAATATCAGAGACCATGGAAGAAGTTCTCATGCAAATAAATCATCAGAGGAACTAAAGAACAATTATATATGATGTGGTATATCAAGACCTTCACTTTAATATGTAAGAAAAGAATATTGAGCATTAATTTGAAAAATGAGACAAAAATATCAAATAATGTGTTGAGTAAGCCCTTCAAATTGACTAATTTAAAATTACTTAATCTGATCTTTCTGAATGCAATACATTATAAGCAAATAAGTATACCAACATTGTACTTTCCTGGCCTGTTTTTGTGATGCTGAGTTATTCACACAAGCACCAAGATATGCTAGCTGATAATATATTGATTGTGAAATTGGACAGAAAGCCAACAAATAATTACAGAATTCTTGAAAGTCCTCATTCTTCCAAGTTCTATAAATCAATTGCTGTTCAAAACTGCTACCCACTAAAATTCTTTTAATAATATTTTCAATATCACTTTTTAAACTAATACAAATTTTAGTACTTTGTATTATTGGGAATTAAGAAAAAAACTTATTTTCATGATTATCTTAAAGAAGCTTGGTTCTTTTTGTTTCTTTCCTTTCTTTTTGTTTTTTTTAATCTTGGCTTTACATTTCTTAATAAATTTCATTAAGAAAATCTTTGAGTGCTTTAATGAACATATAAATTAGATGAATCAGTATCTGAATTAGTGTTTTAATTAGCAATATAATGAAAGTTAAAATAAATAAGAATATAAATTCTCTATTGGAATTCATTTCAGTATTAATATTTGAGAAGTAATTTCACCATCATTCAGAAAAAATAGGGAAATAACTATATATCCCAATTTAATTGTGAAGATAAGGCAGATCCAGCTAACAGAAATAGGGAAAAACTTTCCACCTAATTTAAGTAACTTAATAATTCTTATCATGGCAAAAACTATACTAGAAAATCCAATAGGGATTTCTATGCTTGCTGTTCAAATACTCAGGTTATAGCATTTCCAGACACAGAGGAAGCCCTATTAATAGATGTCACCATTTAAGTATTATTGATTTAATAATATTCTATTATGAAATATTGTCCTTCAAGTATATTTTTGTGTTTGTATTAAAATAGAGTAGAATTTTTAAATTTAAATTTTGTTATACTTGTCTATAACATCTTGAAATTATTAGTGATTCTTTAATGGGTTTTTTATTAAATAAAAAAAAATAACTATCAACACACAAATAAAGAGGTGCATATGACTTAACATGATGTTTTATGGTGTTTTGTTAGATCTATTAGAAGGTCTGCTGTCAGCAAAGGAAGGGAAAACAAATCTTTATGTCTAACAAATTTCCCAAGACTATACATGGCAAACAACAACTACAAATCCTCGAACTCAGACAGAATAAAATCTCAGCTACTAAAATTTCAGCTGAAAGGTATTTAAGCAAGAAAGATATAAAGTGTAAAAGAAAGAAAATCTAAATAATTGAAAAACTCATCAATCCAAGGAAAGTAAGAGTAGAAATGAATAGTAGGCAATGCTGGACATAAGCAAAAGAAAGCAGAGAGTCTCTAAAAGACAGATATTGGTCACAAGGAGGTTTTCTTTTTTTTTTTTTCTTTTTTTTCTGTTTTTTTTTTCTTTTTCTTTTTGGTCCTGTGCCCAATAACAAGGAAAATAATGAAATCACAAGATCTGAGAACTGGGCCGTAGCCAGTACAGTTTTCCTCACATTGCTGAAAGGAACATATGCTTCGAATACTGAGAGACCAAATCTTTTGCATTCAGATTCCATTTTAGAGAACCTAACCTAAGGTTGAACTCAAGTTAATAGGTCAGTATCTAGTACCAGTTTCTTAGCTACCCTCCATCAAGAGGAGTATGTCTAACAGCACTTTTCAGTAAACCCTCAAAAATCCAGTTTCAGGTTTTTCTTCAATAAATCTGCACCACCAGGTTACAAGCCTGCCCCTGGCACCTCACTTCCTAGCAACCACCAGTCAGTAGAACAGCAGAACTCAAGTTTATGGTTTGGTTCCCAGCACCAGCCAATTATATTAGAGGTCATAACGGCTCCCCAGTCAGATACCCACTTCTTGCATCTATAAAGGCTTGCCAGAAACTAGGCTGAGGGCTCCACCTTCCTGCTCTGTCAGGGTTGGCAGGAAACCGAAGCTTGAGCTTGAATAAAAAGACCCTAATATGATTGCATCAGAATCAGCTCCTTGGTGGTCTTTTAGGGTTCACAAACGTTTCCTGGTACAACAATACTACTTCGTGAGTGAGTGGATGGTGTTGCTATCTTGACAATAACGTAAAAATAGATAATTAACACATGGTCATTCAGGAGAGCTTCTACTCAAAGACCTAGGGAAGAGACATCAGGTCACAAATCTGAATCATATTTGACACTTTACTGAATTTTACTTTTTTTTACAGGAATTACAGATTATAATATTTTCATATTTTATGTTCATATTTGAATATGGGGATTTTATTTGGGGATTATAATCTTTTCTCTTGAGTACTATAATATAAAAAAGTTTAAATTCAAATATTGAGAAGACATGGTTTACCATATTTAAATAAAGATTATTAAAATAAAACTTTGAATAGTCATGAAAGTATATATTTTGAACAATGTACTTGCTTGCCTAAGAAGATAAACAAATTCTTAAAATAAACAGGTAAATTTTTAAACATCATCAGTTGTAAATAAATAAAATTTAATCTACATCTGTATGTGATCATAACTAAAATTACACAAAATATGTGCTTAGCAAGAATTTGGAAAATAAAATAAGTAATGTTGAAAATATAAATGTTTAGCAGCATTTTAAAGCAGATTTGTAGTTTCTTTCACGAATTAAGCATGGAATTATTAAATGATTCCTGAAGTCTATTTTGACTTATATATAAAAGATAATTAACAAAATATTTCAAGTGATAGTGGAGTTGAAACTTACAACATTACTCTTAACTGCCAATAGATTAATCAGCATTGATTCTGCAACTGATGTCTGGATAAATAAGGTGTAGTACGCTGTATTGTAACTTCATTCTGGATTGGACATGACCATTTCTATCTTGAAGTAGAGTATTAAGGCTACTGGCAGGAGGTTCTCTTGACATTAGATCTGTTAACATTCTCTCATGATAACATGCAGTCTTATAACTCTTTTATTACATCCTATAGGGTCTTCTAGATCACCCTAAGATTATACAATAATTTACCATGAGATGATATATCTTCAGTGGTTCAACTTTTCATCAGTTGTCTATGTTCACATTTGGACATGTTATTGATGCAGCTCAAGAGGTTGAATAATTCATGCTTCTGTGAGTAACTTTAATAAACTCAATCCTTTACCGAGTTGAATTTGAATTGAATTTGTTATTTGAACTGTTGGTGCCCTCTCCATCAAGCAGAAAATTTATTCACTTGTCTCTGGGAAAATAATCATACAATATATGCTTTTATGATGCAACATTGTTTGACTTCAAAAAGAACTGAGATCATGACTCATGCTGAAATATTATTAAACAATAAAAACAATGCAATAAAGAAACTAGTAACAAATGAGGATTATACTCCTTCATCAAGAGTGCTGTCACATGTCTGCTATATCCAAACATCCTTTCACCTGAGTCTGCTTCAGGAAAAGAGTCTTTCACATGTCTACTTTAACAAGACATCCTGTGTGCCCCAGCAAAACACCATTTGACATAAATAACTTTCCAAAGAACTAGAAGTTTCCACTTTAGTGAGGCTATATGCACAGATAGTGTCCATGAAATTTTTTACCTACCTTGTGTATCTTCCCCAAGTAATTGAAAATGAGGGTTATTAGCTATAGAACATGGCCATAGGAAAGGACACTCCCAAATAACCACAGCAACTGGGAGCCTGGAGGAGCCCATTGGACACAGGACACATGCCCATCCCCAACCCACCCCCTGTGCAAGCTCCACCTACTTTCCAGCCTGCACCAACTCCCTGGCCAGATCATCACTGTGTCTGCTCCACTAAAGACCCCACATTCTGAAAGCCTCCCAGGAGATCTGCTACAGCCAGGGCCACCAACCTACCAGAAGACCTGCTACAACTCAAGGACATAGGAGGCAGGCTCTAGACAGAGACATCCAGGCCAGTTAACAGCAGAGATAAAGAGATGGTGAGGGTCAAGTTCAAGACCATAAGCAACAGAAGCCATTTTACTCTGGCACTGTCAGAACCCAGTTCTCCCACAATAGCAAGCCCTGGGTACACCAACACACCAGAAAACAAGCATGCTGAACTAAAATCCTTTCTCCTAAAGACAATAGAGTCCTAAAGGATAATATAAATTACTCACTGAAAGAAATACAGGAAAACCCAGGTAAACAGGTAGAAGCCCTTAAAGAGAAAACAAATAAATTCCTAAAGGAAATACAGAAAAACAGAAACAGGTGAAGGAGTTGAACAAAGCACTCCAAGACATAAAAAGAGAAATAGAAACAATAAATAAAACACAAATGGAGGCAACTCTGGAAATGGAAAACCTAGGAAAGAGGTCAGGAACTACAGATGAAAGCATCACTGACAGAATACAAGAGACAGAAAAGAGAATCTCAGCTGTAGAAGATACCTGAAAAGATATTGACACAAGGTCAAAGAAATCCAGAAAATGAAGAACACAATGAAAAGACCAAACCTAAGGATAATAGGAATAGAAGAGAGGTAAGATTCTGAGCTCAAAAGACCCTAAAATATCTTCAATAAAGTCATAGAAGAAAACTTCTCCAACCTAAAAAAAAGGGGGTTCATAAATTTAGAAGAAGCCTATAGAACACCAAATAGATTGGACCAGAAAAGAATATCTTCTTGTCACATAATAATCAAAAATCAAAATGCACAAGCAAAAAAGAATATTGAATGTTGTAAGAGGAAAAGGCCAAGTAATATATAAAGGCAGATATATCAGAATAACATCAGACTTCTTAAAAGACACCATAAAAACCAGAAGAGCCTGAACAGAAACCATGCAGATGCTAAGAAAGAATAAATGCCACCCCAGGCTGCTATAACCAAGCAAAACTCTAATTCCAGATAGATGGAGAAACCAAAATATTCCAGGACAAATCCAAATTTAAACAATATCTACCTATCAATCCAGCCCTATAGAGGATTCTAGAAATGTACAAAAAAAAAACAAACAAACAAACAAAAAAC
The DNA here is from genome assembly GCA_036184795.1 of Tokudaia tokunoshimensis. Classification (NCBI taxonomy): domain Eukaryota; kingdom Metazoa; phylum Chordata; class Mammalia; order Rodentia; family Muridae; genus Tokudaia; species Tokudaia tokunoshimensis. The sequence continues at coordinate 76,156,409 of BTHU01000023.1, forward strand.
AACTTCCAACAGAAGGTTTACTCTAAAGAAAAAACAAGCTATTAATTATCTCACAACAAAACTTAAAGTTATGGACACAATGAAAGTAGTGCTAGGAGGAAAATTCATAGCACTAAATGCCCTCATAAAGAATTTGGAGAGATCCTACACTAACAATGATATAGACCACCTGAAAGCCCCAGAAAAAAAAGGAAGCATACATACCCAAGAGGAGTAGAAGGTAGGAAATAGTCAAACTCAGACAGAAATCAAATAAAACAAATATAATGATACAATCAACTAAACCAAAGCTGTTTCTTTAAGAAAATCAACAAAATAGATAAACCCTACCTAAACCAAGTAAAGGGCAAGAAACACTTCAAATGAGCAAAATCAGAAATGAAAAGGGGGACATAACAACAGGAACTTAAAAATAAATTATCAAATACTACTACAAAAGCCTATAAAACAAAATTGGAAAATCTAGATGAAATAGATAGTTTTCTAGGCAGATACCACATACCAAAGTTAAATCAAGAGGAAAACCTCCTAACAAAGAGTCCAGGGCCAGATGGCTTTAGTACAGAATTCTACCAAACCTTTAAAGAAGAGCTAATACAAACACCGCTCAGAAAACTGTACATGACATTTCTGGAGGACCCTGTTATACCACTCCTGGGCATATACCCAGAGGACTCCCCAGCATGCAATAAGGACACATACTTCTCTATGTTCATAACAGCCTTATTTATAAAAGCCAGAAGCTGGAAAGAACCCAGATGTCCCTCAACGGAGAATGGATTCAGAAGATGTGGTATATTTACACAATGGAATACTACTCTGCAAGTAAAAACAATGAATTCATGAAATTCTTAGGCAAATGGATAGAACTAGAAAATATCATCCTAAGTGAGGTAACCCAATTACAAAAGAACACACATGCTATGTAGTCACTGATAAGTGGCTATTATCCCAGAAGCTCAGAGCACCAAAGACACAATTCACATAACAATTGATTCCCAAGAAGAAGGAAGGAGAGGCCCCTGGTCCTAGAAAGACTTGATGCAGCAGTGTAGGGGAATACCAGGACAGGGAAGCGGGATAGGATTGACTGGGGAGCAGGGGGAGGGAAGAGGGCTTGTGAGACTTTCAGGGAGGGAGGAACAGGGCAAGGGGAAATCATTTGGAATGTAAATAAAGAATATAGAAAATTAAAAAAAAAAACAACAATAACATTCAAACTATTCCATAAAATAGAAACAGAAGGAACACTTCCTAGTTCATTCTATGATGCCAGAATTACTAATGAGTAATTAGACCCAACAAAGAAAAGGAATGACAGACCAATTTCACTTATGAATATCAATGCAAAAATACTCAGTAAAATACTAGCAAACCAAATACAAGAACACATCAAAAACAATATATAAACAAACTCAAAAAAATTACATGATCATTTCATTAGATACTGAAAAAGCATTTGGCAAAATGCAACACCCCTTTATGTTAAAAGTATTGGAGAGATCAGGAACTAAAGTCCCATACTTAAATATAATAAAAGCAATATACAACAAGCAAACAGCCAATATCAAGTTAAATCAAGAGGTACTTGAAACAATTTCACTAAGATCATTGACAAGAAAAGGATGCCCACTCTCCTTGTATCTATTCAATATAGAACTTGAAGTTTGAGACAGAGTAATAAGACAACAAAAGGAGATGAAAGGAATATAAATTGGTAAAGAAGAAGCCATGGTATGACTATCTGCTGATGATATAATAGTATATATAAGCCACCCCAATAATTCTACCAGAGAACTTTTACATATAGCGGATAAACAACATCAACAAAGTGGCCAGATATAAAATTAACTCAAATGAATCAGCAGCCTTCATTTATACAAATGATAAACAGGCAGAAAAAGAAATAGGGAAAAAATATCCTTCATAATACTTACATCTTCGTTAACCCTACCTCTGATAGAGGCCTAATATCATAAATATATAGAAACCTTCGGTCCTGTGAAGGCTTGATTCCCCAGTGTAGGGGAATGCCTGAACAATGAGGTGGGAGAGGGTTACTGGAAGGAGAACATCCTCATAGAAGTAGGGCGGGGGTGGGGTGGGAGTGGGATAAGGGAGTTCTGGAGGAGAAACCAGGACAGGGGATACCATTTGAAGTATAAATACATAAAATATGCAATAGACACACACACACACACACACACACACACACACACAGGTGTGTGTGTGTGTGTATCACAAGAAGTTAACCTCCATAAAAAACAAACAATCCAATTAAAAAATGGAGTATAGAACTAAGCAAAGAATTCACCACAGAGAAATCTCCAGTGGCCAAGAAGTACTTAAAGAAAAATTGAAAGTCCTTAGTCATCAGGAAAATAAAAATCAACTCTGAGTTTTCACCTTACACCAAACAGAATGGCTAAGATCAAAAACTCAAGTGACAGATGATGCTAGCTAGTATGAAGAGAAAGAACATCACTCCTCCATTGCTGGTGGGATTGCAAGCTGTTAAAACTACTCTGGAAAGCAATCTGGAGGTTCCTCAGATAAATGGAAACAGATGTACCTGAAGACCCAGCTATACCCTTCTTGGGAATATATCCAAAAGATGCCGCACCATGCCACAGGGGCATGTATTCCACTATGTTCTTTGCAGCCTTGGTTTTGATAGTCAGAAGCTAGGAACAACCTGGATGTCTCATGAAAGAAGAATGAATACAGAAAATGTGGTTTATTTATGCAATGTATTACTACTCAGCTATTAATAGTGGAAACATCATGAGATTTGCAGGCAAGTGAATAGAACTAGAAAATATCTTCCTGAATGCAGTAACTGAGACCCAAAAGGACATGCAGGTTGTGTACTCACTAGTAAGTAAATATTAGCCAAAAGAGTATAGAATACTCAGGGTACAATCCAAGATCTCAAGAAGGTTAACAAGTCAAAGGGCCCAAGTGAGGATACTTTAATCCCACTTGGGAGGGAAAAGAAAGCAGATGGCAGAGGTAGGGAGGGAACTGTTTGGGTGAGTGGAGGGGGGAAGGAAAGGGGAAAAGAGGAAATGGAGAAATAATCAGGTATTGTGGGGAGGGACCAGGAGTGAACAAGTCATAAGGTCAGCACAATGAATGGAAATATACAACCTCAGTAGGTGAGTGGTTGGGGGACACTGTACCAGAGACCTGGGAAGTGAGAGAATCTCAAGACTCAAAGTGCAGTACCTTAGATGAAATGCCCAACAACAGGGAGAAGGAACATGTAGAGTTAATCTCCAGTAGAAAGACACTGCATCAAGTGGAGGGATGTGGTTGTTATTCCACTATCAAAAACTCTGACTCAAAATTATTCCTGTCTAAAAGAACTGCAAGGACAAAAATAGAGAAGAGAATGAGGGAAAGAAGGTCCAGTTACTTGCATAAATTGGTACCCATATCAAGGGTTCCAAGGACTGACACTATTACTGATGCTATGATGTACTTACATATAGGAGCCTAGCAGGCACAAAAAGTAACTGACTAAGACAGAAGCAGATACTTACACCCAACCAATGATCTGAAGTCTAGGATCCCTGTGAGTGAATTAGGGAAAGGCTGGAAGAAGGTGAAGAGGAAGGCAATCCCATAGGAAGATCAGCAATGTCAACAAATGCTGAGATCTCTTTGACACCGAGCCACCAAAACAGGCAGCATACGCTTGCTTGTCTGAGGCCCCTGACACATATACAGCAGAGGGTTGTCTGGTCTAGCCTCAATAAGAGAAGATGCCCATAACCTTTGAGAGACTTGAGACCCCAAGGAATGGGTAGGTCTGGCAAGGTTTGGGGGGTATGGAGGTGTGGGACATCCTCTTGGAGACAGGGTAAGAAAAATGGATAAGGAACTGTCTGAGGGCAGAATGGGAGAGGGATAATGACTGGTCTGTACAAAAAAGATTAGAAATTAAAAAAAATAAATAATAAATAAAAAAATTAGATCATAATGTTTTGAGGAGGTGCTGTAGTACTGAGCATCACTTTTCTTTCTTGGGGTTTGGCTGGAGAGTTGGCTCAGTCTAAATAGAGCATACCTCACTTACAGAGGACTCAAGCACTGTCCCAGTAATCATCTCAAGGGGTTCTCAACCACCTGTAATGCTAGCTCCAGGAGCATTCAATCTCTCTTGCTTCCAAGGCGTCCTGCACTCATACGTGCATGCTCACAGAGGCATACACATAAATTAAGGAATACAAATGAATTAAAATACAAAGAACTTTTGGTGAATTTAAGATAGAGACTCACCTGTTCTTGATTGTACTCTTTTCCTCTTAAGGCTGCTGTTAGGTAGCTATTGCTGGAGTTTCATCCACTCCATGATGTCTTTGTAATACAGAGCTGGTTCTCAACACCTGATGCTTTTTTTTTTCTAAGCCCCCAAGCAGTATCTATTGTTACAGGGAAAACGATATTCTAAAGATAAACATTTAGACTATCAGACTATTGAAGACTGGTCTATCAAATTAAAATTTCCTCAAGAATCTAGTTTGTGATGAGGGAAAGCTAAGACCCAAGGGGAAAAATAGTTCTATACAATGATGATTTCATTTTTAGATTTAATATCTTTTGTAAATTTGGATAAAATGTTATATCTTATTGTCCTGACAAAAAAGCCCAATGAGAAAATAATATTTGATATTTCAGTTAGTGCAGCTGATACATTTTTAGTGTACAAACAAAATGGTTACACTAAATGTAAAAGAAAGGTACTTACTTTAAATTTACTGTGATAAAACTATGCATTTTCCATCTATGACAATTATAGTGCAGGGGGCTTTTATGAGGATTTTTAAAGGTTGAATACATTAATACGTAGATGTTTAAACTTTCCTTTATTTTATGAGTAAATTTCAAAGCTCTTGTAAATGTCATCACTTAAAGACCCACATAATTTATTAAATAACTATACTATCTGTGCACTTTCTATTCATGTTCTATGTGCATCAAGAAACCTACAACGAAGCATTGGAAAAATGATGGACTAAATTAAATATAAATGACTTATTTTTGGTAGCATTTCTGAATGCTTTAGGAGATACCATAAAAATATAGATTTACATGTGAATAGGAAGCCCCATGTAGAATATATATACAACTCTGAAGACTGGATTGAAATGCTTCTGGAATAGCAGAAATTCATATAAGCTTATCCAAAATATAAATGATCTGAATTGAACTTTTAAGTCTTTAGTTTATAAGAGGTAAATGGTAAATTTTTTTTCTGTAACTAAGCCAATACAATAGACTGAAATTGGGGGAATGCTTAATTTTCACAGTTTAAGATATGTTGTTAGGAGTTGACTGTTACAAAGTACCTGTTCTGATCTGTGAACTCTAATCGTTATTAAAGGATAAACCTGTCTCACTACTTATATATAAATATCTAGTGGAACAATGTCAAATATTGAAAGCAAATTAAAATCTTCCAAAAAATTTCAATAAACATAGAAATGAAGCTTTAATGTGGATACATTTTTGTAAAGCATATTTAAAAGAAATGTTACAACTTGATTATTTTAGATATTGGGTCTGTTTATGGGATACAGCAAGAAAACCCAGAATGGTCATTTGAAATTATTGAAGGGAATACCACTATGGTAATGTAAATCTGTTCAATATTAAAAAAATATGCATTGATATGAATGGCTTAAAAACAACAAAAATAATTTATGTGACACCTGATTCCAAAATTTCAATGTATTTCTATGATGTAGAAAAAAGGTATTTATTGCTTTACAAACTAATCACTCCAGCCAATAATTTACTGTTTGTGGTGAGACCCATAACTTTATCAATGTACATTCATTTCAGCTATGTAAGAAGACTTGCCATTTAAGTATAACAGGTTTCAAAGCAAGAGTATTGAACTGGTGTTTTATATATATATATATATATATATATATATATATATATATATATATATATATATATATATATACACATATATATATGTATATATATATGTGTATATATATATAAGTTTGTGTGTGTATAATACATATGCTATATTTTATTTTTGATATAATATAACAATGAAGTATTAGAGAACCCCTCACTATCCTATAAAATAACAAAATGTACAGAACATCTATGTACTTTTTCTGAATTTGAAAGATCTATCATTGTTGGGAGACAAAGGCAGGCACATTTCATATATGTGAATAATGCTTTATAATTATTCTTAGCAACCCTCTCCTATATTTCTCCTTTCGTTGTTAACCTCTACTTGCCATGTTCATGTGTATTAAGACCACTTTAAAAAATACTACAATGAGAAGTATATTTTTGACAGAAAATGAATACAATATATAATCATTTTGGATAGCATGTGTGTGTGTGTGTGTGTGTGTGTTTGTATGTGTCTGTGTGTTGATGCTTTCCAAGTGAACAAAAGATTAACAAATAAAATAGACTGCATATTGCCAGTTCATGAAATTAAGTGAAAAGGAGTCCATTAAACTTGGACTGTATTATAAACAATGCTTTTCTTTCTGCAGTAAAGTATAGAATTTCATTTACAGACTATATGTGTAAATTTATGTTTACAGATCACAGTAGGCATGCTAAAATAAAAATATCACTCTCCCCTGTTGCAAAAAGTTTAATAACATAATCTTTCCCCCATTGCTTAAAATATTAATTAAAATTTTCTATGTCATGCTTTCACAATCAAAACATTATATAATCCAAGAAAATGCATACATATCACATAAAGAGATATATATTTTGAGATAACATCTCCATGCTTGAATAATTTTTTTATATATTGACTGTATTCAATCTCTACTCCACTATCAGTGACCTCAAATTTAACCTGCTAAGAGCAATCTGTCTTCTTTTTATTTGTTTTTAGACCGAGTCTCACTATATCCATGGCTGGGTAGGAACTAATGATGTACTTTAAATGGCCTCAAATTATTAGAGGTCTGCCTCTGCCTGCTTCTTCCTCCTGAAGGCTGAAAATAACAGAATGTGCCACCACACCTCAATTTTCTTTTACTTTCCCTCTTCCTTTTTTTTACATTCCTCCCTCCCTCCCTCCCTTCCTTTTTTTCTTTCTTTTAAAGGAAATCCCATTTTTACTGTCTATATACTCATGTGTACATAACCATTTAGGAGTTACATCCTTAAAGAAAACTCTCTTCTAGAAGCCTCAATTTATTCATAGATTCCACCTCAATGTGAGGCTTATGAGCCCCTCTTTCCTTCATTTTGGAATATTGATGCACTTGATATTGTGAAATTTTTGTACAGGTATCCACTATGTTGTGAATTCATGAACACAGAAAATCCTGTCATGTCCAGAAAACACTGTTTCTTTCTAGTCATTTACAATTCTGAGTTTTAACATTTTTCCATACCTCTACTGAGATTCTCATTGAGCCTCTGAGATGGGGTGTGATATAGACATAGTATTTGTGGCTGGGCTCCCTACAGTCACTTTCTCGGTGCAATTTGACAGGCTGTGAATTTCTGAATTAAATACCATCCACAGGGGAAAAATCTTTTTCTGGTATGGTCTGACAGCTTCACTATAGATATATATTTATGAGTAACCAACATAAAAGACTTCAGAAGAAATGAAGGAACCCAGCAGGTGAATTTGAATAGAAAAGATAAAAATGGCAAAGACTGATGTCAGTGACATCAGAAATATATGATTTTATACTCTTGCTTTCTGTATGAAATTCTTATTTTAATTTTTGGTACCATTTTTTAAATCAATAAATCTGCCAGTGGCACTTTAATCCTCTCTCAGATTAAGCTAGAAACCTAGAATACACCCCTCATTGGTATTTTTAACCATAATTTTACTAAATATAATTTATTATCAATGCTTATAAACCCCTCCTATGAAGTATGGGCCAAGTTCATTTCATCCCATATTTAATACCTTTTAAAGCTACCATCTCTCCCCTGGAATACTATAGGATCCTAAATGACCTCTTGCTTCTTCTTTTGTTTCTAATCCCAATTTACATTCCATATGACAGCCACAGATTTTCATCAGAGTGAGCCAGAGTAGATCATCTTCCTTATTCTGAAACTCTAATAGGTTGTATTATATCCATAATACACTTTATACTATACACAGAGCTGTAAGTAGTATTTTGCTTTTCTCTCTGATCTCATCTCCTCTTTAATCAGTTAAATTGAATTTGCAAATTCTTTAAAAGCTGAGCCATTCTCATCTTCGGATAGCGAGTTGTTCTCAGTACATTCACATATAATCTCAAGAAAGCATTGATACTTTCTTCGAATATTAGGTAGCACTGCTCAAATGTTTCCTACTCAATTTGTCATCACATGAGTGTTCAGTGTAAACAGAACTTTCTTGGCACCAGTATGCCTTTGTTCATCATTACATTCTCACCTATTACTCTGGTCTGTTATCTTTTTATTCATCATTTTATTTACATTTCAAATATCCCAATTCCAGGTTTCTCCTCTGCAAACCCTCTACTGCATTCACCTCCCCCGCCCTGCTGATTCTATGCAGGTACTAGTGCACCCACCGACCCAGCCACTCCAGCCTCACAGCCCTAGCATTCCCCTATGCTGAAGCATCGAGCCTCCAGAGGGCCAAGGGTCTCCCCTTCCATTGATGCCAGATAAGCCCACCCTCTACTACATATGCAACTGGAGCCATGGATCCCTCCATCTGTACTCTTTGGTAGGTCGTTTATTCTTTGAGAGCTCTGGGGTGTCTGGTTGGTTGATGCTGTTGTTTTTCCTATAGGGTTGCAAACCCCTTCATCTCCTTCAATCCTTTCTCTAACTCTTCCATTGGAGCTCAGTCCAATTGTTGCTGCAAGTATCTGCCTCTGTGTTTGCCAGGCTCTGGCAAAGCCTCTCAGGAGACATCTATATCAGACACTTATCAACAAGCACTTGTTGGCATCCACAATAGTGCCTGGGTTTGATGTTTGTAATTAAGGAATGAATCCCTAGGTGGGACATTCTCTGGATGGCCTTTTCTTCAGTCTCTACTCCACACTTTGTCTCTGTATTTCCTCCCATGAGTATTTTTTCCCCCTTCTAAGAAGGACTGAAGCATCCATACATTGGAGACCTAAGTATGGATGCTTCAGCTTTCCAAGACATTTAACTTGAATGGTTGTTGGATTTTTGTTGTTGTTTTTTTTTCTTTGTTTTTTTTTTTTTCTTTTTTTTTGTTTTTTTTTAATTATATTTTATTTTCTAAGTTTTTTTTATTTACATTCAAAATCATTTCCCCTTTCCCGTTTCCTCCCTCCCCGAAAGTCCCATAAGTCCCCTTCCCTCCCTCTTTTCCCCATTCAACCCCCTCTCGCTTCTCTGTCCTGGCGTTCCCCTACATCCAGTCTTTCCAGGACCAGGGGTCTCTCCTTCCATCTTCTTGGAAATCTATTAATATGCGAATTGTGTCTAGGGTATTCCGAGATTCTGGGTATGTCTAATGAGATGATCATGTGATTTTTTTCTCCTTTTGTTTAGTTTATATAGTGGATTGTGTTGATTGATTTTTTTTTATATTGAACCGTCTCCCACATGCCTTGAATGAAGCCTACTTAATCATGATGAATGACTGGAAGTGTAATGGGGCTCATGGAGGGCAGGACAGATCACCTGTCTCCTGGGATCTGTGAAGGTTCCAGCAGGTGTGGTTATTGAGGCGGGCATCTCGCCTCTGTCGGTGGTTAAGGAAGATCTCCTGGGAGACAGGCAAGGATTTGGGATCAGGGAGAAGTCCAACTAATCAGCCATGGGTTCAGGTGGAGGTGCAGACCAGAAGAGTGATTGGCCATATCTAGTTTTATAGATGGATATAGTGGTCAATTTCAAGTCCTCACAGTTTCATGGCAAGCTCTTATTCATGAAGCTCTCTCTGTAATTTCCACAATAAAATATTTTATTTAATTTGAAAACATTGCAATTTTCAACATGATAATATCACATTGTTAATGAACTACTCTATAATGTAGCACAATTTATACGTGCACTAGAAATATAATTCAGTTGTATTATACACTTTATTAGAATGTTTGCATTATCACTATATTCTGGCATGAAGGCTATAATATCTTTGAGGTATGTTCATACTATTATACTTGTAAAGTGATTTTAAAATAGAATGCTACATAACAATAAATTAATGAATTTGAATTCTAACAGTACATGATGTGTACATGAATTGCCAAAATATCATCTACATTAATGCAAGTAGCAGAATAATATATTATCTCAAACTAACCAAACTTATATTCAGTGTTGTGTGTTACAGATGATAAACATGTATAGAAATTGAAATAATAAATAAATTAAAATTCATTGTATATCCTATTTTTTGATTTTAAATCTAAAGATTTTGAGAATTTCATGAGCACTGTATTTATTTAATTTCCTTCCCTCCCTCTTCCCAGTGAACCTCTTCCTGTCCTCCAATTATGCCCTCTCACACTACCTTGATAAATAGGTCAAATTCTTGTTTGATCTCTCTCTATCTAACTGGTAGAGCCCATTTAATGTTTGTATACGTATGTTTTTAATGTGCCCTTACTTAGAGAAGGCTGATTCTCCTTCAGTCAGAAGCTATTAATTGCCTGTAGTTCTTCACCTATGAGTAAGTTCCTGTGAAATTTTCTCTATCTATGTAGGCATATCAACTGATGTGATGATTTTTCAGTTTTTAGTGAGATTCCATGGGTGTAGATTCTCTATCATATCTAGAGGACATTATCTCACTGCAGACTTCCTGGTCCTATTATTTTAACCATCTTTCTAAATCTTTATCTGTAATGTTCTAGCATTCCTTCTAGACTCCAACCCATAGTTACCTGACAATGGACAGGGCAGTTATTCCTGACACACTATAAAAGGGGCTGTTTGCCTCTTCCTCACTCTTTTACTCTTTTACCCTCTTGCTCTCTTACCCTGTCTGTTTCTTCTCTCCCTGTTCCTCCCCTCCCCTCTGACATGTTCCTTATTCCCTCAACTCCTCTCCCCATGCCCTAAATAAAATAATTTCATACTAAACCCCCAAATGCTTGGTATCTCAGGGGAAAGGGATGCTCTGCATGACTCCACAGAGGCACTCCCTTCCCATCACACCATAACTTGCTTCTACTGCACATATATTGAATCTTTCTTTTTTATAAAGCATACCAACAAACCTTAGGTGAATTACTCTAAATTTGTTTCCATGTTAGCCTGTTTATATTGTAAGACAACTTATGAACATATTCTCTCCATTTGAACATTACATGTAGTTTCAAAAAGTGTTTAGAGATACCAATCTATTGAGAAACTTTAAGTGGTTCATATTTTTGTATCAACATGACTGGGACACAGAATGAAAAATGTTTATCTTTCTTCACAAGTGTGGACCTTACATAATTAACCATTGAAAAAGAATGACCTCCTCAGCATCAGAAAATGGAATTGTCTAGCTGATTGCCTTTAGATTTGAATTTTTGTTCTATCCTGGGTCTCCAGACTATTGATGGCTAATTTAAAACATTCCAAAATATATTGCTCTATATAAAATAATTCAGTGTAATTATCATTCCTCCTTTATTTATTTATATGTATGAATGCACACAAGTAAATGTATGTACCAAATTGAACAGTTCTCTAGAGTGCTGTTAATATAGTATGTATTATCTAACATATATTACTAATGTGAAAACATTTTGCATATTCAATCTAAAAATACTGTACTATATGACTAAACACAGCTCCTCTAATGCTAATGATTTCTCCATAAGATATATTAAGAAACAAATTTCTTAAAAGGGGGAAAGGCAGACAGTATTTGTCATTGAATTGGAGATGTTAAAAAAACAGTAATGTCACAATAACAACATGCACACACACAATCTCCACAGACATAAAAACTTTGTGATGAATATTTAATTAGTAAAAATAAAACTTTGTACAGAAGATGAAATAAGACACCAGAATCTCACTATCAATTAAAAATGTTCATATTGAGGAATTCAAACATTTGTGTCATTTTGTGCATATCCACAAAATCTATAAATGGAATATGAGTGTGACCTCTGGATTATAAATGAACTGAATTACAGTTTCAGCAACTACAATTTCAACAATTCGAGAGATGTGTGGAATGGCTGCATTTATTTTTAAACTGAAGTAGAGTATGTTGGTTGCAATAACCTCTTAGCTGTCCACCTTATCACATAAAACATTTTAGTAGTCTATACTTTACCATAAAATTTTGTAACAAAAATTGTGGTGTAAATGCTGTAGTTTATCTCAGTGAGAGAGGTTATGATTACAATTTGGGAGTCCCCCTGTTCAATTTTCAGCTTTTGTGAAAAATCTCTTTGTAATGTAAATTTATCATCCTAATAAGCATAAACATTTGTAGAGGAGAGAAATCTTAATTGTAATTTATAATTATTCCTTATTTTGGTGCCTTAAGTTGCTTTGTCATACTTTTTGTGTTGTGCTAATTTTGTGTTTCCTCTGTGTGCATGTATTGTGTGTGCGTGAGTGTGAGAGAGAGAGAGAGAGAGAGAGAGAGAGAGAGAGAGAGAGAGAAAGAGAGAGGTATATAAAAGTATATGTGTCAAAATGTGCATAGGGATGTGGGACATTTCACTAAAGTCATTTCACTAAATTCAGTTTCTTCCACATTGCTTCTGAAGCAGACTCCTTCTTCCTGTTTGGCAGTTCTGTATACTCCAGGTTAATTGACCCATAGGCTTCTAGGTAACTGTGCTGTGTCTGTCTCACATCTTACTGTAGGAATGATTACACAAATGTTGTCTTAACTGGAATTTTTTTTTTTTAATATGGGTTCTGAAGGTCAAAATCAGGTCACCTGACTTAATTTTTTCTAATAATTGAACCAGTTCACTGGTTACTGGTTTTCTTTTATTTCCTTCACTTTGAAGAAATATTCTATATATAGTGATGTGGGTATATAGCAAATGCTTATTGTAAAATAATTAAAAAAGGAGTTTGTGAAGGAGTTAAGAAATGAAAAAAACATTTCTGTAGGTGCTTCTCAGCCATTCAATATTCTTCAGGTGAGAACTCTTTGTTTAGCTCTGTACCCCATATTTTAACAGGGTTATTTGGCTGTTTGGAGTCTAACTTCTTCAGTTCTTTGTATATATTGGATATTAGCCCTCTATCGGATGTAGGGTTGGTAAAGATCTTTTCCCAGTTTGTTGGCTGCCACTTTGTCTTTTAGACAATGACCTTTGCCTTACATATACTTTGCAATTTTATGAGGTGCCCATATGTTCAAGGTTCTTCCCTAGTTTCCATTCTATTAGTTTCAGTGTGTCTGGTTTTATGTGGAGGTCCTTGATCCACTTGGAATTGAGCTTAGTACAAGGAGATAAGAATGGATCGATTTGCATTCTTCTGCATGCTGTCCTCCAGTTGAGCCAGCACCATTTGTTGAAAAGGTTATCTTTTTTTCCACTGGGTGGTTTTAGCTTCTTTGTGACCATAGGAGTGTGGATTCATTTCTGGGTCTTCAATTCTGTTTCACTGATCTACATGCCTGTCACTGTACCAATACCATGCAGTTTTTAACACTATTGCTCTGTAGTACAGCTTGAGGTCCGGGATACTGATTCCCCCAGAAATTCTTTTACTGTTGAGAATAGTTTTAGCTATCGTGGATTTTCTGATACTCCAGATGAATTTTTCAATTGCTCTTTCTAACTCTTATGAAGAATTGAGTTGTGATTATGATGGGGATTGCATTGAATCTGTATATTACTTTTGGCACGATGGTCATTTTTACTATATTAATCCTGCCAATCCATGAGCATGGCAGATTTTTCCATCTTCTGAGGTCTTCTTCAATTTCTTTCTTCAGAGACTTGAAGTTCTTGTCATACAAAATTTTCACTTGTTTGGTTAAAGTCACACCAAGATACTTTATATGGTTTGTGGCTATCATGAAGGGTATCATTTCTCTTATTTCTTTCTCAGCCTGCTTATCCTTTGAGTATAGGAAGGCTACTGATTTGTTTGAGTTGATATTATATCCCACCACTTTGGTGAAGTTGTTTATCAGCTGTAAGAGTTCTCTGGTGGAGTTCTTTGAGTCAGTTAAGTATGCTACCATATCGTCTGCAAATAGTGATAGTTTGACTTCTTCCTTTCCAATTGTATCCCTTTGACCTCCTTTTGTTGTCTCATTGCTCTAGCTAGAACTTCAAGAAATGTTCAACATCCTTCGTCATTAGGAAAATGCAAATCAAAACAACCATGAGATTCCACCTCATACCAGTCAGAATGGCTAAGATCAAAAACACAGGAGACAGCAGGTGTTGGAAAGGATATGGAGAAAGAGAAACAGTCCTCCACTGCTGGTGGTATTGCAAGCAGGTACAACCACTCTGGAAAGCAGTCTGGTGGTTCCTCAGAAAACTGGGCATGACACTCCCCAAGGATCCTGTTATACCACTCCTGGGCATATACCTAGAAGCTTCCCTGGCATGCAATAAGGACACATGCTACACTATGTTCATAGCAGCCTTTCTTAATAGCCAGAAGCTGGAAAGAACCCAGATGTCCCTCAACGGAGAAATGGATTCAGAAGATGTGATATATTTACACAATGGTATACTACTCTGCAATTAAAAACAATGAATTCACAAAGTTCCTAGGCAAATGGTCAGAACTGGAAAATATCATCCTTAGTGAGGTAACCCAATCACAAAAGAACACACATGGTATGCAGTCACTGATAAGGGGATAGTAACCCAGAATCTTGGAATACCCAAGACTCAATCCACATATCAATAGATTTCCAAGAAGATGGAAGGAGAGACCCCTGGTCCTATAAAGACTTGATGTAGGGGAATACCAGGACAGAGATGTGAGAGGGGGTTGAATGGGGAACAGGGGGAGGGAAGAAGGCTTATGGGACTTTCGGGGAGGGAGGAACCGGAAAAGGGGAAATCATTGGGAATGTAAATAAAATATATACAAAATAAATTTAAAAAAAAGAAGAAAGTACAATAAAAAAAGAAATTAAAAAACAATTAGTCATGAGAAGAGCACTTTTAATAAAGAATACCTTGAGCTGTCTAAAAGAAATTTGAGTTTGATAACAGAGCATACTCTTAGGTAACATTTGTATATATTTCCTTTCTTGCCTAGTTTTCTTAGCATCACAATATTCCTATAGCATACTGTGTAGAATAAGGGCGTTGTCTTAGTCAGGGTTTTTATTCCTGCACAAACATCATAACCAAGAAGCATGTTGGGGAGGAAAGGGTTTATTGAGCTTACACTTCCATGCTGCTGTTCATCACTAATGGAAGTCAGGACTGGAACTCAAGCAGGTCAGGAAGCAAGAGCTGATGCAGAGGCCATGGAGGGATGTTTCTTACTGGCTTGTTTCCCCTGGCTTGCTCCATCTGCTTTCTTATAAAACCCAAGAATACCAGCCCCGAGATGGTACCACCCACAGGGGGCCCTCCCTCCTTGATCACTAATTGAGAAAATGCTCCACATTTGGATCTCATGGAGGGACTTCCCAAACTGAAGCTCCTTTCTCTGTGATAACTCCAGCCTGTGTCAAGTTGACATGCAAAACCAGACAGTACAGGTGTCTTCCATGTATTGCATATAGACTTAGAAGTCTAAGGTTATTTTGCTATTATGCTACTTTGCTTGAAAAATAATACAGTGTTTCATTTCCTGTAATATTCTATAATGTCCTATTCCACATTACATAGACGTAGCATTATTGCTTATTGTCTTAACTTTGCTAAGGACAACCTATCAAGCTTTTTTTTTTTAATGTTCATGATGATTGATATGCTGAATAAGGTGGAAGTCTGACTTGATAGTCTATTTTACTTTTGCTTATTGTGAAACTTTATCATTGCTTCTATTACCTATATGTTCTCATTAGTTACTCTAATTGGAAATACTTCAGATGTGTCCCTAGGTGTCCCCAATGCATGGTCTGTGTTTAAACTATTTTTAAGTTTTTGTGGGTTTTTTTTTTTTTTTTGTTTATTTGGTTTTGTTTACTTTTTATGAGACAGTGTTTCTCTATACAGCCCAAGCTGTCCTGGAACTCACTCTGTAGACCAGGGTGGCCTCAAACTAAGAAATCTGCCTGCATCTGCCTCCCAAGAGCTAGGATTAGCAGCATGCACCACCATTGTTCTGCTATTTTTAACATTTTAAGAGGCCAACTTTCAATGGAAATAACAACATAGAACATTTGTCTGATTTCTCTTATTCTGCATTTGGTGGTCATAGCACTAGATAAAAAGCCTCTATTAATTATTAACCATCACTGTTGCTCTAAAAATCGACAGACATATTGTTAATACATGGAGTATTCCACACACCAAGGTTGTTGTAAGATTTTTTTCATCAAAACACCTATATGAATTTAGGATTTCAAAAATCATTCAAATAAAATGGAACTTCGGAATAAATTTTATACATTTTTCATGCTACTTTCTGTCCTTTCAATAATGACTAATCATAATATGATTAAGCTACAATGTAAAATACAAAATGAAATTTAGTGATTTAACAATTTATGTCAAATCAGCATATGCAATATATATATATATATATATATATATATATATATATGATTATAATTATACATAAGTGTTTCTATCTATTCCTGGGTGAATATAATTTTTTTCTTAGTTCCACTTTGTGGCATTATAATGTATATGATTCTACATTGTAATCATAAGCACCTAAAGTCCTTAGCAGGCGATTCTGTGTGTGTATTTTTTCAAATTTCTATTATTTTATCAATATCTATTCAGTAAATTTGGTTCACTACTAATTAATTATTTCAAATAAATAAAACTATTAAATGTCTAAATGATGGAAAAGAGAAAGCACTTGAGGCAATATTTTCCAAAAACTCTTCTGAAGACAATAAAATAAAATCAAACAGGAATCCAAGTGAAATATGTTATCCACTGTAACATTGGATTCTAATCATATTTCAAAATACAGGTAGATGAAATAAAAATTAGGCTTTTTTCAGTAATAATTCATTTTAATGCCTACTTGGATATTATGTTCTATTGAAGGTAGGCAGTTTTTATTTAGGGTGTTTTTTTTTAAACATTCACAGTGACCTGAATAAAATTGTGTTGTATTTATAGAGTGAGAAAAAAATTACTATTTCATATATGTATGTATATATATATATACATATATATAGTAAAATTACTATTTCATATATAATTATTATTTCATATATATTATATATAATACATATATATGTTTCATAAAAGTAATATAAAATTTATTTTTGTGAGGTTGAGTTAATATGCTGAAATTCAGTCGTACTAATATTTTATGAATGTCATAGTTTCATCCTGTGTTTTACTGAATAGAATTAAATTGCCTCTTTATATTTTCTTTATCCATTCATCTGTTTTTTGGACATGCATACTGATACTATAAAGTGACTATCTCCAATACTGCTTTAGTACACACCGATGGCCAAATATGTCTATGGAATTTTGATTTTGAGTAATTGAGGTATATCCAGGAGAAGTATACCCAGGTCATATAGCAGTTCTGTTCTCAGTTTTTGAAGAACCTCAATACTTATTTGAAACTGTTTGGAATAATTTGCATTCCTAAAGGTGGGATATAATTGAATTCCCTCCAACATTTATTATTTGTTTTCTTATTTTTAAAAATCATTTATTTGTGTTCTTATACTTATCATTTCTAAAATTTTAAAAATGATATCTGAAGATAATAATGCTTAAATACATTATATTTGCATTTTTTACACCTGTCCAATGCCTCTTATGTCCCTAACCCATACCCTCCACAATTCATGGATTTTTATTTTATGATTACTTTTGTTATATATATGTATATGAGTTCCTTCCAATAATGCGGGTTTTAGGTACATTTAAGTAGCTGTTGGCTACCTACAATGTATAAGAATCAATATTGCAAGGTTGGTGAAATTTGCCAATCTCATTGTTATGATTCTGGGGTTTTACAACTTTGTGGAATTCTAGATAAGTTTTCTTTCTTGGTATCTTAGTACATCTCACACTATTTGTTTTCCTAATGAAATGTGTCCTGATTGATTGAGATGAGCAATGAATCAAATTTGTAGATAATTTTTCAGTTACATATCCAATTTACTCTGGTAAAACTTCTGATCCATAAACATGAGAGATCTTTGCATATTCAATTTCTTTCTTCAGTGCTTTAACAATTTAGTAAAGACTTCTTCGACACTTTTTCTACCTTTATTTCTAGCACCTCCACCCCCACTTTGAAAGCTATTATATATGACATTGTCTTCTTGCCCTTAACATATTCGTTAGTGGTATGTAAGAAAAATACAGGGATTTGTAGGTTTCTTATGTATCCAGTACTTATTGAAAGGGTTTACTAGATCAAAGCATTTTCTTTTGGGGATTCTATAGGCCTTTTTGTATTTTGGGTTATATTTTCAATTAAGGATACATTGATTTTTTTCCCCCTTATCACTTTGTAGTTCTTTCGTTTGTCTTATTGTTCTAGCTTAGGCTTCCAGAAATAAATTAAAGTTGAGGAAATACAGGAAAGAGAGTTAACTCAGCATGTAAGATCATTTGCTGCACAAGAATGAGGAATTAGACACACACATAACAAGACTTTTGGGGTCACATGCACACCTGTAAGCCATGAACTGAAATTGATAAAGATATAAGGACAACTAGAGCTTGTTTATCACCAGCCTAGTCAAAAGATAGTTTCGGTGAGAGACAAAGGAACAAGGAAGAAAACCATGGAGTACAATTGATACCCTATTTTATCCTTTGGGCATGTATACAAGTTCATACAACCAAACACACCTCACACATACATATACACAGGCACGACAAAGTGGGAAAACTAGTAAAAAAGACGACCATGTTTTATTCTTAATTTTAGTAGAACTAATCAGAATTTCCTTCCACTTAATATACTATTGATTTGAGTAGTTAGTATATTTAAATGTGTTCCTTCTTTTTTTAATTTCTTCACTTTTTTTTTTTTTGATGAAAGATACTGGATTTATTTGGAGGCCTTTTACTGCATCTACTGATACAATGATACTGTTTGTTTCCTTGAATTCGTATTTGACATTTTACATGTATTGATGTATGTATGTTGAACTGTCCTTGTCAAATTTGAATGAAGCTAACTTGATATTAATGAGAGATCTTTTTGATTTGCTGTTAAATTCAGTTTGTCAGTATTGCATTGAAAAATCTCTTCATCTATGTTAATCGGTGATACATTGGCCTACAGTGTTCCTCTTTATAATGTTTCCTGCATTAGTTTTCAATTATTTGTTTTGACCTTTTCTGCTTTGAGTGATGAGATAATACTAGTTTCAAAATCTATGTCTGTTTAGTTTTCTTTATCATTCTTTTTTTGTAGAAGAATTTGATAAGCATGAGTATTAATTTTCTCTAATGGTCTGGCAGAATTCATCAGATAATCAATACAAGCCTAGATTTTTGTTGAATGGGGAAATTTTTATGATCATTATAATCTCATTGCTTGTTACTGATCCAATTATCTTACTTATATCATCTCAGTGTAATTTTGTTAGCCATATATATCTACAAATATACCCATCTCTTTTCAATTTTTCAATTTACTGCAATATAGGTTTTCAAAGCATTTCCTGGTGATCTTGTAAATTTCATTGGTATCTGATATAATGTCTGCCTTTTCAACTTTAAGGTTATTAATTTGGGTTTTCTATCTCTTTTGTTTTGGTTAATCTACAATAAAAGCCTCTGAGATTTTACTTTCTCAAATAGCCAATGGTTTCATTGAATCTATTGAAACTTTATATTTCTCTTTAGTTTTTCAGACATTGATTTTTAGAATGTAATTATACCTAAAGCACAATATGTAAGAATGTGTGAGACAATGTAAATTCATTTCTAAAATGGGTGCTTAAAACTATGAATTCCTACATTTTCTCCATTCAACCCCCTCTCGTTACTCTGTCCTGGCGTTCCCCTACATCCAGTTTTATTTTTTTAATTGGATATTTTATTTACATTTCAAATGTTATCTCCTTTCCCTGTTAACCCCCTATAAAACTCTTATCCCATTCCCCTTACCCTGGTTCTGTGATGGTGCTCTGGCACCCACCCACCCACACTTGCTTCACCACCTTAGCATTCTTCTACACTGGGGTATCAAGTCTTCATAGAAGCAAGGGCCTCCCCTCCCATTGATGCCAGATAAGGTCCCTCCAACTCTTTCAGTCCTTCCCCTAAATCCTCCATTAAGGTCATTGTGCTCAGTCAGATAGTTGGCCACGAGCATCTGACTCTGTATTGGTCAGGATCTTGAAGAGCCTCTCAGGAGAATCAAACCACAACTAAAGAATTATCTCAAAGGCTATAGATGTTGTCTATGCATGTGAAAAGTATATATGTGGTATATGTATGTATATGTGCATATATATGTGTGCATATGCATGCAGAGACCAGAGATCCTCATCAGATGCTTCCTTGATTATTTTATACTATATTTTCAAAATAATTTTTGTTAATTCTTCGTTAATTTGATATAATGTATTTTGATCAATTCACCTTTCCAGCACCATCTCTGACCAAATCTAGTCCCACCTCCTTACTTACCATGGTCTTTAACTCTTGTTTTAAACCCATTGATTTGAATTCTAATTGCTCAAATTGCTCAAATTGGGGGGATATGGGGTCAAGCAAGAAAATATATTAAGTCAAGTAGTTGTTAACCATTTAAAGGAAAGTGGTTTTCTCTCTTCCAGCAACTAACAAGTTGCAATGGCTACTCAGTTACTATGAAATATTATGCTCTTATTTCCAATTCCATAATGGGAATTTTTTTCTGGCTTGGACTTCTGTAGGTCTTGAACATGCTGTAACTTCCCCTTTGCCTTCAGTATATGCAACTGTCTTGTTGGAGTCAGAAAACACTATTTTTTGTAGTTACCCTCCACCTCTGGAATATTAATTCTTTCTGCCCCTTCTTCCATGAAGATCTCTGAGCCTTGGGGGAAAGGGGTAATATAGATATTTCATTTAGGATCGAGCAATCCTAAAATGCTTATACTCTGAATATTGATACCTTGTGGTTCTCTGTGTTTATTTCCTTCTACTCCAAGTATTTATTTATCTTATATGACTTGAGAGAAGCACTGACCTATAGCAAAAAGTCGTTAGAGTTCAGTTGATTATTATATCCAGTTAATAGAATAATAGAGGTAGGTTAACCCTTGGGTGCTATGACCTATGTAGCACAGATTTCTGACCCCAATAATGTTCCATGTAATTTTTTGAGAGAGTTTCTCATTGATTGACATAGCTGTCTATTCAGAGAGGCACAATCATCTGCTTTTCAGCCAGTGCTTGAGTTACTGATGCATGTAAACATGTCTGGCTTTTTTTGTGAGTGCTATTGTTCAAATTTAGGTCCTCATGTTTATGTGACAAGCACTTACCTTTGAATCCAACTTTCAACCAAATGTTCATTACAGAAATATAATAAAACATATTTCTACTCTGGGAGCAAATAGTAAAACTTTAAAATTTTCTTCCTGACAGTGCAGAAAGTGAATTTTCTGAAATAGACTAATGAAATGTGCATTAACAGGAAAAACGTATGTCAAGTTATCCCTTAGTATATGTTCAATAGATTTATAGAAAAATCTAAATCTTACACAAATGACCAATTTATTAAAGGTACAATGTACATCTTTATAGAAGGAAAAAAAGAGGAAGGGCTGATGAGAAAAGAATAAATAAGTTAATAAATTTTTCTTGAGGAAATGAATGAGTGGAAAAAAGATATATAATTTGAGTTGAAGTTCTTGTGCATTTTGGACAGTATTTGCATCATTGTATCTTACTTTGTGACAAGATTTTAAATTTGCATAATTACTAAAATTTCTGTAATTATATTTATGATAATCATGTATCTTTCTAAGTTTTATATAAATACAGAAAGTTCTGAAGAAGTTTCACTCAGTGTTTCAAATGAGAAAGAAGTTAAAATGTAAGAGACAAAGAAAAATGCTAAAGCATATTTAATTGATGAAACAGCAAATTAAAAGAAACATGAAAAAAAGAAAACCTCATAGTTTTTAACTCACTTTAAAAGAAGTGAATAACAAAAATAAATAAATAAGTAATGCTTAAATTTGGCTTTTAACTACAGACACACATTTTCCTAGTGATAAAATTACTTTGGCTCCTGTGTTGTCAATGTCATAAATAACGTTAATTATCTTTTTAAAAATGTACTGAAGAGTCCCTACTAACAATCCAAATTATCATTTGGAATTTCATTATCTAGTAAATGCAAACTTTAACTCGTATAATGAAAGACAGAAGCAAAGAATCAGAATATTGCAAAGACCCCAATATAAGACTATATATTCAGCTGAACATGTTTAGGTTCATACGTTGAGGTATCTTTATCTGAATTGGAACAAAATGTACCACTTGATTCCCTATTTTCTATTTTTGGAAAAAATAAATATTCATATCAGGAAATTTTTTCTTCAACTTGCAGTAATTAAGTTCTGACAGCCAAATGATATTTATTTGTACTTGTGAAAACATGACTAGGGATTCAAAGATCTGTACTCAAATATTTAAATGTTTATATGAAAAAGTTCCTTTGACATTTATTGTTAAGTGTAACAATTTGTTTATCAAAGCAAAACATGTCCAATATATATGTTCTTAATTCTGAGTTTGTCAACCAAAGTTAAATTTGTTAAACATTTCTATACCTGAGAAAAGAAAAGATACTATAAAGTCTGTTTTTTCAAAAAAAAATGTATAAAATATAGCCCTTATTAGATTAGGAGGACTGCTGAGTTTACAAGTTTACACTGCCTATTTTGACATCTTGACTAGTACCACAAACATGGATCTAGAACTAGAATAAACTATGATCATCTTAAGCTCTAAAACAAGAAGTTATATGATCCTTTTGACTCTAAACCAACTAGCAAAAAAAAAATGCCAGTAGAGCATAATTTTTAGATTTATCAATGAAATGGAACATTTATCTATGTAAAATATATACGTTTTAGCACGCTTGGTTAAGGTCATGTTTCAATAAGGAATATGATTGAAAGGGCACCCTCATACACCTATATGTTGGAGTTACAGTGGGGAAGGCAGTTGGGACCTATTTAAGTTGAAAATGCTGGTCACTGCTGGCTTCCATCAATTGCTGACTACAAAGGTAAATAGGAGAAGGAAAGGAAGTTGGACAAACATTTGAGAGTGTTAAAAGAGGGGCTCCAGAATACTCGCCCTTTTCCTAGGCCTTTTAGCAGTCTCCGCCTCCTTGCACTCCATGTAATCAGAAACAGTCATCAAGTTTCTTATTTCTGAGCAAGCGTAAAGGCAACTTTCAAGAAGAGTTAAAGCAGACCTCTTCCAGACTCCTACATACTTTTACAGCTACTAAGGGACAAAAATAATCAGAAAGAAAAAAGACAGGAAGAAAGAAAGAAAGAAAGAGAGAGAAAGAAAGAGAGAGAGAGAGAGAGGGAGAGAGAGAGAGAGAGAGCGAGAGCTTTTATAAGTATAGTAGCTTCAGAACCAGTGAGGTGGCTCATTGTGTGAAACATTTTGCTACAAAAGTACGTGTGCTGAATCTACCTACATAAAGCCTATGGTGGAAGGAAAGAACTGACACTGAAAGATTTTCTCTGGCATTCACATACATGATATGTCACAGACACATACACACACGCACATGCACATGCATATACCATGCATATATACCCATAATAAAATAGCTCATTAGAAAGGATGATAGTTTTGAGGTTGGGTAAGTGTTTTACTATTTAAGAGCACTAATTGCTGTTCATGAGGACCGACCTTTGATAATTAGCACTCACATGACAGCTCAAACCCACCTGTAACACCACTTATCACAGGGTATTTTCTGTTCTCTTGAGCTCCACATGCACTGAACACACAGCAGTACACAGAAAAACATGCTGGCAATACAAGCACACACACACACACACACACACACACACACACACTGAAAATAAGTAAGTATATTTTTTTAAAGTATGGTAGCATTAAATAAAAACTTTAATAATATTTTGCAAATAAAAAAATTAAAAGTGCCAGATATAGAACAAATATGAAAAATGATGTTAAAGAAAGTGAGACAATTGGAGTATCTTTCCAAAGATTCAGCCATTTATAGTACTATCAACAAAACAGAAACTAACTTATCTCCAGAGTAGAAGTATGTTGCCTATACCCTGACACTACCTGCCCTGGGGGGTGGGGGTAAGTTGGCACAGACTCAAAGACACAGACTCTGGGAGCAGGTGAGAAATACTTCAGTAAGCTCATCTGAACACTGCTGCAAGCTCCTTTAATACACTCCACCCGTGCCCCCATTGGTCCCAAGAAAGCATTTCTTCTGAACAGCAGTTCCTCTTTGGCTGACATTGTTTACGCTAGCAATTCTTGGTCTCTCAGGCAGTCCACAATTAGGTCCTCCTGTAGGAGTGCTGGTGTCACAGGCAGTCCTAAATTAGGTCCTCTTGCAGGAGATGCCATTGTAGCTGCCCAGCTCTCAGCATTTGCATAGCTTTGGCCCTGCAGGTCCTGCTAGAGAACTCTATATTAGAATATAGAACAAAATAAAAGACAAGGCCACATTAAGTCACAAAACCATAAAATATATAAATGATAAATAAGAAGATTCTAAAATCTGTATCAAAATTCTAGAAATCATGATAATTATCAATCATATATAACTGTTTTTATCAAAACAAAATATCTTTAGCTATGGAAAGCAGAGAAATGAACCTACATCATTTCAACAAAACTGAATTTCATTTTACATTTGCATTACTAAATAAAAATATTAATTAAATAAAAGATAAAATCAACAAGATTTCAGAACTAAAAATAGATCCTTAAGTATCCTTTCTTCAGAAGCTATTACTGTATAATGGTGGGAAAGAAATACTGAAGAAGATATAGAAAATGATGTTAGAGAGAAAGTAAGAGGAATTTTAGTCTTCAGAAAACAGAATAAAGTTTTCTGAAAAATAACAAAGTGGGTCTACTCCCTCCTCACCAAATCAGGCTTGGGTCTACTCATCAGCATTAGAGACAAAGATCATGTCATAAAAAAGCCAGTTAAGTTTCTGTTTCCCTACCAGAAAACTGACTTCTCTGAAATCATGTAACTGGCATTCTAGGTGATATACGTCAAAGGTTCCTGCTCCCTTCCATCACCTCCTCCCCTGTCCACATTCCTTCCCTGTCCCACCCCCCTGACTAGAGCTATATAAGCTAGCCCCTCTATTTCAATAAAGGAGCTGTACTTCAAAACAGTCTCCAGAGGTCATTCATAACCCACCCTCCACCTCCTAGTAACATTCACCCTGGTATTCACTGGAATCTTGACCTTATTCCCTGGTCCCTCTGTATTCAAAGATCAGAAAAGATAAAGTGCAAAATGAAGTTCTGTGTTCATCAAACAAAATGGAAGTAAATAGAAACAGTGAAAATTAGCAAAACTACCTAGGACCCTATTATTTGCATAAGAAAACAAATCATTCCATTGATGACCAAGAAGCTATCCATGTAGCAATTCTCCATCCTGTGTATTGGTGTTACAAGTAATTTTTCTTATCAAGGTAGGAATACACATCTCTGATTAAATCCTGTCAATTTTGTAGAAATATACCCAAGCATCACATTTCTCTATAATTGAAGCTATCTCACTTGAAGAAAATTCCTAGGATTCATTTTTTTTCAATGTAGCAGAAATATTTGATGATGGATACATTATTTATTCTTTTCTCTCAAAAGTATGAATTAGACGTGCAATTTAGGAAGATCTTTGTGGAACGACCCATGTCTTCAACTCTGCCTCATACAAGGAGGAAGTTTAAGAAAGTTGCCATTCATCCTTGATCACATTTTGATTTCCTTTATCTCTATGCACCTATTAATTCAAAGGGGAGAATGCAGATATGTAGTCAGAGGGAAGTTTTCTTGGCAATTTCTACCCTGGCAAGCTTGCTTAATATTACAATCATTACCCTATTTAATATTGTCTGCATATTTTTTGTGTTTTATAATTCTTTTCCTGTTTGATTTTTTTTCCCATGATTCTTGGTGCTTTGCGTGATAGTGAGAATTTTTTGTCTCTTTCAGTTGTTGATACTCTTGGAACTGAGAAAGTGATGTCAGGAGTGTGGCACTTTGACCTGTTGAGCTGTAGAGAGTCTTAAAATCAAGGTGTCTTTATCATCTTTAATCCTCTTTCTTTCCTGGAATGGAGGGAGATACTTTCCAATGAAGTTCTTTTATCTTACTAAAGGAAGATTCATTGCAAGATGGATTGCAATTGTTATAAAATCTCATTAACCAGGGTGAATTAACCATCCAAAAAGGGACTGAAAATTAAATAACCCAATGTGAGACCTCTGAAACTTTTTCTCAGACAATTGACTATTTTCTAGGTCCATTTATTTCCTCTAAATACCATTTATTACCCCTGTAAAATTATGTATGGCCTCCCTTTTTAATCTCCCTTCTTAAGAGGTGTTTACACATCAATGATTTGGCCTTTGAGTATCACAGTTTATGTGGTTCTCATTTTGATATGTATGTTAATGTATCACTACTCTTTCTTCTGTTGTTTATATGTCCTTTGCCAGGTGATTTAGAAAAAAATAAAACTGTGATATTTAGAACAGGAGGGAAGAGTTCTTGTGATGTAGTCTAAGAAACTACCAAAGCAACATCTGGCATGCAACTAAATGCATTTGAAATATTTTTGAGCCAACAATTATTTGTTCTTTTTTTTCCCCACTGATATAGAGGATGGGACTTTTACATGACAAAACATGTGCTCAGTGACCTTATAGAAGTTGCTTATCTATCAGAGATTCTTTTACTTCATTTAAACCATATTTATTATGCCAATTGGTTATATGTTAAATTTAAGATTATGACAAAGAGAAGTCTGAGATTTCTATTCTCAATGTGCATATAATATGTTAGTGGAGACAAATCTTTTAAAATTACTATAGTTTAAGGCAATATACATTGACTCATTCAAAATTGTGTCTACATGACTGAAATCAAGAATAAGTGTCATTTTACTGATTAAAAGAGATAAGTAAAGACAGGAAGGAGTAACTGAGAAAAGAAAGGAAAAAATAGACAGATTTACATTAAAATTGTTTTTAACGTAATCAATGAGATATTTTAAATTTAGCACAAAAAACTAAATCTATCACTGTGGTAAGAATGAAATCATTCATACAAACTGAATCTTCAGAATTTACAAATATATTTTCATGTGAAAATCAATTGACATCATCGGTTGTTAAGGATCCTAATCAGATGTCTCTAATACAGAAGTTTTTCTGTAATTATCTGGGTGGGCATAATGTACTCATGAATTAAATTTGCAAAAGGGAAATACAAGAAGAAAGCACCAAATATAATATACTAAAAATGATATATAAGATGGCCAGTGAGCTGACTCAGTAAGCAAAAGCACTCACCATGTAGCTGCTAACAAAATCTGATTCTGGGTCTGAGTTCAACCACTGGAATCATATTGTAAGGAGGGGACTGACTCCTGAAATACAGTGCCCTTGAATTCCATATACATGCCAAAATAGGTGCATGTGGTTACATTCTTTCATTCTCTCTCTCTCTCTCTCTCTCTCTCTCTCTCTCTCTCTCTCTCTCTCTCTCTCTCTCTCTCTCTCCCTCCTTCCCTCCCTCTTTCCCTCCCTCCCCCACTCTCTCTTTCACACACACACAAATACACAGAAACTAAAAAGTATGTGAAGAAAGAAAGAAGGAAGGAAGGAAGGAAGGAAGGAAGGAAGGAAGGAAGGAAGGAAAGAAAGTCTGTTATTGTTGCAACTGAAGGGTACCTGAGTTATGAATCAGGAAACATTCTTGCCTAGAGGTCCTAGAAAGAAACATAGCTTTATTGATCCCTTAATTTGGTTCTCTGAAACTGTATCAAGATCGACTTTCAGAACAGTAAAATTCTAAATTTATGTTATGTTAAGATACAAGCATGTAGTAACATTTAACAATCATAATAAAAATTAATACAATTATGGCACTCAACATTTAAGAATATGCTGCTTAGGTTCAGTTCCCAACAACCACATGGTGGCTCATAACTATCTATATGTCTACAACTCCAGAAGTCCTATCTTCTGGCCTCCGTTAACACTTTAAACACATAGTATATATATATATATATATATACATGCATGTAAATACACATACATACATATTTATGCATTTATTGTATGTAATGTTCATATATATTATAAGCAAAATTTTAAGAAAACTAATATAATTCTTATTTCATATTCAAATTAGAAACATTTAAGGTAGATATAAAAAAAGATATAAAGCAATGTATTATTCTCTAATAGAAATAAGTTTTTCTATCATTAACTTCTTTTCTAATATATCAACACATTTCTACCAACAGAATGATATGTTTCTTACCACTTTCTTATTTTATAACACTAGTGATTGCTACATTTATGATTTGTAGGAATACGAAAATATAACTATGTACTATTATATGGCACTATGAATAACTGGTGCTTAATTGATAATTAATATTCCAAGTGATACAGCGGATCCACTTTTGGAGTTCTTGTATATATGTGCTTGTGGAGAATATGGATATTATTTTTTTTATTATTTTATTTTTTTAATTTACATTCCAAATCACTCCCCCTTTCCCGTTTCCTCCCTCCCCGAAAGTCCCATAAGCCCCCTTCCCTCCCTCTTTTCTCCATTCAACCCCCTCTCGTTACTCTGTCCTGGCATTCCACTACATCCAGTCTTTCCAGGACCAGGGTTCTCTCCTTCCATCTTTTTAGAAATCTATTGATAGGCGGATTGTGTCTAGGGTATTCCGAGATTCTGGTTCAATATCCCCTTATCAGTGACTGCATACCATGTGTGTTCTTTTGTGATTGGGTTACCTCACTAAGGATGATATTTTCAAGATCTGACCATTTGCCTAGGAATTTCGTGAATTCATTGTTTTTAATTGCAGAGTAGTATTCCATTGTGTAGATATACCACATCTTCTGAATCCATTCCTCCGTTGAGGGACATCTGGGTTCTTTCCAGCTTCTGGCTATTATAAATAAGGCTGCTATGAACATAGTGGAGCATGTGTCCTTATTGCATGCAGGTAAAGTCTCTGGGTATATGCCCAGGAGTGGTATAGCCGGATCCTCCGGGAGTGTCATGCCCAGTTTTCTGAGGAACCGCCAGACTGCTTTCCAGAGTGGTTGTACCAGCTTGCAATTCCACCAGCAGTGGAGGAGTGTTCCTCTTTCTCCACATCCTCGCCAACAGCTGCTGTCTCCTGTGTTTTTGATCTTAGCCATCCTGACTGGTGTGAGATGGAATCTCAGGGTTGTTTTGATTTGCATTTCCCTAAGGACTAAGGATGATGAACATCTCTTTAGGTTCTTCTCAGCCATTAGATATTCTTCAGGTGAGAACTCTTTGTGTAGCTCTGTACCCCATTTTTTAATAGGGTTACTTGCCTCTCTGGAGTTTAACTTCTTGAGTTCTTTGTATATCTTGGATATTAGCCCTCTGTCGGATGTAAGGTTGGTAAAGATCATTTCCCAGTTAGTTGGTTGCCGCTTTGTCTTTTTGACAGTGTCTTTTGCCTTGCAAAAACTTTGTAATTTAATGAGGTCCCATTTGTCTATTCTTGATCTTAGAGCATAAGCTATTGGAGTTCTGTTCAGGAAATTCTCCCCTGTGCCCATATGTTCAAGGTTCTTCCCTAGTTTCCCTTCTATTAGTTTCAGTGTGTCTGGTTTTATGTGGAGATTTTTGTTCCACTTAGAATTGAGCTTAGTGCAAGGAGAAAAGGATGGATCAATTTGCATTCTTCTGCATGTTGACCTCCAGCTGAGCCAGCACCATTTTTTGAAAAGGCTATCTTTTTTCCACTGGATGGTTTTAGCTCCTTTGTCAAAGATCAAGTGACCATAGGAGTGTGGATACATTTCTGGGTCTTCAATTCTGTTCCATTGATCTACATGTCTGTTACTGTACCAATACCATGCAGTTTTTAACACTATTGCTCTGTAGTACAGCTTGAGGTCTGGGATTCTGATTCCCCCAGAGGTTCTTTTACTCTTGAGAATAGTTTTAGCTATTCTGGGTTTTCTGTTATTCCAGATGAATTTTTGAATTGCTCTTTCTAACTCTATGAAGAATTGAGTTGGGATTTTGATGGGGATTGCATTGAATCTGTGTATTACTTTTGGTAAGATGCTCATTTTTACTATATTAATCCTGCCAATCCATGAGCATGGCAGATTTTTCCATCTTCTGAGGTCTTCTTCAATTTCTTTCTTCAGAGACTTGAAGTTCTTGTCATACAGATCTTTCACTTGTTTGGTTAGAGTCATGCCAAGATACTTAATATGATTTGTGGCTATTGTGAAGGGTATTATTTCTCTTACTTCTTTCTCAGCCTGCTTATCCTTTGAGTATAGGAAGGCTTCTGACTTGCTTGAGTTGATTTTATATCCGGCCACTTTGCTGAAGTCGTTTATCAGCTGTAGGAGTTCTCTGGTGGAGTTCTTTGGGTCGCTTAACTATACAATCATATCGTCTGCAAATAGTGATAGTTTGACTTCTTCCTTTCCAATTTGTATCCCTTTGATCTTTTTTTGTTGTCTAATTGCTCTAGCTAGAACTTCAAGTACTATATTGAAAAGATATGGAGAGAGAGGGCAGCCTTGTCTAGTCCCTGATTTTAGTGGGATTGCTTCAAGTTTCTCTCCATTTAGATTGATGCTGGCTACCGGTTTGCTGTAAATTGCTTTTACTATGTTTAGATATGGGCCTTGAATTCCTGATCTTTCCAAGACCTTTAGCATGAAAGGATGCTGAATTTTGTCAAATGCTTTCTCATCATCTAATGAAATGACCATGTGGTTTTTTTCTTTGAGATTGTTTATGTAGTGGATTACATTGATGGATTTCCTTATATTGAACCATCCCTGCATCCCTGGGATGAAGCCTACTTGATCGTGGTGGATGATCGTTTTGATGTGTTCTTGGATTCGGTTGGCAAGAATTTTATTGAGTATTTTTGCATCGATATTCATAAGAGAGATTGGCCTGAGATTCTCTTTCTTTGTCGGATCTTTGTGTGCTTTTGGTATTAGTGTAATTGTGGCTTCATAGAACGAGTTGGGTAGTGTTCCTTCTGTTTCTATTTTGTGGAACAGTTTGAAGAGTGTTGGTGTTAGGTCTTCTTTGAAGGTCTGATAGAATTCTGCACTAAAACCATCTGGACCTGTGCTTTTTTTGGTTGGAAGACTTCCAATGACAACTTCTATTTCTTCAGGGGTTATAGGACGGTTTAGATGGTCTATTTGATCCTGATTTAATTTTGGTACTTGGTATCTGTCAAGGAAATTGTTCATTTCCTCAAGATTTTCGTGTTGTGTTGAATACAGGTTTTTGTAGTAGGATCTGATGATTTTTTGAATTTCCTCAGTTTCTGTTGTTATCTCTCCCTTTTCGTTTCTGATTTTATTAATTTGGATACTATCTCTGTGCTCTCTGGTTAGTCTGGCTAAGGGCTTATCTATCTTGTTGATTTTCTCAAAGAACCAACTCCTCATTTTGTTGATTCTTTGTATGCTTTTATTTGTTTCTACTTGATTGATTTCAACCCTGAGTTTGATGATTTCCTGCCTTCTACTCCTCTTTGGTGTATTTGCTTCTTTTTGTTCTTAGTGTCTGCATGAGATCTGCCCATTAAGCTGTTAGTGTATGCTGTCTCCCGTTTCTTTTTGGTGGCACTCAGGGCTATGAATTTTCCTCTTAGCACTGCTTTCATCGTGTCCCATAAATTAGGGTATGTTGTGCCTTCATTTTCATTAACTTTCAAAAAGTCTTTGATTTCTTTCTTTATTTCCACCTTGACCAAGTTATCATTGAGTAGAGCATTGTTCAGCCTCCATGTGTACGTGGGTTTTCTTTTGTTTTTGTTGCCATTGAAGACCACCCTTATTCCATAGTGATCTGATAGGAGGCATGGGATTATTTCTATCTTCTTGTATCTGTTGAGGTCTGATTTGTGACCAATTATATGGTCAATTTTGGAGAAGGTACCATGAGGAGCTGAGAAGAAGGTGTATTCTTTAGCTCTAGGATGAAATGTTCTATATATATATATCAGTTAGTTCCATTTGGTCCAAGGCTTCAATTAGATTTACTGTGTCCTTGTTTACTTTCTGCTTTCCTGAACCATCCATTTCAGAGAGCGGGGTGTTGAAGTCACCCACTATTATTGTGTGCGGTGCGATGTGTGCTTTGACTTTTAGTAAAGTTTCTTTTACGAATGAGGGTGCCCTTGCTTTTGGAGCATAGATATTCAGAATTGAGAGTTCTTGATGGTGGATTTTCCCCTTGATCAGTATGTAGTGTCCTTCTGTGTCTTTTTTGATGACTTTAGGTTGAAAATCAATTTTATCTGATATTAGGATGGCTACTCCACCTTGTTTCTTGGGGCCATTTGCTTGTAAAATTGTTTTCCAGCCTTTTACTCTGAGGTAGTGTTTGTCTTTGACACTGAGGTGCGTTTCCTGCAGGCAGCAAAATGCTGGGTCCGGTTTACGTATCCATTCAGCTAGTCTATGTCTTTTAATTGGGGAATTGAGACCATTGATATTAAGAGAGATTAAGGCATAGTGATTATTGCCATCTGCCATTCTTGACGCTATCTTTATGTTTGAGTGGTTATCTACTTTTGGGTTTGATTCAAGAAGGTTATTATCTCATTTTTTCTAGGGTGTTGTTTCTCTCCCTGTATTCGAGGTTTCCACCTATTATCCGTTTCAGGGCTGGATTTGTGGAAAGATATTGTGAAAATTTGGTTTTATCATGGAATATCTTGGTCTCTCCATCTATGGTGATTGAGAGTTTTGCTGGGTATAGTAGTCTAGGCTGGCATTTGTGCTGTCTTAGTGTCTGCATGAGATCTGCCCAGGATCTTCTGGCTTTCATAGTCTCTGGTGAGAAGTCTGATGTGATTCGGATAGGTCTTCCTTTGTATGTTACTTGGCCCTTTTCTCTTTCTGCTTTTAGTATTCTTTCTTTGTTTAGAACATTCGGTGTTTTGATTATTATGTGATGGGAGGAATTTCTGTTCTGGTCCAGTCTGTTTGGAGTTCTGTAGGCTTCTTGTACGTTCATAGGCATCTCTCTCTTTAAGTTAGGGAAGTTTTCCTCCATAATTTTGTTGAAAATGTTTACTGGCCCTTTAAGTTGCAAATCTTCACTCTCATCTATACCTATAATCCTTAGGTTTGGTCTTCTCATTGTGTCCTCTATTTCCTGGATGTTTTGGGTTACACGTTTTTTGCATTTTGCATTTTCTTTGACTGTTGAGTCGATGCTTTCTATGGAGTCTTCAGCACCTGAGATTCTTTCTTCCATCTCTTGTATTCTATTGTTTATGTTTGCATCTATGACTCCTGATTTCTTCCCAAGGTTTTCTATCTCCAAAGTTGACTCCCTTTGTGATTTCTTAGTTGTTTCTACTTCCTTTTTTAGTTCCTGGATGGATTTGCTGAGATCCTTCACTTGTTTGTTTGTATTTTCCTGTATTTCTTTAAGGTATTTTTGCATTGCCTCTTTCAGGATTTCTTCCTGATGACCCACGTTCTCCTGCATTTCTCTGAGTGATTTTTGTGTTTCCTCCTCATGGGAATCCATCTGTTGATCCATTGTCTCCTGCATTTCTTTAAGCAGTTCTCGTGTTTCCTTTGTAAGGGTATCTAACCGTTGTTTCATTTCTTTAAGCAATTTTTGTGATGCCTGCTTATGGGCATCTGTCTGTTGACCCATATTCTTCTGCATTTCTTTATGCCAATTTTGTGATTCCTTTGTGAGTGCATCTACCCGTTGATTCATCTCGTTAAGCGATTTTTGTGTTGTCTCCTTGTGTGCCTCCATCTTTTGATCCATGTTCTCCCGCATTTCTCTAAGCGATTTTTGTGTTTCCTTTGTAAGGGCTTCTAACCGTTGATTCATGGTCTCCTGTAACTCTTTATGAGATTTATTTGTGTCCTTCTTGTGATCCTCTAATAGCATCATGAGAAGTGATTTTAAATCCAGATCTTGTCTTTCGGGTGTGGTGGTGTATCCAGGACTTGCTGCTGTTGGAGAGTTGGGTTCGGATGGTCCCACATTACTTTGATTTCTGTTAGTAACATTCCTACATTTGCCTTTTGCCATCTGGTTACCTCTGATGTTAGTTGGTCCTGCTGCCACTGGCTGTTGGTTGGACCTCCTGTGAGCCTGCAAAGCTATTTCTGCCCCCCCTGGATTGCCAGGGTTCCCCTGGCACCGATTTCTGGGCCTGCCTGCTCCTGAGTGACTTTGGAGCCCTAATGTGCCTTGCCCCAAGTGATCTTATATTGGGGAGGCCTTGCACATCCAAAGGCTCAGCCTAGTGGATTCCTGGAGCAGAGGTCGCCAAAGGGAGGCTGGTTGGCTCCTGCCCTGTGCAGGGCTGAGTGATCTCTCCTGGGGGGGGAGGGGGCGTCCCTCTGCCAGGGAGAAGACCCACAGCAGAGCTGGCGTGCTGGTTACTGCAGATCAGCCCCGCTCTTGGGAGCCGCATACACACAAGCCGCCTGAGACCCAAGCGATATTATGCCTGTCTGTCTCAGAACCTGGCCGTCCCAACTTCCCAGTCACTGGAGCAAAGATGGCGGAGTGCAATCTGCACTCTCTCAGTGGAGCTGCTCACCTGCAGACGCGCTGGCCTGCAGATCTGGCACCCAGACGACCACAGTGCTGACCCGTTCTCGGGCACAGACGGAAGCCCCAACAGGCCATGTCCCAAGTGATGTTATATTGGGGATAGGGAGCTTGGGGTACCTGACTCTTCAGCGCAGTCTGTGGGAACAGAGGTCGCGGAAGGAAAGCTGGTAGGCTCCCGCCCAGTGCGGGGTCCCTCTGCCAGGCAGAAGTCCCACAGCAGAGCTGGCGTGCTGATTACTGCAGATCAGCCCCGCACTTGGGAGCTGCATACACACAAGCCACCCGAGACCCAAGTGATATTATGCCTGTCTGTCTCAGAACCTGGCTGTCCCAACTTCCCAGTCACTGGAGCAAAGATGGCGGCTATTATTTTTAATATTAATATTTTCAGTAGGCTTTCATCACTTCACAGTTTCAAAGCAGAATATTTGCATATGTTAATAATAAATTTCTAATAAGTATATATCATTATAAACATGAATTGTGTGCCACAACGAAATATCCCCATATTGTCATTTTGAGTTCTAGTGAAAGACAAAGGACAATCTGTCAACTCAAAATAGTTCTCATTAGATAATAGGTTATCCAGTAGAAGAGAGAACAGACTAGCTAGGATTAGAAAAATAAAATTCTAAGATATTTTTAATGGTTGCAATTATAAACAACATATAATAGCTAGTGCATGAACAAAATTTACGAATGGGAGGATAATTAATGGTTGATTCATGTAAAGATATAAAATATATTAAACACATCAAAATGAAGTATTCAAAATCATATGAGATTTCTTTTGCACATCAAGGATAAGTTAAAATTCCTGACTCGGAAATATTATAGGAAATAGTATCATTCACACTGATAAGAAAATAAAAACAAGAATAAATATATTTAAAAGTACCTGAAGGTACAGCAGGGACTACTGCTATTGTAATGTCTAAGAGAAACCAAATAATGTGCTACAGAAGCTGTGTGTTTATAGTTCCATTAATATTTTAAGGCCATTTCAAAATTACAAATATTAATTAAAAGAATCAGTTCAGGATAACTGACATATTCTGAAAGGAAGACAAAAATTAAGTTGTTCAGAATAGATGCATTTAACATTTACCAGTAAAAAAAAATAAGTTAAATTAAATTAAATTAAAAGAATATTGGGGTTTGGTTCTATTTAATCAAACAACTTAATTTGTCATAATTTCTTTGATGTCATATAAAGACTTGGAGATTCTGGATGAGAGACTTAGAACTTACTATGTGGATGGCTATAACCAGAGCATCAGTTTGGCATGAGTTATCCTAGCTTCAGCTCCCAAATAACTGGGGGAAGTGCACCAACTAACTTTTGCACATATGGTGGGTGAATGACAGAATAAAAGTAGTGACTTCTGGAGACCTAAATCTTTTATTATAGCCAAGAAAAATGCCTGCTCTCCAGTTCCAATGAAAGACTGCCTTTATCTCCCAAGTTGTAAGAAAATGTTCCCTTTGTTCCACAGAGAGAAACTAAAATCTCCCAAGATTTTACAAGTGTTCTTCAAAAGATAAAATATAACAAAGGAAGTAAAATGTTCTGGTGATAAGAGGACAAAACATTTGTGATACTCATAGGGTATTATCTTTTCACAGAGGGACACTATCAGAGAATGATCACAAAGATTTAGAACTAGCAAGGGCCAGAAATAAGGGCAATGAAGTGGGAAGAATTTCATGAGGAAGCATGTGTTAATGCCAACAGATTACACAGAAATTTCAAGTAGGTTGTCAACTAGAAATAGGCATCTATGTAGTAAAACTGTTAAATTGGATTTAATAGGTCACAGGGTGACATATTATATATAGTATATATCCTATATAAATGAATATAATATATTCAGCTACATATATATATATATATTACAAAATGATATTGTAGAATTGTAGAATTGTTATAAACAATTTATACTCCCATATATATGCATAAAAATTTCAGGTCCTTCATATATGTATTATGATATCATATATGTCTATGTACATGTTCAAATGTATGACTGTGGTATGCAAATGCCACAGTGAAGATGTAGAGATCAGAGGATAATCTTGAATTTGGGGCCCACAAACTCCAGAGATATATATCTCTATTTTTCATCTAACCACAGAAGCACCAGAATGATAGACACTAAATACGAAAATTTTACATATATTCAGTGAAACTAATCTAAATTTCTCATATATGTACTGTAAGAATTTAACTACCAAGACATTTTTTACCAACAGGAAATCAAAAGTATTTTTTTAATTTTATTTTATTTTCTAAGTTTTATTTTATTTACATTCAAAATCATTTCCCCTTTCGTGTTTCCTCCGTCCCCGAAAGTCCCATAAGCCCCCTTCCCTCCCTCTTTTCTCCATTCAACCCCCTCTCGTTACTCTGTCCTGGCATTCCCCTACATCCAGTCTTTCCAGGACCAGGGATCTCTCCTTCCATCTTCTTGGAAATCTATTGATATGCAAATTGTGTCTAGGGTATTCCGAGATTCTGGGTTAATATTCCCTTATCAATGACTGCATACCACGTGTGTTCTTTTGTGACTGGGTTACCTCACTAAGAATGATATTTTCAAGTTCTGACCATTTGCCTAGGAATTTCGTGAATTCATTGTTTTTAACTGCAGAGTAGTATTCCATTGTGTAAATATACCACATCTTCTGAATCCATTCCTCTGTTGAGGGACATCTGGGTTCTTTACAGCTTCTGGCTATTATAAATAAGGCTGCGATGAACATAGTGGAGGATGTGTCCTTATTGCATGCAGGCAAAACCTCTGGGTATATGCCCAGGAGTGGTATAGCCGGATCCTCCCGGAGTGTCATGCCCAGTTTTCTGAGGAACCGCCAGACTGCTTTCCAGAGTGGTTATACCAGCTTGCAATCCCACCAGCAGTGGAGGAGTGTTCCTCTTTCTCCACATCCTTGCCAACAACTGCTGTCTCCTGTGTTTTTGATCTTAGCCATTTTGACTGGTGTGAGATGGAATCCCAGGGTTGTTTTGATTTGCATTTCCCTAATGACTAAGGATGATGAACATCTCTTTAGGTGCATCTCAGCCATTAGATATTCTTCAGGTGAGAACTCTTTGTTTAGCTCTGTACCCCATTTTTTAATAGGGTTACTTGCCTCTCTGGAGTTTAACTTCTTGAGTTCTTTGTATATCTTGGATATTAGCTCTCTGTCGGATGTAGGGTTGGTAAAGATCATTTCCCAGTTAGTTGGTTGCTGCTTTGTCTTTTTGACAATGTCTTTTGCCTTGCAAAAACTTTGTAATTTAATGAGGTCCCATTTGTCAATTCTTGATCTGAGAGCATAAGCTATTAGAGTTCTGTTCAGGAAATTCTCCCCTGTGCCCATATGTTCAAGGTTCTTCCCTAGTTTCCATTCTATTAGTTTCAGTGTGTCTGGTTTTATGTGGAGGTCCTTGATCTACTTGGAATTGAGCTTAGTACAAGGAGATAAGAATGGGTCAATTTGCATTCTTCTGCATGTTGACCTCCCTTTCAACCAGCACCATTTTTTGAAAAGGCTATCTTTTTTCCACTGGATGGTTTTAGCTCCTTTGTCAAAAATCAAGTGACCCAGGATAGCTAAAACTGTTCTCAAGAGTAAAAGAACCTCTGGGAGAATCAGTATCCCGGACCTCAAGCTGTACTACAGAGGAATAGTGTTAAAAAACGCATGGTATTAGTACAGTGACAGGCATGTAGGTCAATGGAACAAAAGTATTTGTGACAGCACATAATATTCTCTTCATTTTTTGTTTTGATCCTACTTGGATAATTGTAGTGATATATCAGTATACTTTTAATATAAATTTTCCTAATAAACAAACTGAATAGTTTTTAGTATGTTCATTGAATTATTGGATAATGATCTTTAGAATTTCTGTTCAAATCATGTTTGTCCATTATTCTGTTTGGTTTTCAATTGGAGATTTCACTATTTTTATTATTCTAGGGGATGAATCACTAAGTTTGATTGGCTATTTTCCTCAAGATTGTTGCATTTGTATATGTGACATATATTCTGCTTTCATTCTCATTACTATCGTTTGATTTTTATTTTTTATATTTATTTTCTACATTTTTTTTATTTACTTTCCCAATGACTTCCCCTTTCCTGGTTCCTTCCTCACCAAAAGTCCCATAAGCCCTCTTAGCTCACTCTGTTGTCCATTCAACCCCCTCTTGCTTCTCTGTCCTGGCATTCCCCTACATCCATTCTTTCCAGGACCAGGGGCCTCTCCCTCCATCTTCTTGGAAATCAATTTTTATGTGAATTGTGTCTCAGGTATTCTGAGTTTCTGGTTTAAAATCCCCTTATAAGTGACTGCATACCATATATGTTCTTTTGTGATTGGGTTACCTCACTCAGCATGATATTTTCAAGTTCTGATTATATGACTAAGCATTTCGAAAATTCATTATTTTTAATTGCAGAGTAGTATTCCATTGTGTAAATATACCACATCTTCTATATCCATTCCTCCATTGAGGGACATCTGGGTTATTTACAGCTCCTGGCTATCATAAATAAGGATGCTATGAACATAGTGGAGCATGTGTCCATACTGAATGCCAGAAAAGCCTCTGGGTATATGCCCAGGAGTGGTATAACATGATCCTCTGAGAGTGTCATGCCCAGTTTTCTGAGGAACCCCCAGACTGCTTTCCAGAGTGGTTGTACCAGCATGCAATCCTATCAGGAGTAGAGGAGTTTTCCTCTTTCTCCACATCCTTGCCAACATCTGCTGTCTCCTGTGTTTTTGGTCATAGCCATTCTGACTGGTGTGAGGTGGAATATCAGGGTTGTTTTGATTTGCATTTCCCTAATAACTAAGGATGCTGAACATTTCTTTAGGGGATTCTCAAACATTACTTATTCTTCAGGTGTGAACTCTTTGTTCAGCTCTGTAACCCATTTTTTAAATATGGATATATGGCTCTCTGGAGTCTAACTTCTTGAGTTCTTTGTATATATTGGATAATAGCCCTCTGTCAGGTGTAGGGTTGGTAAAGATCTTTTCCCAGTTTGTTGGTTGCCACTTTGTGCTTTTGACAGTTTCCTTTGCCTTACAGAAACTTTACAATTTTATTAGGTCCCATTTGTGAATTCTTGATCTTAGAGCATAAGCTATTTGTGTTGTGTTCTGGAAAATTTCCCCTGTGCCCATATGTTCAAGGTTCTTCCCTAGTTTCCTTTCTATTAGTTTCAGTGTGTCTGGTTTTATGTGGAGGTCCTTGATCCACTTGGAATTGAGCTTAGTGCAAGGAGATAAGAATGGGTCAATTTGCATTCTTCTGC
Organism: Tokudaia tokunoshimensis; assembly: GCA_036184795.1. Lineage (NCBI taxonomy): Eukaryota > Metazoa > Chordata > Mammalia > Rodentia > Muridae > Tokudaia > Tokudaia tokunoshimensis. Next base: position 76,196,632 of record BTHU01000023.1, read on the forward strand.
ATGTTGACCTCCAGCTGAGCCTGCACCATTTGTTGAAAAGGCTATCTTTTTTCCACTGGATGGTTTTAGCTCCTTTGTCAAAGATCAAGTGATCATAGGAGAGTGGATTCATTTCTGGGTCTTCAATTCTGTTCCATTGATCTACATGCTGTCTCTGTACCAATACCATGCAGTTTTTAGCACTATTGCTCTGTAGTATAGCTTGAGGTCTGGGATACTGATTTCCCCAGAAGTTCTTTTAACCTTGAGAATAGTTTTAGCTATCTTGGGTTTTCTGTTATTCCAGATGAATTTTTGAATTGCTCTTTCTAACTCTAGGAAGAATTGAGTTGTATAGCCGGATCCTCCTGGAGTGTCATGCCCAGTTTTCTGAGTAACCACCAGACTGCTTTCCAGAGTGGTTGTACCAGCCTGCAATTCCAACAGCAGTGGAGGAGTGTTCCTCTTTTTCCACATCCCCGCCAACAACTGCTGTCTCCTGTGTTTTTGATCTTAGCCATCCTGACTGGTGTGAGATGGAATCTCAGGGTTGTTTTGATTTACATTTCCCTAATGACTAAGGATGATGAACATCTCTTTAGGTGCTTCTCAGCCATTAGATATTCTTCAGGTGAGAACTCTTTGTGTAGCTCTGTACCCTATTTTTTATTTTATTTTATTTTTTAATTTACATTCCAAATCACTTCCCCTTTCCCGTTTCCTCCCTCCCCGAAAGTCCCATAAGCCCCCTTCCCTCCCTCTTTTCTCCATTCAACCCCCTCTCGTTACTCTGTCCTGGCGTTCCCCTACATCCAGTCTTTCCAGGAGCAGGGGTCTCTCCTTCCATCTTTTTAGAAATCTATTGATATGCGGATTGTGTCTAGGGTATTCCGAGTTTCTGGGTCAATATCCCCTTATCAGTGACTGCATACCATGTGTGTTGTTTTCTTATTGGGTTACCTCACTAAGGATGATATTTTCAAGTTCTGACCATTTGCCTAGGAATTTCGTGAATTCATTGTTTTTAATTGCAGAGTAGTATTCCATTGTGTAGATATACCACATCTTCTGAATCCATTCCTCCGTTGAGGGACATCTGGGTTAATTCCAGCTTCTGGCTATTATAAATAAGGCTGCTATGAACATAGTGGAGCATGTGTCCTTATTGCATGCAGGTAAAGTCTCTGGGTATATGCCCAGGAGTGGTACAGCCGGTATTATAGTGGTATTGCCTCTCTAGAGTTTAACTTCTTGAGTTCTTTGTAAATTTTGGATATTAGCCCTCTGTCGGATGTAAGGTTGGTAAAGATCATTTCCCAGTTAGTTGGTTGCTGCTTTGTCTTTTTGACAGTGTCTTTTGACTTGCAAAACTTTGTAATTTAATGAGGTCCCATTTGTCTATTCTTGATCTTAGAGCATAAGCTATTGGAGTTCTGTTCAGGAAATTCTCCCCTGTGCCCATATGTTCAAGGTTCTTCCCTTGTTTCCTTTCTATTAGTTTCAGTGTGTCTGGTTTTATGTGGAGATCCTTGATCCACTTGGAATTGAGCGTAGTGCAAGGAGATAAGAATGGGTCAATTTGCATTCTTCTGCATGTTGACTTCCAGTTTAGCCAGCACCATTTGTTGAAAAGGCTATCTTTTTTCCACTGGATGGTTTTAGCTCCTTTGTCAAAGATCAAGTGACCATAGGAGTGTGGATTCATTTCTGGGTCTTCAATTCTGCTCCATTGATCTACATGCCTGTCACTATACAAATACCATGCGGTTTTTAACATTATTGCTCTGTAGTACAGCTTGAGGTCCGGGATACTGATTCTCCCAGAGGTTCTTTTACTCTTGAGAATAGTTTTAGCTATTCTGGGTTTTCTGTTATTCCAGATGAATTTTTGAATTGCTCTTTCTATCTCTATGAAGAATTGAGTTGGGATTTTGATGGGGATTGCATCGAATCTGTATTACTTTTGGCAAGATGGTCATTTTTACTATATTAATCCTGCCAATGCATGAGTATGGCAGACTTTTCCATCTTCTGAGGTCTTCTTCAATTTCTTTCTTCAGAGACTTGAAGTTCTTGTCATACAGATCTTTCACTTGTTTGGTTAGAGTCACGCCAAGATACTTTATATTCTTTGTGGCTATCGTGAAGGGTATCATTTCTCTTACTTCTTTCTCAGCCTGCTTATCCTTTGAGTATAGGAAGGCTACTGACTTGCTTGATTTGATTTTATATCCGACCACTTTGCTGAAGTCGTTTATCAGCTGTAGGAGTTCTCTGGTGGAGTTCTTTGGGTCGCTTAACTATACTATCATATCGTCTGCAAATAGTGATAGTTTGACTTCTTCCTTTCCCATTTGTATCCCTTTGACCTCTTTTTGTTGTCTAATTGCTCTAGCTAGAACTTCAAGTACTTTATTGAAAAGATATGGAGAGAGAGGACAGCCTTGTCTAGTCCCTGATTTTAGAGGGATTGCTTCAAGTTTCTCTCCATTTAGATTGATGCTGGCTACTGGTTTGCTGTAAATTGCTTTTACTATGTTTAGATATGGGCCTAGAATTCCTGATCTTTCCAAGACCTTTAGGATGAAAGGATGCTGAATTTTGTCAAATGCTTTCTCAGCATCTAATGAGATGACCATGTGGTTTTTTTCTTTGAGATTGTTTATATAGTGGATTACATTGATGGATTTCCTTATATTGAGCCATCCCTGCATCCCTGGGATGAAGCCTACTTGTTCGTAGTGAATGATCGTTTTGATCTGTTCTTGGATTCGGTTGACAAGAATTTTATTGAGTATTTTTGCATCGATATTCATAAGAGAGATTGGCCTGAGATTCTCTTTCTTTGTCGGATCTTTGTGTGCTCTTGGAAGTAGTGTAATTTTTGCTTCGTAGAAAGGGTTGGGTACTGTTCGTTCTGTTTCTATTTTGTGGAACAATTTGAAGAGTATTAGTGCTAGATCTTCTTTGAAGGTCTGATAGAATTCTGCACTAAAACCATCTGGACCTGTGCTTTTTTTGGTTGGAAGTCTTCCAATGATAACTTCTATTTCTTCAGGGGTTATAGGACGTTTTAGATGGTCTATTTGATTCTGATTTAATTTTGGTATTTGGTATCTGTCAAGGAAATTGTTCATTTCCTCAAGATTTTCTAGTTGTGTTGAATACAGGCTTTTGTAGTAGGATCTGATGATTTTTTTGTATGTCCTCAGTTTCTGTTGTTATCTCTCCCTTTTCGTTTCTGATTTTATTAATTTGGATAATATCTCTGTGCCCTCTGGTTAGTCTGGCTAAGGGCTTATCTATCTTGTTGATGTTCTCAAAGAACCAACTCCTAATTTTGTTGATTCTTTGTATGGTTTAATTTGTATCTACTTGATTGATTTCAGCCCTGAGTTTGATGATTTCCTGCCTTCTATTCCTCTTGCATGTATTTGCTTCTTTTTGATCCAGGACTTTCAGGTGTGCCATTAAGCTGTTAGTGTATGCTGTCTCCCGTTTCTTTTTGGCGGCACTCAGGGCTATGAATTTTCCTCTTAGCACTGCTTTCATTGTGTCCCATAAATTAGGGTATGTTGTGCCTTCATTTTCATTAACTTTCAAAAAGTCTTTGATTTCTTTCTTTATTTCCACCTTGACCAAGTTATCATTGAGTAGAGCATTGTTCAGCCTCCATGTGTACGTGGGTTTTCTTTTGTTTTTGTTGCCATTGAAGACCACCCTTATTCCATAGTGATCTGATAGGAGGCATGGGATTAGTTCTATCTTCTTATATCTGTTGAGGTCTGATTTGTGACCAATTATATGGTCAATTTTGGAGAAGGTACCATGAGGTGCTGAGAAGAAGGTGTATTCTTTAGCTCTAGGATGAAATGTTCTATATATTTATCTGTTAGTTCCATTTGGTCCAAGGCTTCAATTAGATTCACTGTGTCCCTGTTTACTTTCTGCTTTCCTGAACGATCCATTTCAGAAAGCGGGGTGTTGAAGTCACCCACTATTATTGTGTGAGGTGCGATGTGTGCTTTGAGTTTTAGTAAAGTTTCTTTTATGAATGAGGGTGCCCTTGCATTTGGAGCATAGATATTCAGAATTGAGAGTTCTTGATGGTGGATTTTCCCCTTGATCAGTATGTAGTGTCCTTCTGTGTCTTTTTTGATGACTTTAGTTTGAAAATCAATTTTATCTGATATTAGGATGGCTACTCCACCTCGTTTCTTGGGGCCATTTGCTTGTAAAATTGTTTTCCAGCCTTTTACTCTGAGGTAGTGTTTGTCTTTGACACTGAGGTGCGTTTCCTGCATGCAGCAAACTGCTGGGTCCTGTTTACGTATCCAATCTGCTAGTCTATGTCTTTTAATTGGGGAATTGGGACCATTGATATTAAGAGAGATTAAGGCATAGTGATTATTGCCATCTGCCATTCTTGATGCTATCTTTATGTATGAGTGATTATCTACTTTTGGGTTTGATTCAAGAAGGTTTTTATCTCATTTTTTCCAGGGTGTTGTTTCTCTCCCTGTATTGGAGGTTTCCACCTATTATCCGTTTCAGGGCTGGATTTGTGGAAAGATATTGTGAAAATTTGGTTTTATCATGGAATATCTTGGTCTCTCCATCTATGGTGATTGAGAGTTTTGCTGGGTATAGTAGTCTAGGCTGGCATTTGTGCTGTCTTAGTGTCTGCATGAGATCTGCCCAGGATCTTCTGGCTTTCATAGTCTCTGGTGAGAAGTCTGATGTGATTCGGATAGGTCTTCCTTTGTATGTTACTTGGCCCTTTTCTCTTACTGCTTTTAGCATTCTTTCTTTGTTTAGAATATTTGGTGTTTTGATTATTATGTAACGGGAGGTATTTCTGTTCTGGTCCAGTCTGTTTGGAGTTCTGTCAGCTTCTTGTATGTTCATCGGCATCTCTCTCTATAAGTTAGGGAAGGTTTCCTCCATAATTTTGTTGAAGATATTTACTGGCCCTTTAATTTGCAAATCTTCACTCTCATCTATACCTATAATCCTTAGGTTTAGTCTTCTCATTGTGTCCTGGATTTCCTGGATGTTTTGGGTTACACGGTTTTTGCATTTTGCATTTTCTTTGACTGTTGAGTAGATGCTTTCTATGGAATCTTCAGCACCTGAGATTCTTTCTTCCATCTCTTGTATTCTATTGCTGATGTTTGAATTTATGACTCCTGATTTCTTCCCAAGGATTTCTATCTCCAAAGTTGTCTCCCTTTGTGATTTCTTAGCTGTTTCTACTTCCTTTTTTAGTTCCTGGATGGATTTGCTGAGAGCCTTCACTTGTTTGTTTGTATTTTCCTGTATTTCTTTAAGGTATTTTTGCATTACCTCTTTCAGGATTTCTGCCTGTTGATCCACGTTCTACTGCATTTCTCTGAGCGATTTTTGTGTTTCCTCCTCATGGGAATCCATCTGTTGATCCATTGTCTCCTGCATTTCTTTAAGCAGTTCTCGTGTTTCCTTTGTAAGGGCATCTAAACGTTGATTCATTTCTTTAAGCAATTTTTGTGTTGCCTCCTTATGGGCATCTGTCTTTTGACCCATATTCTTCCTCATTTCTTTATGCAATTTTTGTGATTCCTTTGTGAGTGCATCTACCTGTTGATTCATCTCGTTAAGTGATTTTTGTGTTGTCTCCTTCTGCACCTCCATCCTTTGATCCATGTTCTCCTGCATTTCTCTAAGCGATTTTTGTGTTTCCTTTGTAAGGGCTTCTAACCGTTGATTCATGGTCTCTTGTAATTCTTTATTAGATTTATTTGTGTCCTTCTTGTGATCCTCTAATAGCATCATGAGAAGTGATTTTAAATCCAGATCTTGTCTTTCGGGTGTGGTGGGGTATCCAGGACTTGCTGCTGTTGGAGAGTTGGGTTCGGATGGTGCCATATTACTTTGATTTCTGTTAGTAACTTTCCTATGTTTGCCTTTTGCCATCTGGCTACCTCTGATGTTAGTTGGTCCTGCTGTCACTGGCTGTTGGTTGGACCTCCTGTGAGCCTGCAAAGCTATTTCTTCCCCCCCCCCCTGGTTTACCAGAATTCCCCTGGCACATATTTCTGGGGCCTGCCCTGCTCCTGAGTGACTTTGGAGCCCTGATGTGCCTTTCCCCAATTGATGTTATAATGGGGAGTCCTTGCACATCCAAAGGCTCAGTGTAGTGGATTCCTGGAGCAGAGGTCGCCAAAGGGAGGCTGGTAGGCTCCTGCCCTGTGCAGGGGTGTGTGATCTCTCCTAGATTGGGGGGGAGGGGGCGTCCCTCTGCCAGGCAGAAGTCCCACAGCAGAGCTGGCATGCTGGTTACTGCAGATCTGCCCAGCTCTTGGGAGCCATGTACACACAAACCGCCTGAGACCGAATCGATATTATGCCTGTCTGTCTCTGAGCCTGGCAGTCCCAACTTCCTGGCCACTGGACAAAGATGGTGGAGTGCACTCTGCACTCTTTCTGTGGCACTGGTCACCCTGCAGAGGCAATGGCCTACAGCAGATCTGGCACCCAGACGAGGACAGCGCTGTCCCGTTCTTGGGAGCAAGCAGAAGCACCAACAGGCCTTGTCCCAAGTGATGTTATATTGGGGAGAACCTGGGTACCTGTCTCTTCAGTGCAGTCTACGGGAACAGTGGTCGCGGAAGGGAAGCTGGTAGGCTCCCGCCCAGTGCGTGGTCCCTCTGCCAGGCAGAAGTCCCACAGCACTGCTGGCGCACTGGTTACTGCAGATCTGCCCAGCACTTGGGAGCCGCGTACACACAAGCTGCCCGATACCCAAGCAATATTATGGCTGTCTGTCTCAGAGCCTGGCAGTCACAACTTCCCGGCCACTGGAGCAAAGCTTTCTAAGACTTTTATCATGAAAGGATGCTGAATTCTGTCAAAGGCTTTTTCAGCATCTAATGAAATGACCATGTTTTTTTTCTTTGAGATTGTTAATGTAGTAGAGTATATTGATGTACTTCCTTATATTGAACCATCTCTGCATCCCTGGGATGAAGCCTATTTGATCGTGGTGAATGATCATTTTGATGTGTTCTTGAATTTTTTTTTGGCAAAAATTTTATTGAGTATTTTTGCATCGATATTCCAAAGAGAAATTGGTCTGAGATTCTCTTTCTTTGTTGGATCTTTGTGTGATTTTGGTATCAGCGTAATTCTGGCTTCACAGAATGAGTTGGGCAGTGTTCCTAATGTTTATATTGTGTGGAAGAGTTTGAAGAGTATTGGTGTTAGGTCTTCTTTGAAGGTCTGATAAAATTATGCACTAAAACCATCTGGACTTAGAATTGAGCTTAGTGCAAGGAGATAAGAATGGGTCAATTTGCATTCTTCTGCATGTTGACCTCCAGCTGAGCCAGCACCATTTGTTGAAAAGGCTATCTTTTTTCCACTGGATGGTTTTAGCTCCTTTGTCAAAGATCAAGTGACCATAGCAGTGTGGATTCATTTCTGGGTCTTCAATTCTGTTCCATTGATCTACATGTCTGTTACTGTACCAATATCATGCGGTTTTTAACACTATTGCTCTGTAGTACAGCTTGAGGTCCGGGATACTGATTCCCCCAGAGGTTCTTTTACTCTTGAGAAGAGTTTTAGCTATTCTGGGTTTTCTGTTATTCCAGATGAATTTTTGAATTGCTCTTTCTAACTCTATGAAGAAATGAGTTGGGATTTTGATGGGGATTGCATTGAATCTGTGTATTACTTTTGGTAAGATGCTCATTTTTTACTATATTAATCCTGCCAATCCATGAGCATGGCAGATTTTTCCATCTTCTGAGGTCTTCTTCAATTTCTTTCTTCAGAGACTTGAAGTTCTTGTCATACAGATCTTTCACTTGTTTGGTTAGAGTCACGCCAAGATACTTAATATGGTTTGTGGCTATTGTGAAGGGTATTATTTCTCTTACTTCTTTCTCAGCCTGCTTATCCTTTGAGTATAGGAAGGCTTCTGACTTGCTTGAGTTGATTTTATATCTGGCCACTTTGCTGAAGTCGTTTATCAGATGTAAGAGTACTCTGGTGGAGTTCTTTGCGTCGCTTAAGTATACTATCATATCGTCTGCAAATAGTGATAGTTTGACTTCTTCCTTTCTAATTTGGATCCCTTTGACCTCTTTTTGTTGTCTAATTGCTCTAGCTAGAACTTCAAGTACTATATTGAAAAGATATGGAGAGAGAGGGCAGCCTTGTCTAGTCCCTGATTTTAGTGGGATTGCTTCAAATTTCAAATTGCTTCAAATTTCTCTCAGTTTAGATTGATGCTGGCTACCGGTTTGCTATAAATTGCTTTTACTATGTTTAGATATGGGCGTTGAATTTCTGATCTTTCCAAGACCTTTAGGATGAAAGGATGCTGAATTTTGTCAAATGATTTCTCAGCATCTAATGAGATGACCATGTGGTTTTTTTCTTTGAGATTGTTTATGTAGTGGATTACATTGATGGATTTCCTTATATTGAACCATCCCTGCATCCCTGGGATGAAGCTTACTTGATCGTGGTGAATGATCGTTTTGATGTGTTCTTGGATTCGGTTGGCAAGAATTTTATTGAGTATTTTTGCATCGATATTCATAAGAGAGATTGGCCTAAGATTCTCTTTCTTTGTCGGATTTTTGTGTGCTTTTGGTATTAGTGTAATTGTGGCTTCATAGAACGAGTTGGGTAGTGTTCCTTCTGTTTCTATTTTGTGGAACAGTTTGAAGAGTATTGGTGTTAGGTCTTCTTTGAAGGTCTGATAGAATTCTGCACTAAAACCAACTGGACCTGTGCTTTTTTTGGTTGGAAGACTTCCAAAGACGACTTCAATTTCTTCAGGGGTTATTGGACGGTTTAGTTGCTCTATTTGATCCTGACTTAATTTTGGTGTTTGGTATCTGTTAGGAATTTACCCATTTCCTCTAGATTTTCTAGTTATGTTGAATACAAGCTTTTGTAGTAGGATCTGATGCTTTTTCTAAATTTCATCAGTTTCTGTTGTCATATCTCCCTTTTTGTTTCTGATTTTGTTAATTTGGCTACTGTCTCTGTGCCCTCTGGCTAGTAGGGCTAAGGACTTATCTATCTTGTTGATTTTCTCAAAGAACCAACTCCTAGTTTTGTTGATTCCTTGTATGGTTTTATTTGTTTCTACTTGATTGATTTCAGCCCTGAGTTTGATGATTTCCTGCCTCCTACTCCTCTTGAGTGTATTTGCTTCTTTTTGTTCCAGGCCTTTCAGGTGTGCCATTAAGGTTCTTGTGTATATGCTCTCTCCCGTTTCTTTTTGGAGTCACTCAGGGTTATGAATTTTCCTCTTAGCACCGCTTTCATTGTGTCCCATGAATTAAGGTATGTTGTGCTTCATTTTCATTAATTTTAAAACGTCTTTGATTTCTTTCTTTATTTCCTCCTTGATCAAGGTATCATTGAGTAGAGCATTATTCAGCTTCCACATGTATGTGGGCTTTCTGTTGTTTTTGTTGTTATTGAAGACCACTCTTATTCCATAGTGATCTGATAGTAGACATGGGATTAATTCGATCTTCTTATATCTGTTGAGGTCTGTTTTGTGACCAATTATATGGTTGATTTTGGGGAAGGTATCATGAGGTGCTGAGAAGAAGATGTATTCTTTTGCTTTAGAAATGTTATATATATATATATATATATATGTTAGTTCCATTTGTTCCAAGGCTTAAATTAGTTTTACTGTGTGCCTGTATAGTTTCTGCTTTCCTGATCAGTCCATTTCAGAGAGCGGGGTGTTGAAGTCACCCACTATTATTGTGTGAGGTGCAATGTGTGCTTTGAGCTTTAGTAAAGTTTCTTTTACAAATGAGAGTGCTCTTGCATTTGGAGCATTGATGTTCAGAATTGAGAGTTCTTCTTGGTGGATTTTTCCTTTGACCAGTATGTAGTGTCCTTCTGTGTCTTTTTTGACGACTTTAGGTTGAAGTCAATTTTATCTGATATTAGGATGGCTACTCCGACTCGCATCCTGGGACCATTTGCCTGTAAGATAGTTTTCCAGCCTTTTACTCTGAGGTAGTGTTTGTCTTTGACACTGAGGTGCATTTCCTACACGCAGCAAAATGCTGGGTCCTGTTTGTGTTTCTAGTCTGTTAGTCTATGTCTTTTTATTGGGGAATTGAGACCATTGATTTAAGAGCAATTAAGGAATAGTGATTATTGCCGCCTGCTATTCTTGACACTATCTTTATGTTTGAGCGGTTATCTACTTTTGGATTTGATGAAAGAAGGTTACTATCTTATTTTTTCCAGTGTGTAGTTTCTCTCCTTGTATTGGCGATTTCCACTTATTATCCTTTGCAGGGCTCCGTTTGTTGAAAGATATTGTGTAAGTTTGTTTTTATCTTGAAATATCTTGGTCTCTCCATCTATGGTAACTGAGAGTTTCACTGAGTATAGTAGTCTGGAATGGCATTTGTGTTCTCTTAGAGTCTGCATGAGATCTGCCCAGGATCTTCGGGCCTTCATAGTCTCTGGTGAGAAGTCTGATGTGATTCGGATAGGTCTTCCTTTATATGTTACTTGGCCTTTTTCTCTTACTGCTTTTAATATTCTTTCTTTGTTTAGTACATTTGGTGTTTTGATTATTATGTGATGGGAGGTATTTCTGTTCTGGTCCAGTCTGTTTGGAGTTCGGTAGACTTCTTGTACGTTCATTGGTATCTCTCTCTTTAGGTTAGGGAAATTTTCATCCATAATTTTGTTGAAGATATTTACTGGCCCTTTAAGTTGCAAATCTTCACTCTCATCTATACCTATAGTCCTTAGGTTTGGTCTTCTAATTGTGTCCTGGATTTCCTGGATGTTTTGCATTTCACGTTTTTTGCATTTTGCATTTTCTTTGACTGTTGAGTTGATGCTTTCTAACTTCAGCATCTGAGAATCTTTCTTCCATCTCTTGTATTCTTTTGTTGATGTTTGCATCTATGACCCCTGATTTCTTCCCAAGGTTTCCTATCTCCAAAGTTGTCTCCCTTTGTGATTTCTTAGTTTTTTCTACTTCCTTTTTTAGATCCTGGATGGATTTGCTCAGTTCTTTCACTTGTTTGTTTGTGTTTTCCTGTATTTCTTTAAGATATATTTGTGTTTCCTCTTTCAGGACTTCTGCCTATTGTCCCTAGTTCTCCTGTATTTCTTTAAGTGATTTTTTTTGTTTCCTCCTTATGGGCCTCCATCTGTTGACCCATATTCTCCTTCATTTCTTTAAGCAATTTTTGTGTTTCCTTTGTAAGGGCTTCCTCCTGTTGAGTCATGATCTCCTGTAATTCTTTATGAGATTTATTTGTGTCCTTCTTGAAATTCTCTAATAGCATCATCAGAAGTGATTTTAAATCCAGATCTTGCCTTTCATGTTTGATGGGGTATCCAGGACTTGTTGCTGTCAGAGAGTTGGGTCCAGATGGTGCCATATTGCCTTGATTCCTGTTAGTAACGTTCCTATATTTGTATTTTGCCATCTGGTTATCTCTGGTGTTAGTTGGTCCTACTGTCACTGGCTGGTGCTTGAACCTCCTGTGAGCCTGCAAGGCTATTTGTGCCCCGCCCCCGATGACCGGGTTTCCCCTGGCACTGATTCCTGAGGGGCTGCCCTGCTCCTGAGTGACTTTGGAGCCCTGATGTGCCTTGTCCCAAGTGGTGTTATATTTGAGAAATCTTTGCATACCTGGAGACTCAGTGTAGTCTATCACCTGAGCAAAGGTGGCTGAGTGAAAGCTGCTGTGCTCCCTCCAGGTGTGGGTAAATCTTCAGGGCAGATGTCCCACAGGAGAGCTGCCGCATAGATGACCTATCGTTTTTTTATAAATGTATTTATACTGAGGACATAAATGAGTCTTTTTCAGTTCCTACAGCCTCTCCATTTATTACTTTGTTCCAATGAAGAACTGCAAAATTTGTTATTCTTCACTAAAAAGTTAGAAGATTTCACTAGTGAACAAGTGAATTCTTACTAGAATTTACCTTTGTAAATTGTCTTACTAGACATTTACCTTTGTAAAGGATGTTTGACAAATTTAATCATTAGCAAAAGTGCCATTTATGTTTTATGTTGTTATTGTTTTAGCAATTTGTGTTTTTCCATGAATTACGCAACTTTGTGTGTAATTTATTATTTGCTTAAAATTACTCATTATATCCTTTTAAAATCTTCATAAAATCTGTAAAACATGGAGGGAAAGTACTTTTTTTTATTTCACAGAAGTCAATTTGTGATTGTATTTATTTAGATATTATTTTACTTAAGGTTATAGTTGCTGTAATGAAATACCATGACCAAAGCAACTTGGGGTGGAAAGAATTTTATTTGGCATACACTTACACATCACTGTTCATTATCAAATGATGTTATAACAGTAACTCAAACAGGGCATGAAACCCAGAGGCAGGAGCTGATGCAGACTCCATGGAGGGGTTCTGCTTACTGGCTTGCTTTCTTTTCCTTCTACATCCCTCCTACTTTCTTCCTTCCTTCCTTTATTTTCTTTCTTTCTTTCTTTTTTTTCTTTCTTTCTTTCTTTCTTTCTTTCTTTCTTTCTTTCTTTCTTTCTTCTTTCTTTCTTTCTTTCTTTCTTTCTTTCTTTCTTTCTTTCTTTCTTTCTTTCTTTCTTTCTTTCTTTCTTTCTTATTTTTTACTGTGATAAGCATTCCAAGGACTTGCTTACATTTTTATTGTAGGACTGAGACCAGGAATGAAACAATACAAAATGGGATAGGCCTTTCCCTATCAGCCATTTCTTATTAAATACTGTACATTTTTGTCTATAACTCAATTTTATTGAATCATTTTCTCAGTTGAGGCAAACAGAGAAATAGCAGTAAGTGGCAGCCACTATGGCAATAACGTGAAGTGAAAGGCTCACAACTAGAGAGCACAACATACAGGTAGGTGAGGTTTTTATATCTCAAAGCCAAACCTCAATGGTGTGCTTTGTCCAGCAAGAATATACTACCTGAACCTCCTGTAGTATACCACCAATTAATATCCGAGAGTATGCTGAGTTCTTCACATTGAAACTACCACAATGTCTTCAGAGAACCTACTCTTGTCTTTGTACATTATTTTTATTGTAAATTTGTATTGCGGTGATATCTTTCCTATATTGACATCGGTTACTGTGATATGTTATGTTCTTTTGCTCATATTAAGAGAGTATCTAGATTTTTAAATTGAAGTTTCTTCTTTGATCCATGAGTTGCTTACCTCTGTTGTTTAATTTCTACATACTTGACTTTTCTATAACTTTAATGTGTATTCCATTTAACTAAATTCATATATTGTGCTTTGACCCTTGAAGAAATACAATTACTTTAATTTTATTTAGATTATTTTATATCTTAGTTTGTGAATAGTATTAGTGAAAATTCAATTTGTATTGGAAAAGAATGCTCATTTCACAATGTACATCTCTAATTTTGGTCAGTTTCTCAAATTTTGTTGATAAAAATATATGTAAACTTAACTCTTCCTTTTATCTTTAGCCTACAGAAATGGAATATGATGCATTTAATACTCCCATAATGAGGATACCTTTTTATCTTTGGTCTTTATTGCATAAAAATTGACTATCTGAAATCAATGCTACATTTTGAGATAATAGCAGCTGTGATGGTTTGAATGAAATGGTCCCCATAGTGACATAGGATGTGGTACTATTAGGAGGTGTGGCTCCATTGGTGTAGGTATGGCCTTGTTGAAGGAAGTAGGTCAAAGGTGGTAGCATTTGAGGAGCCCAACCAAGTGTCGTGTTGTGAATACAAATAGTTCCATAGACACATGTCTTTGAACTCTTGGCACATAGACCCATGAGGACTGATACTCTGAGGACATGTGGTTTTTTTGGTGTAAATATCATTTTGTTGGAGGACATGTGTCACTGGGGGTTGGCTTTGAAGTTTGAAAGGCTCGAGCCAGGCCAATGGCCCACAGTATCTTGCTGCAACCTGATAGTCCAGATGTAGAACTTTCAGGTCCTTCTCTTGTACCATGTTTGCTGTTATGCTGCGTGCTTCCTGCTATGACAATAATGGACTAAAACTTGGAAATTATGAGCCAGTCCCAATTAAATGTTATATTTATAGATGAGTTGCTGTGCTCATGATGTCTCTTCGAAGCAATAGAAATCCTTACTAAGACAGCAACATATATATATATATATATATATATATATATATATATATATATATATATATAATGCCATAATAAGCCTAATACACTAAACCTAATACATAATCCTAGTACACTTAATTAGAGCTAGATTGTTGCATGCTGTTCAATTGACATATATTATTTTTAAATGTTACTAGCACATTGTTGTAAACCAATGCTTCACGATATTAATATAATCATTGAAATGGAATATGAGTACTAGCTGTATCACATGTCATTTTTTGCCTAAGTACCTAAATGCTTTGGAAATTTCCTTGCAAAATTTTGTCTAGAAATTTGCCTAACAGAAAAAATTATGGATAATTATATGTACCATCATCACAACATCAGTTCAAGAAGATCACAATTAGTGGTAGTGTTCTACTTTGCTTTGTATCACTGTAATAAACACCATAACTAAAAGCAACTTGGCAAGGAAAGGGTTATTTCATCTTTATAGCTTACTAGCTTACTGTTGGTCATGAAGAAAACTCAAGATAAGAACTTAAGAGTCAGGAACTGAATCAGAGGACATGAGGAACACTGCTTGCTGACTTCTTCCTTGTGACCTGCTCAGACTACATTCTTATTTATTGCAGTAACATCTGAGCAAGAGTGCCACTACTCAAAATTATCCCACAGATTTGCCTACAAGCCAATATAAAGGAGACATTCTATAAGTTCTAGTCTGTGTCAAACAGACAAACTAACCAGAACAGTTAGATATAAGTATACATTGAATAATGCACTTACAGCACAAATTTTAAATGTTCATAATAACATCCTTTGCAAGAAAAACAGAAAACCATTTTGTAGAAATATTTTCTATTTTATGCATGTATAACATAAATATTAGCACATTTAATATAGGAAGTCAACTTAAGCACTTTAAAATTAATATTGTGGCCTGGAGTTCAGAGTACTGGCAGCTCTTCCAGAGGCATTTAATTCAATTCCCAGCAACCACATGCTGGCTTTCAACCATCTGTAATGGCATCTGATGCATTCTTCTAGTGTTTCAGCAGAAGACAGCAACAGTGAACTCATACACGTGAAGTTCACAAAAATGTTTTTTTAAAAAATTAATATTGCCAATTTACAGATGAAGTAATAGTGTTTGATTCATTTGTCTATGGTTACATGGATTCATTGTTAAATTTTAGGATGCTATCATTCTTATTCAATCAATGACATCAGACAAAATTATATTGTTAGAAAATTTAAAATGACCCATTGGAGGAATTCCATAAAATTCTAATTTTTTATAACTGAAGGCAATATTTTGAAAACCTTCTTAAATACAAATACCACTGAGATATTGCTACTTCATAATTTTTATTTTTTATTTTATTTTAAACTCCAGCTTTTATTCCCCTCCCAGTCCACCCTCCTACTATTTCACTTCCCATACCTGCTCCCTACCCACTTGACTCAAGGAGGATATCCCGACGCCCCACCCCCACCCAACCAGACCTCTAAACTTCCTGGGACCTCCAGTCTCTTGGGGGACAGGTGCATCTTCTCTAACTAAATCCAGACCCCACAGTCTTCTACTGTATATATGTTGGGAGCCACATATCAGCTGCTTGGTTTGTGCTCCAGTATCTGAGAGATCTCTGGGGACCAGGTTAATTGAGATTGGTAGTCCTCCTACAGGGTCACCCTCCTCCTCAGCTTCTTCCAGCTTTACCCTAATTCAACCACAGGGGTCAGCCTCTTCTGTCCATTGGTTGGGTGCAAATATTTACATCTGACTCTTTCAGCTACTTGTTGGGTTTTCCAGAGTGTGGTCATGATAAGTCCCTTGTTGTGAGTGTTTCATAACCTCAGTAATAGTGTCAGACCTTGAGATCTCCCCTTGAGCTGGATCCTACTTTGGGCCTGTTACTGGGCCTTCTTTTCATCAGGATCCTCTCCATCTCCATCCCTGCAGTTCTTTCAGATAAGAACAATTATGGGTCAGAGTTTTGACTGTGGGACGGCAACCTCCTCCTTCACTTGATACCCTGTCTTCCTGCTGGTGGTGGGCTCTATAAGTTCCTTCTCCCTACTGTCTGGCATTCATATACCATCCCTCCCTTTGAGTCCTGAGAGTCTCTCACCTCCCAGGTCTCTGGTCCATTCTCGAGGTTCTCCCAACCTCCTACCTCCAGAAGTTGCCTGTTCCCATTCTTTTTCCTGGTCCTCAGGGCTTCAGCTCTTTTCCCAGATCAGGTTCCCCTCTCCCCATACACCTCTCACACACTTTCCCTTCCATGTCCCTCCCTTGCTCCCCACTTGTGATTGTATTATTCTCCCTCCAACGTTGAACTAAGGTGTCCTCACTTGGGCCCTTCAGCTTGTTGAACATTTTAAACTCTGTGAGCTGTATCTTGGCTCCATCCTGAAGACAAATGCTGATTTCTGAATAAGAAGACTACAACTAGTGGTTGCAGAGATCCCAGATTTGCTCATAGACATTAGATGGGGTATGAAATAAGGGAAAAAATTGTAAAGGCTTGGTGTTGTAGAAAGTAGAACTATGTCACCTTAAAAAGAAGATTTCTACTGGCTGATTAAACTGTTTTATCAGTGTAAAAGTGTGTTGAAACTAGTGGCAATCTCATTTATGAATGTAGGCAACTGAAAGGCAACATGATATGGTTCTGTTTTGAGTTCTGATAAAAGTCTAGGCATTGAACAATTAGGCCTACATGTCATTTCTGTTTTAAAACTAGAGATTTTATTGCAGAGGACAGTTACTCAACCATTTTCTTAGATTAAGCATGTTGCTGCTTATGGTTCTACTTCACTTTTTTAGGTTGTCTAGAGGTGAGATGGCAGTTTTTGGTAGGAAGGGGTGACCTGTTACAGTCAAGAAATAAGATCCTCACTGGGTATACTTTTGGCTGGAATTCCCAGCTTTGTACTGTTGCTTGGTTCACCTGAGAGATATCAGACTGTGTTATCAGATGGTAAGATTAGTTTAAGAGGATTGGATGAATTTGTCTTGGGTGAAGCATAGAATAATGCACCTGTAGCTAGCTAGTAGGCACGATTTCCAGCCAGAAGAGGAAGTCACTTGAGTTTGCTGGGGATCATTTATACTGCATCAAATATTGAATTAAAGGAGGTCAGTAGGCATCTAGCAGTGGCAACTCATATCAACAACATTATCATCTCAAGCTGAGGAAGGCTTCAAGTTTTGCCTGACAGTTTGGAAAAAAGAAAGACAGAAGAAATAAGAGATAACAAGATGTTAGAGAATGTCAATGAATAAGCTTCTTTCCAAGGTAAAAGATAACACCAAGATTGTAATTAGGATGTATCTGATGCCAAAGAAATTTTAAGAAGTTTGGTGTAGAGCTTGAAGCTAAGAGTTCCAATTATGCTAAAGGAGGAGACTTTTGGACGATGTCAAACATATTGGACCTCAAGATCAGTTACTTTTCATTGCTGGATTGAAAGGAGTTTGACATCATAGAGTATGTTGGACTCCAGAGTATGGAATGTGGAATTCTCCCATAATTCCCATAGAGTTCCTTATCAGATCCAATTTGAGACTCAAGTATCAGACAAAAGTAAAAGGATACCTGAGAATACACTCTTGATAATGTAAAAGATTTCTAAGAACAGATCTTTAAAGATCCCTAGTCAGATATTCAAAGGGAACTACTTTGCAGCCACCAATCCTATCTGTAAGACCAAGACCTATCTGTGACATACAAGCCCAGTTCAAAACTCAAAGGAGTATCAAACTGGAAAATGAAAAAGAAGATAACCCTTTCAATATAGACATCCCTTCTGTTTCTTCCTCAACTAAATATCAGTAAGGAAAAAATGGCAGTGGACAGCACAGGAGTATAGGTTGTTTTAAATTATTTTAAAAGATAAATTATTAAAGTCATAGCCCAATACTCAAAGGAATTAAACTCTCTCCATAACAACATTAATAATTGAATCTCTTCCTCTGACAAAATTAAAACATTACATTCATCTGTTCATACTGTCATAACAAAACATGAGATTTTGAATACTTTAATCCACAATTATTTCCCCAAACATGTGGAAGCTAGAAATATCAGATGGAAACCTGGGAGACTAATATATATGTGTGTATTTGTGTGTGTATTACACAATGTATATATAGTCTAATACACAAACACACACAGACACTTAGGCATATATACATACATATGGACATATATATATATATATATATATATATATATGAGCAATTAATTTTTATATCCTCACTTAACAGAAATAAAAATTCATTAAAAGTTTTAATCTTATGAAAACATCAAAATTACTGATTCATATACTTGCCTCATAACTTCACTTAAATTTTGCCACTATATAGACTTTTTTTCTGAAAATACTCACATTGACAGCTAGTACTCCAATATATTAATTTCAGAGGACAGATTTCACTACATTCATAGAATAGATAATTCCTCAAATATATAATAAACTTATAAAACTCAATGGCAAAGGACAAGCTGATTAAAAAGTAACCGGGTGGCTTTATTAGCCAGATTTCTAATGATATTAAAGAAGTCAGAAGAGATGGCTCAGTGGTTAAAAACATTACTGTTCCAGAGGACCCAGGTTTGATTACCAATATTTATATATCAGTTTAAAGCATATGTAATCCCAGTTCTAGTTATTCCAATTACTTCTTTTGGCCTCTATGTGCATTATGCCTCATTTGTGGTCCACAGGCATGCATACATCTAGACAGAAGACTCATACATTATAAAGTATACAATGAAAAACATTTTTTTTAAAAAAGGAATATATGTAAATATTTGACAGAAACCAAAAATGATGTTCACACATCTCAGAAGAAAATGCAAATCAAACTTCAATTGTGATATAAATTATATTGCTCAGGGTTCTGTAATGAAAGAAAACTGATAGAATGAATGTATATAAACATAAGAATGGCATTTTCTAGAGTATGTTACAGGCTATGGTCCAACTTTTCTTTTTTATTATTTTATTAATCATTTTATCTGTTTACATTTTAAATTACATCCTTCTTCCAGGTTTTTCCTTGACAAAATCACAACCACCACCCCCATTGTCTCTGTGAGGGTACTCTTTCACCCCCACTCACTCCTACCTAGCATTCCCCTATCAGGCCTCCACAGGACCAAGGGCCTCCCCTCTCATTTATACTAAATAAGGCCATCCACTGCTAAATGTGTAGCTGGAGCCATGGATCATTCCATGTATACTCTTTGATTGGTGGCTTAGTCCCTGAGAGCTCTGGGTGGACTAATTAGTTGATATTCTTCCTACGGGGTCACAAACCCTTCAGCTCCTTCAGTTCTTCCCCTAGCTTTTCCATTGGGGTCCTCATGCTCAGGCTTATGGTCTGCATCTTTATTAGTCAGGTGCTTGCAGAAACTCTCAGGGAACGATCATACCATGCCCCTGTCAGCAAACACTTCTCGTCATCAGCAGTAGTATCTGGGTTTGGTGTCTGCAGATGGGTGAATAACGAGGTGAAGTAGTCTCTTTATGGCCTTCTGGAATCTCTGCTCTATTTTTGTCTCTGTCCTTCCTATGGACAGGACCAATTCTGAGTTAAAAATTTTGAGATGGGTGGGTTGAACTCATAGCTCAACTGGGGGCCCTTCATATCTACTGGAAGATTTCCTGAAACTGTATACTTCTCTCCTGTCTCTTCTTATACCTGATCCAGCCCCCTCTTTTCACTCCCCTCCTCTCGACATCCCAGGTGCCTCCCTCCCTTCCTCTGACTCCTGTGATTATTTTGTTCTCCGATCTATGTAGGATTGAAGCATCCACATTTTGGACTTACTTCTTCTTAAGCTTCATGTGGTCTGTGAGTTGTATCATAGATATTCCGAACTTTTGGGCCAATACCCACTTATCAGTGAGTACATACCATATGTGTTCTTTTGTGTCTGGGTTACCTCACTCAGGATGATATTTTTTTTAGTTGCATCCATTTGCTCATGAATTTCATGAAGTCATTGTTTTTAATAGCTTAGTAATACTACATTGTGTAAATGTACCACATTTTCTGTATCCATTCCTCTAGTTCTTTGGTTCTGTGTTTCTTATGTTTTCTTGGGATTCTTAAGTTTTTTGGGTTGGCTTCGTATGGTTTTTTGAGTATAGTTACCCACCTTTGATAGGAGTTTTCCTTCCACTATCCTCTGTAGGGTTGGATTAGTGGAAAGATATGGTTTAAATTTGATTTTGTCATGGAATATCTTGGTTTTTCCATTCATGGTTATTGAGTTTTGCTGGGTACAGTAGCCTAGACTGGCATTTTTGTTCTCTTATGGTCTGTATCACATCTCCCAAAGATCTTCTGGGTTTAGAGTCTCTGTGAAGAAATCTTGTGTAATTCTGATAGGTCCACCTTTATGAGTTCTTTGAACTTTTTTCCTTGCTATTTTTAACATTCTTTCTTTCTTCTCTGCATTTGGAGTTTTGATTATTATGTGATGGGAGGAATTTTTTTAAAGCCCAATCTCTTTGGTGTTCTGTAGGCTTCTTGAATGTTTATGGACATCTCTTCATTTACATTAGAAAGTTAGAGAAGTTTTCTTCTATAATTTTGTTGACGATATTTACCAACCCTTTGACTTTGGAATCTTCACTCTCCTCTATACCTACTATTCTTAGATTTTATATTTTCATTGTGTCTGGATTTCTTGAACGTTTTGAGTTAGGAGCTTTTTGCTTTTTGTATTTTCCTTGACTGTTGTGTCAATGTCTTCTGTCGTATCTTCTATGCCTAAGATTTTCTCTTCTATCGCTTTTTTTCTGTTACTGATGCTTGTTTCTGTAACTCCTACTCTCTTTTCTAGGTTTTCCATCTCCAAGGTTGTCTCCCTTTTTGATTTTTTTAATGTTTCGATTTCAAATTTTAGATCCTAGGCAAGTTTGTTTAATTCCTTCACCTCCTTGATTGTTTTTTCCTGTATTTCTTTAAGAGATTTATATGTTTCCTCTCTAAGGACTTCTATATGTTTACCTGTGTTCTCCTGTATTTCTTTAAGGGAGGTATTTATGTCCTTATATTCCTCTATCATTGAGTCTCCACAGGACTAAGAAACTCCCCTCTCATTGTTGCTGAAGGGGGACAAGATTTGAAATGTAACTAAATAAAATAACCAATGAAATAATCATCACAAGAGGTATATATCAGCCCCATCTTTTCCCCAGAAGGATTAAATAAGTAAATGTTTTAAAGCAATAATACTAATACTAATACTAATAACAATGATAACAACAACAACAACAACCATGTCTGCTTCTTCCCTGCCCCAAAGTTCCCTATCATCCTCATGAGATGGGATTTTGGGTCTGAATCTTGCTTTTCAGGTGTTTTGGGGTATCCAGGGCTTGTTATGTTGGGAGAATGGGGTTCTGATGTTATCAAGTAGTATTTGTTTCTGTTGTTTATATTCTTGTGG
This sequence comes from Tokudaia tokunoshimensis, assembly GCA_036184795.1. Taxonomy (NCBI): domain Eukaryota; kingdom Metazoa; phylum Chordata; class Mammalia; order Rodentia; family Muridae; genus Tokudaia; species Tokudaia tokunoshimensis. The sequence goes on from BTHU01000023.1 coordinate 76,218,220, forward strand.
TTGCTTTTTACCATCTGGTTATCTCTGGTGTTAACTGGTCTTGCAGTCTCTGACTAGAGACTGTCCATCCTGTGAACCTGATTATGTTGGGTCTCCTTGGGTCAGACTGTATCTGGGTGTTGTAGGGGTTCTGGAGATCCTGTTCTGTGAATCTGGCTGTTTCAGAGTTCCTTGAGGTTAAGCTCTCTCTGGGTTTGTGTTGGGGTAGAGCAGGGGTTGGAGCATAAGATCTGGGCACATATGCAAACCAGGAGGAACACATATCTCTGACTAGGCAGGAGTTCTTCCATCCCCTGAGTCCTTGAGGGTTCCAGGTAGGCCAGGTTTTGGAACATGATTTGGGACCTCACCCATGATCCTGTATGTGTCAGAATTCCTGGGGTTCTTGCTGTCTCTGGGTGTCAGCAACTTGGAAGTTGCTGGAACACAGGATCTACTCCTGGACTCAGGTGCAATCAGGAAGGCTGGTACAACTTTTCTAAGAATGGCTGTTTCCAAATGGAAAGTACACTAGTCCAAGAGTTGTTCCGTCTATGAGGCTGGATGTTTCAGCTGCTCTTCAGTATATGGTAGACTCCAGAAGTAGTAGACTCTGATACTAACAAAGGAATGGACTTTGAAGTGAAAGTGAGGACAAGCAGGGAAAGATCAAGTGTTTCCTTCTTCTACATCTTTTATAAAGTATGCCACCAGAATCTGGGCTCAGATCTAAAGTGGAATTCCTCACCTCAAAAATTAAGATTTAAGGTGAATCTTCCCTTTAATCAAGAATCATCATTCATGTATGTTCCCAGGTGCTTTGGTTTTAGTTATTTCCAGATATAGTCAAGGTGATAACAAAGAACAGTCATCACATATATCACAATCACAAAAGTGATGACAATCTTCAAAAATGTAGTGAAATAATACATTGATAAGGATAGGGATAAATAATGATTGTACAATTAACATAGGAATGTAAATATTACAATATGGTGAATCTTTACAAGATTAAAAATATATTTCGTATTATCTAGCAATTTCCCTCAGATATATATCCAAAGAAAATAAATGCTGAAGCTCAAAGACACATGCGCATGTTCATCCCCATAATAATATTAATGATGTTGTTGCTATTGTTGTTTTCCTTGGTGTTGTTTTATTTCACAACAAGTATGACATGGAAGACATCCAAATACATACTGAAAGATATATGGAGGTAAAAATGTAGTATACACATAAAATATGGGGATAAAAGAATTAAAGAAAGAAAAAAAGTAGGTATTATAATACATGAAATTAAATGGAAGATTTAATTTAATGGAAGAGTTATGCTTAATGGATCTAGAGGTTAAGTTTTACATGAAACAGTAGACAATAGTATTTTGGCGGTGGTGATGTTTGCTCAGCAATGTTGTTTACTGCCATTGAAGAATATGTTTAAAAACTCAGACATTCTTTGCTGTAGAGCATGGACTCCTGCTTAGTTGAAACTGGACTTCATTATCTAAAATCACTAATCTATAATGTTCTCTTCTCTTTGGCTCCTACATCTCTATAGGGAATCTGGAGCTGTAATATTACCATGCTACAATATCCAGATTTGTTTGGATATTGAGAATCTGAGCTCATGTTGTCATGATAGTCCAATAAGTCCTTTAGACACTGAGAAATCATGCCAGTCAAATCATATATATAAACAAAGGAGAGACCCCTGGTCCTGGAAAGACTGGATGTAGGGGAACGCCAGGACAGAGTAATGAGAGGGGGTTGAACGGAGAAAAGAGGGAGGGAAGGGGGCTTATGGGACTTTCGGGGAGGGAGGAAACGGGAAAGGGGAAGTGATTTGGAATGTAAATTAAAAAAATAAAATTAAATTAAATTAAAAAAAAAAAAACAAAGGAAAATATAAATCCCTTGAAGAGGTTATGGAGGTTGTAGTCCAGTAATATAGACAGGGTATAACAGTACTGCTTACATTATCTATTGAAAGAATGACTATTTTAACCTCCAATATTAAATATATTATATTAGTATTTTATAATTTTTGTACCTATGTATCCATTCATCACTTATTGCTTTGCTCCTTAGTTTAAAGAAAAACATAATAGCATTCTGTGAATTAGGCATTCAAATAGTAAAATGCAGGATGAAGATACATATTTTCTGTTAAGCATATGAAGTTTAGGTTTCTAGACATTGTGCCTAGATGAGTTATTCTAAAATCCATGGAAGAGATAAAGCAATGTGCTCATATTGGCACATTATTATACAATTTTGAAAAATCACATAAGTAAACATAGTAACTTCTGTAGGTAAACTTCCATTATAAACTTGCAAAAATACCAATTTTATAATTATATCTCTTCTATTTCCTTACTGTATTTCTGTGTACTACATGCATGCCTCTTGATGGAATATGCCAAAAGAGGACAACAGATCCCCTATTAATGTAATGACAATAATTGTGAACTGATACGTAGGTACTTATCATCAAATCGAGGTCCTCTGAAACATTTGTGATCTTAACTATAATTAAACCTTTCCATCCTCAAAGATCATATCTGTATCTTTGTGAATATTTGTGTGTCTGTTTTCAGGTATGCACTCATGAGTGCAATGAATGCAGATGTCAAAAAGCACATCAGATTCTTTGGAGATTGAGTTATAGACATTTGTGATCCAATGGGCATGGGTATTAGGAACCAAACTCAGGTCCTCTGAACTCTTAAACTCTCAGCAAGTTTTCCAGCATCCATTTTAATATCTTGAATGATGAGTTTTTTTACCTGAAACACCTACTAGATCTAATAAAGCATGATTGTTACAGACAGAATATTAGAAATAACTAAACTAAAACTAAAGGAGACATGGTTTTTAATAAAAAGTAATAAAAACAAGGAGAAAATTGTTTCAAGTCATATATGACAGGGAATTAATATTGAGATTACATAAAGAACATAGAAGCAATTAGTAATTGTTCTTCAATGCACACCTGGAGCTTAAATATGGCCCTTTGATATCCCCAAAAGTCATTGAGGAACCACAGTTCCGCAGTACTTCTGACATTTCTGCCCTACAGCCAGAAAACTATTACCTGTTTTCCCAATCATAAGTTAATAAAAGACACAATCTTAAATATTGTGAATACTGTTGTATTAAACATGAAATTGCTGATATGCCACTTATTTGAATGTATATATAGTATATTGAGTATATTGTAGTATTATTGCTAGACCAAATGGTATTTTTATTTTTAGTGTCTTTTTTTGTTATTTGTTTGTTTTTGGCTTCTTTGAAGATTTTCTGTACTATTTTCAAAAATGATTTTATTCTTCCCAACAGTGCATAACACTTATTCATCTCATTCAATATAAGCCATTGAGATTTTGATTACAGGACTTTCTTTTGTTGTTGTTGTTGTTAATATAGCCTATCTGGAAAATATCTTTCTTGTATTTGAACTAACTTTATTGGAATTACTTAGAGACTTGTTAAACAAAAAGAGCTTGTGCTACTACCATTACAGAAGTACTGAATAATAAATTTATATTTTGCAAGCTCTTCAGAACCTTAATTCTCTTATAAAAATGGAAGTATTGTTTCACTGATTACACTTTAATATTCAAACTATACTGTTAATATATGTTAGCAAGTTAGTTAATATTGTTGCTTGATGTTGTCCCATTTATGACATTTAGATAAATTATTACCTGTTTGCTGTAACACTCTAAGTCATTCAACAAATATAGATCGCATGATGATATTGATATAAAACATATAGCTCTCAATGCAAATATAATAGCTTTATACTCTAGCGTCAATTTGAGCAACCATGGACCAGCAACAAAAATATGGTACCCCAAATACCGTGTTTCAACATGGAAGCAGTATTATGAAGCTTTCAATGTACTTATATATTTCATGGTATTTTTGGAGATAAATTGAAGCAATTTTAAAGTATGACTACAACTGAGAAAAAGTTAATAGCAAGATGGAGAAATCTCTCCTATAGGCCTCATATGATACATGATGATATTCTTAGCTTCTGGGTTTGTGGAAACTAGCAGTCTGCTAAGTTAAGACTGAAGGCAAGGCCATCCAGAGACTGCCCCACCTGGGGATCCATCCCATATATGGACACCAAGCACAGACACTATTGTGGATGCCAAGAAGTGATTGCTCACAGGATTCTGATATAGCTGTCTCCTGAGAGGTTCTGCCAAAGTCTGACAGACACAGAGGCAGATGCTCACAGCCAAATATTGGGGGTCACCAAGAGAGGAGTTAGAGAAAGGACTAAAGGAGCTGAAGAGGTTTGCAACCCCATAGGAAGAACAACAATATCAACCAACCAGACTACCCAGAGTTCCCAGGGACTAAACTACCTACCAAGGAGTACACATAGAGCATCCCATGGCTACAGTCACATTTGTATCAGAGGATGACTTTATTGGGCATCAAAGAGAGGAGAGGCCTTTGGTCCTGTGAAAGCTTGATGCCCCAGTGTTGGGCAATGCCAGGGAGGGGAGACAGGAGTGAGTGTGTGGGTGCACTCAACCCCATAGGAAGAACAACAATATCAACCAACCAGACTACCCAGAGTTCCCAGGGACTAAACTACCAACCAGAGAGTGCACATGGAGGGACACATGGCTCTAGCTACATATATAGCAGAGGATGGCCTTGCCAGACATCAATGGGAGGAGAGGCCCTTGGTCCTGTGAAGATTACATGCCACAGTGTAGGGGAATGCCAGGGTGGGGAGTTGGGAGTGGGTGGGTGGGTGGGGGGAGCACCCTCATAGAAGCAGGGAGAGGAAGGATGTGAAAGGGGTTTCCAGAGGGGAAACCAAGAAAGGGGATAGCATTTGAAATGTAAATAAACAAACTATCCAATAAAAAAAGGGAAATTCTAAAGGGAATTTTATCTATTTAGTCACAGGATAGCAGGCCCAATAAAAAGGTGCATAAGTAATGGCTATTCTGGGGGCAAAAGATAACTCTAAATAATTAGCTTTTAGATCTGGAACATTGAATGTCTCCAAATCACTGGAGTCTTTACAGACTTTTCATTCCTTTCTTTCCAAGAATTTTCATTGACAATGACCACATGACAGGAATTTAAGGAAAATGAAACAGAAAATTTGTTATGGTGGATTGAGTTAGATACCCTTGTGAAGTCTCAGGCGTTTGAATAACTGATCGCTGGTTATTGGCTGTTTAAGAAAGTTTAGAACTTGTGCTCTGATGGAGGAGATGCTACTGGTCTTATGTTTTCATGTTTCAAAATTCTTCCTCTTTCCCCACTGTGCAACATCATCTCTTACCTGTTTTTTAGATTGGGATGTAAGTTATCAATTGAGGCTACAGACTCATGCCTGCCTGCCTGCTGCCATGCTTTCCACTATCATGGTCATGGACTTCTATTATGTTGGAACTGTAAGTAGCTACTATTATATTCTTTCTTCTGTATATTGCCTTGGTAATAGTGTTTTATTATAGCAGTAGAAAAGCTACTAAGACATTGATCTTGTTGTAATATTGTTTCTATTCAATTGTACATGGAAGATGCTGGAGACATAACAAAGATCCTTGATCTCTGGAGTCAAATGGTTCTATCAGTGAAAGATATCACAATCTTCACGCATGTGTTCTAAGTAAAGTATATTAGTTATTTATATAATTACTATTATAAAATAATTGAAAGAAGCACCCAAAGGGAGGAATGATCTATATGGGCTCATGGTTTATAAGCATGGCACATAGCATTTGCTTATTATATAACACTGACCTACAACTGTCACACAGATTCCAAGAGCTTTACTATTGTCAAAAACAATGCTACTTTGTCTAGACAAATTATTCCCTTTGGGAAACATTTTATTGTCATCCCAAAAGAGAGTGCTCTTTTTATAAAAAAAATATAATTCATAATGCAAAATTATGGTTGAGTTGTATTCTTAATATCCATATATTAAAATCTTAGCCTTACTACCTCAACAGGAGGTTAAATTTAGTTTAAGCTTTAAGAAGGAAACAAATTTTAAATAGAACAATTGAAATCATCTCCAATATGATCTTGTTTAGCTTATATTTTTTTGTGGGGATGGAAATTATTTCCTTGCAAGTTATGTGCCAGCCCCACCCTATGACACCTTTCTTTTTAAGACAAAGAATATAAGACACCTAGAAAACAAAAGTATAACAAAAAAAGTCTAGATTACCTATGCCCAAGAAAATATCTCTGAAGAGCTCAGACTTCATGACATTCAAGGCAGAATATGAGTATAATCTCTTCTTTGTTACTGGAATATTTCATGGAATAATTTTTATGAAATTAGTTTATATGCTTTTAATGTTCTGGAAATGATAAATTCTTTTTTTTTTGCATTTTTAAAAGATATATTCTTTATTTCCATTTCAAATGATTTCCCCTTTCCTGGATCCCCCCTCCCTGAAAGTCCCATAAGTCCTCTTACCTCCCCATTAACCAATCAAACCATTCCTGCTTCCCTATCCTGGTATTCCCCTACACTGTGACATTGAGCCTTTCTAGGACAATGGGCTTATCCTTCCTTCTTCTTGGGCATCACTTGATATGTGAATTGTTTCTTGGGTATCCGAGCTTCTGAGCTACTATATCCTTATCAGTGAGTGCATACCATGTGTGTTCTTTTGTGATCGGGTCACCATACTCAGGATGACATTCTCCTGTTCTACCCACTTGCCTAAGAATTTCATGAATCCCTTGTTTTAAATGGCTGAGTAGTATTCCATAGTATAAATATACCACATTTTCTGTATCCATCCCTCTGTTGAGGGACATCTGGGTTCTTCCCAGCTTCTGGCTATCATAAATAAGGCTGCTATGAAAATAGTGGAGTATGTGTCCTTATTAAATGCTGGAGAATCCTCTGGGTATATGCCCAGGAATGGTATAGCAGAGTCCTCTGGTAGTATTATGCCCAGTTTTCTGAGGAACCACCAAACTGATTACCAGAGTGGTTGTACCAGCTTGCAATCCCACCAACAAGGGAGGAGTGTTCCTCTTTCGCCACACCCTCGCCAGTACCTGCTGTCTCCTGAGTTTTATATCTTAGCCATTCTGATTGGTGTGAAGTGAAATCTCAGGGTTGTTTTGATTTTCATTTCTCTGATGATTAAGAATGTTGAACATTTCTTTAGGTGCTTCTCAGCCATTCCATATTCCTCAGGTGAAAATTCTTTTTTTTTTTTAACTCTGTACCACAGTTTTTAATAGGGTTATTTGGCTCTCTGGAGTCTACCTTCTTGAGTTCTTTGTATATCTTGGATACTACCCCTCTGTCTGATGTAGGGTTGGTAAAGATCTTTTCCCAGTTTGTTGGTTGTTATTTTGTCCTTTTGACAGTGTCCTTTGCCTTACAGAAATTTTGTAATTTTAAGAGTTCCCATTTGTCAATTCTTGATCTTACAGCATAAGCTATCAGTGTGCTGTTCAGGAAACATTCCTCTGCGCCCATATGCTCAAGGCCCTTCCCCAGTTTCTTTTCTATTAGTTTCTGTGTGTCTGGATTTATGTGGAGGTCCTTGATCCACTTGGAATTGAGCTTAGTACCAGGAGATAAGAATGGGTCAATTTGCATTCTTCTGCATTCTTCTGCATGTTGACCTCCAGTTGAGCCAGCACCATTTGTTGAAAAGGCTATCTTTTTTCCACTGGATGGTTTTAGCTCCTTTGTCAAAGATCAAGTGACCATAGGAGTGTGGATTCATTTCTGGGTCTGCAATTCTCTTCCATTGATCTACATGCCTGTCACTGTACCAATACCATGCGGTTTTTAACACTATTGCTGTGTAGTACATCTTGAGGTCCGGGATACTGATTTCCCCAGAGGTTCTTTTACCCTTGAGAATAGTTTTAGCTATTCTGGGTTTTCTGTTATTCCAGATGAATTTTTGAATTGCTCTTTCTAACTCTATGAAGAATTGAGTTGGGATTTTGATGGGAATTGCATTGAATCTGTATATTACTTTTGGTAAGATGGTCATTTTACTATATTAATCCTGCCAATCCATGAGCATGGCAGATTTTTCCATCTTCTGAGGTCTTCTTCAATTTCTTTCCTCAGAGACTTGAAGTTCTTATCATACAGATCTTTCACTTCTTTGGTTAGAGTCACGCCAAGATACTTTATATGGTTTGTGGCTATCGTGAAGGGTATCATTTCTCTTACTTCTCTCTCAGCCTGCTTATCCTTTGAGTATAGGAAGGCTACTGACTAACTTGAGTTGATTTTATATCCGGACACTTTGCTGAAGTTGTTTATCAGCTGTAGGAGTTCTCTGGTGGAGTTCTTTGGGTCGCTTAAGTATACTATCATATCGTCTGCAAATAGTGATAGTTTGAACCAGACACACTGAAACTAATAGAAAGGAAACTAGGGAAGAACCTTGAACATATGGGCACAGGGGAGAATTTCCTGAACAGAACTCCAATAGCTTATGCTCTAAGATCAAGAATAGACAAATAGGACCTCATTAAATTACAAAGATTTTGCAAGGCAAAAGACACTGTCAAAAAGACAAAGCGGCAACCAACTAACTGGGAAATGATCTTTACCAACCCTATATCTGACAGAGGGCTAATATCCAATATATTCAAAGAACTCAAGAAGTTAAACTCCAGAGAGGCAAGTGACCCTATTAAAAAATGGGGTACACAGCTAAACAAAGAGTTCTCACCTGAAGAATATCTAATGGCTGAGAAGCACCTAAAGAGATGTTCATCATCCTTAGTCATTAGGGAAATGCAAATCAAAACAACCCTGAGATTTCATCTCACACCAGTCAGAATGGCTAAGATCAAAAACAGAGGAGACAGCAGTTGTTGGTGAGGATGTGGAGAAAGAGAAACACTCCTCCACTGCTGGTGGAATTGCAAGTTGGTACAACCACTCTGGAAAGCAGTCTGGCGGTTCCTCAGAAAACTGGGCATGACACTCCTGGAGGATCCGGCTATACCACTCCTGGGCATATACCCAGAGGCTTTACCTGCATGCAATAAGGACACATGTTCCACTATGTTCATAGCAGCCTTATTTATAATAGCCAAAAGCTGAAAAGAACTCAGATGTCCCTCAACGGAGGAATGGATTCAGAAGATGTGTATATTTACACAATGGAATACTACTCTGCAATTAAAAACAATGAATTCACGAAATTCCTAGGCAAATGGTTAGAACTTGAAAATATCATCCTTAGTGAGGTAACCCAATCACAAAAGAACACACATGGTATGCAGTCACTGATAAGGGGATATTAACCCAGAATCTCGGAATACCCTAGACACATTTCGCATATCAATAGGTTTCTAAGAAGATGGAAGGAGAGACTCCTGGTCCTGGAAAGACTGGATGTAGGGGAACGCCAGGACAGAGAAACGAGAGGGGGTTGAATGGGGAAAAGAGGGAGGGAAGAGGGCTTATGGGACTTTCGGGGAGGGAGGAAACAGGAAAGGGGAAATTATTTGGAATGTAAATAAAAAAATTAGAAAAAAAAAAAAGAATGGATCATTTTACATTCTTCTGCATGCTGACCTCCAGTTGAACCAGCACCATTTGTTGGAAAGGCTATCTTTTTTCCACTGGATGATTGGAGCTCCTTTGTCAAAGATAAAGTGACCATAGGAGTGTGGATTCATTTCTGGGTCTTCAGTTCTGTTCCACTTATCAACATGCCTGTCCCTGTACCAATACCATGCAGTTTTTAACACTATTGCTCTGTAGTACAGCTTCAGATCTGGGATACTGATTCCCCCAGAAGTTATTTTATTGTTGAGAATAGTTTTAGCTATCCTGGATTTTCTGTTATTTCAGATGAATTTTTGAATTGCTCTTTCTAACTCTATGAAGGGTTGAGTTGGGAGTTTGATGGTGATTTCATTGAATCTTTAGATGGCTTTTGGCAAGATGGCCATTTTTACTATATTAATCCTGCCAATCCATGAGCACTGAAGATTTTTCCATCTTCTGAAGTCTGATTTCTTTCTTCAGAGACTTGAAGCTCCTGTCACACATATCTTTCACTTGTTTACTTAGAGTCACACCAAGATACTTTATTTTGTTTGTGGCTATTGTGAAGAATGATAAATTCTTAATGTATCAATGTCAAAGAAAATTTTGTCTGAGTACACATATTACCCACTCAAAATGCCAGATATATTGTAACTTAAGTTTTATATTTGTCTGTTTGTCTATCTGTCTATCTGTCTGTCTGTCTATCTATCTATCTATCTATCTATCTATCTATCTATCTATCTATCTATCTACCTATCTATCTATTTCTGTTTTCTCTGAAGTAAGGTTACCCTATGTAGCTCTTCATGGCCTAGAATTTGCAATGAAGACCAGACTGACCTCAAACTAATAGACAACCACTTGCTTCTGCATTGAAAATATTGCAATCAATGTTGTACATCATCATATAAAATTTTACATATATTATTTATCTATTTCTGAGCTCTTTTTCTGATGTCATGTGTTGGGCTATCTAGGGCAGATTCTCTTGTTTTTGGTTTGTTTTTTAAGTTTTAGGACAATTTTATGATTTTTAGAGAAAATCATTAAGGTGGGCAAGCATCAAATCTGGGCAGCCATTTGAAAGAAGAAAGATAGCTAGATCTTTTGTGATGAAAGTCCACAAATCAGAGGCATGCAGCAAGGCAAAATAGAGCTTTAGAGATGATTGAGGAAGCATACATTCCAGAAAAAAAAATCCTTGGATTTTGGCCTATATTTTATTAAGGGGAAAACTAGTCTCTCCTTTGTTAGCATGTCTTCTGCTAAAGTTATTTTCCTGGGCATTGGACTCCTAGCCAGATGATTGACAGGTTTAGTTGGATTAAATATTTACAGGACTATCATTAAGATAAATCAGAACAGGAAAACAAGCAACAATTTGAAGCAAAAACTGAAGCAATACTGCCCACTGACTTATTTTGTTGTTTGTTATATTCTGTAAGAAGATACATTTTAAGTCACCATTTCTAGTAAGGCATGTATTCAACTTTGCTTCTATGAATATTTTTATACAGCAGTCAAATATTTAAGGCTATATTAACTTCAGTGATTGGTTTTGTCATTGTTAATTTCCTAAACTAGAAATAAGTAACTTCATAGGTACTACTTTACATTTTGGTTTTGATGATATCCATAAATATTTGATTTGAAAATTCTAAAGTATAAGACATCAAAGATATTTAATAACTGCTGTATTCTTTAAGGAACTATTAATGGCTTTCTAAAGATTAAGATACTTATTTTATATGCACTACATAATACATGTTTCTATTTGTGCTTTTTGTTATAGCATACAGATTGTGATTTAATTATTTTTATCATATTTCATGAAATTGGCAGGCAAATGGTTGGATCTTGACAATATCATTCTGAAGGAGGCAACCCATTCACAAAAGAAAACATATGGTATATACTCACTGGTAAGTAGATATTAGCCAAAAATAAACTCAGAATACCCATGTTACAACTCCCAGATCATATGAAACCCAAGAAGAAAGATCACACCCAAGTGTGGATGCTATAGTGTTACTCAGTAGGGAAACGAGAATAATCTCGGAAAAGTAGAGGGAGAGGGATCTGGGAGGGCGAGAGGAGGGGAGGGAAAAAGGGGGGCCAGTTCAGATATGGGAGGAGATGGTGAAGAAGTACAGAGGGTCAGGAATTTGAAAGGAAGTATGTTGCACTATGGAGAAGGAGCAGGAGTAGCCACTAGACACAGCCAGATGCCAGAGACACAAGAGGTTCCCAGGGCCCGACATGGGTGACTTTAGCCAAAATACCCAACAAAGGGTAGATAGAACCTGTAGAGACCACATCCAATGGATAGGCATGGCCACCAGTTGAGAGATGGGACCACCCACACACCTCAAAAATATTAATCCAGAATTCCTCCTGTCAAAAAGAAATACAAGGACACAGAGTGGAGCAGAAACTGAAGGAAAGGCCATCCAAAGACTGCCCCACCTACAGATTCATCTTATCTGCTGACACTAAACCCAGACACTTTTTCTGATATGAAGAAGTGCTTATTGACAGGAGACTGGTATAGCTGTCCCCTGAGAGGCTCTGACAGAGCTGGATCAATGCAAATGTCGATGTACACAGCCAAACATTGGACTGAACGTGGGGACCCCAATAGGGAAGGTAGTGCAAGGGCTATAAGAGCTGAAGAGGTTTACAACCTCACAGGAAGAACAAGAATATCAATCAACCAGAACCCCCAAAGCTCCCAGGGACTAAACCACTAACCAAAGAGTACACAGGAGGTATCCATGGCTCCAGCTGGATATGTAGCAGAGTATTACCTTATCTGAAATCACTGGGAGGGAAGCCCATTGTTCCTGTGGAGACTTGATGACCAAGGATAAGATAGGATAGGCTGCTGAGGCAGGAGTGGGTGGGCGGGTGGGGTATCACTCTCATAGAGGCAAGGGAGTTTGAGGAGAGGCTTGTGGAGGGGAGAGTGGGAAAGAGGATAACATTCAAAATGTAAATAAAGAAAATAACCAATAAAAATATCCTAATATTCAAGAATAAAGAAATTCTACATGTTTTCCTACGTTTTGGATAATAAACCTTAAATATAATAATAAATTGTTAAAAATATAGTTTATTTCTACTTGCATGAATTTTGAATTGTTAGTTGCATTTATAAATAAGGAATACAGAAAGAAATGCAAATAATGGAGAATGTAGAGTTATATTGCAAAGTTAAGCAGAGACTGCAAATTGGTTTCAAACTTACTTCCATGTTAGTAAAATCAACAGATTATTCCTACAGGCATCTGCACCTTGCTCTTTACTTGTGAGATTTATTCTCAGAAATATTAGTCATGAGGAGGGTGAAATAGTTCTGTGGTTAAAGTTTCTTTCTGCCAACCATGATAAGTTGAGTATTATTCTCATGTCTATCTTTTGCCAAATGTCTTTTGACCTCCACATATAAATCCTGCCATGGACACACACAAATACACACACATACACATACACACACACATACACACACACACTCACTCACACACACACACTCACTCATACACACACACAAATTTAATAGATAAATGAATAAATTTAATTATTTTTAGAAGAGATCTTAGTCTCACTTAAATGCTATTCCTAAGGTTCTAAGGTATAATATGCTATTTTGTTTATGCATTGAATAAGAATTCAGAAACAGATGTTCCGAAGACAATGTCATAAAATAATTTATTTTATATAATTAAAATTAAAAGTCATGTGTCTGCTTGTTTTCTGTAAAGAAATAGAATCAATGAGATATAATTATGTCTAGATAAAGCTCTTTTTATTAATGTCTTATACATTCATTTGTATAAGAATTTCTCCCAAGGACTAAACCACCAATCAAAGAATACCCATGAAGGGACCCATGGCTCCAGTTACATATGTGGCAGAGGATGGTCTGATTTGGCATCAATGAGAGAGGAGGTTTTGGTCATGTGAAGGCTTGATGCCTCAGTGTAGGGGAATGCTAGGAGGGTGAGGTAGGTGGGTTGGGAGCACCCTCATAGAAGCAGGAGGAGAGGAAACTGAGGAGAGGGATAACATTTGAAATATAAATAAGTAAAATAAAGAATAAAAACATTAAAAAGAAAAAGAATTCTCCTGAGGAATGGTTAACATAACCATTAATGTTTTAAGAGCTGCTAACTAATCCAAAGTGAGCTGAGAATAGTTCAACATGAAGACAAAGGTCACAGACAACAACATCAACAACAACAACAAGAATATGTAATTATAATGTATCTTTGAAGGATATATATATATATATATATATATATATATAATCATAACTTGTGTAGGAATAGTCCACTTGTGTCCTGTATGCATGTTAATTTTTTATTAACATGTTGACGTTCAAATAAGGACAATATCAAGTTTGCAGTTTTGTGTAATATGATAAATATATTTTATGCATATGGGCAACCAAATGTACTGACTCTTTAGAAAAGTTCCTTATATCTCAAAATTTACACAATCAATAACACTATAATACAAACTCAATAAGTTTAACTGTAAAAGCAAATAAAATTAATAGAAAACATATATAAACAGATAAGCTTAAAGATATATCAATGATATTCACATTTACAAATATTACAGACTTCTTTTTATAAATTATCATTGTTGATATTTAGAAATACTTCTTTCATATCTACAGTTTTTTTCTAGCCTTTAGTCAATACCTCAGTTGATAGTGAATATTTATCTAGTAGAACAAAACAAAACTTTTAGCTCCAAAGTGTTTATGTCATTGTCCTGGTTGGCTTATATTGTTTTTGTTGTTATTGTTTGTTTAATTTCATTTTCTTTTCTTTTCTTTTTTGTCAGACTGACACAAGCTAGAGTCATCTGAGAAAAAGGAACCTCAATTGAGAAAATACAACTATCAGATTGATCATTAAAAAGTCTGTGAGACCTTTCCTTGAGGAATCGTTGATATGACAGAGCCTAGACTAAAGTAGAAGGTGCACTCCCTGGATAGATTCTAGAGAATAGAAGAAAACAATCTGGGCAAACAGCACTCACCTATGATTCTGATTTAGTTTTTGCCTCCAGATGCTGCTTGAGTTTGTTTTTTCTTCCCACAATCAGCTGTCTCTCGGGATATGTAAGCCAAATAAACCATTTCCTCAGAAAGTTGCTTTTGGCCACGATCTTTAGCACAGAAACCAAAACCAAAACCAAACCAAACCAAACCAAACCAAACCAACAACAACAACAACAACAACAACAACAAAACCCAAGTTGACTAAGATTGTAATAAAATAGTATTGCTTAGACTTATTTATTGAGTTACACAAGAAATGCCTTAAAAATCTTCTCTATTACAGATCAGGTTCCCCTCTACTTCTTATCCCCTGACCCATCTGCTTTCCCTCCTATGTCCTCCCCTCCCTCTCCATTTGTGATTGCTTTCTTCTCCCTCCCAAGTAGTACTGAGGTGTTCTCACTTGTGCACTTCAACTTGTTGACCATTTTGAGTTCTGTGGACTATATCTCAGGCATTCTGTACTTTTTTTTTGGCTAATTTCTACTTATTAGTGAGTACATACCATGAATATCCTTTTGCATCTGAGTTACCTCACTCAGGATGACATTTTCTACTTCCATCCATTTGCCTGCAAAAGTCAAGATGTCCTCGTTCTTAATAGCTGAGCTGAGTAGTATTCCATTGTGCAAATGAATCACATTTTCTGCAGGGTCTGTGGGGTCTGTATTAATTCAGAGATGACACACCTAAGTGTCAAGAGAATGGAAGCCCCAGGGAGTTTAGAGGTCAGGTGGGGTGGAGGGTAGGGACAACCATGTGGAGACAGGCTAAAATGAGGAGGTATGGGATGTTGAAAAGTGGGAGGGTGGAGAGGGGTTGACAGGGTGGGGAATAAAATATGGAGTGTATAAATATAATTAATAAAAATATAGAAAATATTCTCTATTACAAACTTGTTCTTTCTAAGATCCATCATGGAGTATATTTGCTTTCTCATGATAATTGGGATACGTTACCATATTCAGTGCTGTAGCTCTATTCCTAATTTGTCAATTGATGTATAAGTGTCCCAAGTTACTGAATGATAGTTTCCTGACATCTCCTATCACCCCGATTTTATTAAATATGACATTTTACAAAACTCACTCAATATAAATATGGTTGAATGTCTATATACCCAAAGGGGCAATCTTTTACTAGAGTAAGTATCCTTTACTATAAAAAATGACTACCCATCAATAAAAGAATATGCCACCAAGTACCTAGCTGGAGGCTACAAAAATTACTTTCACTAAAGGCTCAGTAGTCTTTTCTTCTGATCCCAGAATGAGATTTTGGTCATCTCAGTAGCCAAATAATCACTGATAAATAGAAGTCTGAATGTCTTGGTATGACAAGACCTACAATTATCTATTAGAAATGCCACCGAGCATATGTATGAAGAAGTTTCAAGATGCTAAGTAAACTGAAGTGAGAAGACAACCCCCTCCTCAAGTGTCAAAGTCAGTTTATCATGAGATGGAAATAGCAGACTATAATTAAAGGACAAAGGAAGCCAAAACATGGCTTTCATCATCACTCTCTAATTCCTTACTCCAGATACTATGCTGTCAACTACCACAAGCTCATGCTGTTATGACTTCTACACGATGACTTCTACATTCATTACCTAGCAACTGTTTCCAAAAATATATGGTTTCTTAAGTTTTGTCAGTCATTTTGTTTTATCAATTGGAAAAGTAACAAACATAAAGTTCAAACATTTATCTTTTTGAAAATAACCACATATTTTTGGATGTATTTGATAATGCCAAGGGTTTATGTAAGAAAAGAAAAAGATCAAGTGGTAGTCTTAGAACATTCACTCTATTCTATTGACCAATGAAATCATCCTCAGCTGAGGTTTTTCTTGAGTAGTCAATCACCCAGAAGACAAATATACTCATTTGGTTGGTTCATTCTAACAATCTAATCATATAACAAATCCCCCAAATACTATGTCAAACTTTGTGTAATTATGTTTCTGCAAGTTCCTAATCAACTAATCAAACATATATAGTATATTTGACTAATGGTGTGATTAAAAAAGAAAATCTTACTCCTCCAACACCACCTGTCCCATTCTTTCCCCCAGTTCTGCCACAGGGAAGATCCCATTCCCTGATATTTTCTAGAGAACCAGCAGCAGGCAGGGCATTCAGTAAGAAACAACCCTACCTCTGGAGGCCCTGAGCCTCTGGCTCGGACTCACTACCCAGCAACCACCAAAACCTGCCCTCCCTCCAGATTACCAGTCCCCTTCCATCACTTTTCCTCTTCCTCCTCCTCCACCACTGCCTGCTCCCCTTTATTCCACTATGGTAGAAACCTGCCAGTTCTGCCACAGGGAACACCCCATTTCCTGATAATTTTTAGAGAACCAGCAGCATGCAGAGCATTTGAACCTTGCCAGGTCTACCGCAGGGAAAACCCAATCTCGTGATACTTCCTGGAGAACCAGCAGTATGCAGGACATTGGAGAGAAAGGGAATCCCAGGAGTACAGATACACAGGCCTGCAGGACAGAGAAGCCACAGTCAGAGACAGCAAGACCAGCTAATGCCAGAGATAACTAAATGGCCAAAGGCAAATGCAAGATCATTACCAACAGAAACCAAGGCAACATGGCAGCATCAGAACCCAGTTCTCCAACAAGAACAAATTCTGGATACTCCATTACATCTGAAAAGCAAGAGCTGGATTTAAAATCACATCTCATAATGCTGATAGAGGACTTTAAGAAGTACATAAACAACTCTGTTAAAGAAATACAGGAGAACAAGTGTTAACAGGTAGAAGCCCTTAACGAGGAATGACAAAAGTCCCATAGGGAATTGGGAAGGGGGAACATGGGACAACAGGCAGAAGCCATTAAAGAGGAAACACAAAAATCCCTTAAAGAAATACAGGAGAATATGGATCAACATGTAGAAGCCCTTAAAGAGGGAACACAAAAATCCCTTAAAGAATTTCAGGAGAACACAAACAAACAAGTGAAGGAACTGAACAAACCTGTCCAGGATCTAAAAATGGAAGAAGAAAAAATAAAGAAATCACAAACTGAGATATCTCTGGGTATAGAAAACCTTGGACAGAATTCCAGAGTCATAGGTGCAAGCATCAACAACAGAATACAAGAGATAGAAGAAAGAATCTTGGATGCTGAAGATTCCATAGAAAACACTGACTCAACAGTCAAAGAAAAGTTGAAATGCAAAAAACTTGTAACCCAAAACATCCATGAAATACAGGACACAATGACACAAACCTAAGGATTATAGGTATAGAAGAGAGCAAGGATTTACAGCTTAAGGGCCAGTAAATATCTTTAACAAAATTATAGAAGAAAACTTCCCTAACCTAAAGAAAGAGATATCCATGAACATACAAGAAGCCTACAGAACTCCAAATAGACTGGACCAGAGCAGAAATTCCTCCCATCACATAATAATCAAAACACCAAATGCACTAAACAAATAAAGAATATTAAAAGAAGTAAGGGAAAAAGGTCATGTAACATATAAAGGCAGACTTATCAGAATTACACTGGACTACTCACCTGAAACTATGTAATCTAGAAGATCCTGGGCAGTCATACAGTCCCTAAGAGAACATAAATATCAGCCAAGACTACTATACCCAGCATAACTCTCAATTACCATAGATGGAGAAGACAAGACATTCCATGACAAAAGCAAATTTACACAATATCTTTCCACAAATTCAGGTCTACAAAGGATAATGGGTGGAAAATACCAACACAAGGCAGGAAGCAACACTCTAGAAAAAGTAATAAAGTAATCTTCTTTCAGCAAAACCAAAAGAAGATAGCTATACACACACAATTTCTCCTTTAACAAAGAAGATAACAGTAAGCAACAATCACTTTTTCTTAATATCTCTTAGCATCAATGGTCTCAATTTCCCAATAAAAAGACAAAGACTAACAGTCTGGATATGGAAACAGGACAAAGGTTGGAAAACAATTTTCTAAGCAAATGATTCCAAGAAATAAGCTGGAGTGGTCATTCTTATATAGGATAAAATTGACTTTCAACCAAAAGTTGTCAAAAATATAAGGAGGGACACTTCATACTGGTGAAAGGAAGAGTCTACCAAGATGAACTCTCAATTCTGAACATCTATGCTCCCAACACAAGGACACCCACATTCATAAAAGAAACTTTACTTAAGCTAAAACCACACATTGTGCCCCGCCGAATAATAGGGGGAGACTTCAACATGCCACTCTCAACAATGGACAAATCATGGAAACAGAAACTAAACAGAGACACAGTGAAACTAACTGAAGTTATGGACCAAATGGATCTAACGGATGTTTATAGAACATTCCATCCTCAAGCAAAAGAATATATCTTCTTCTCAGCTCCTCATGGTACCTTTTCCAAAATTGACCATATAATTGGTCACAAAACAGGCCTCAACATGTACAGAAATATTAAAATTATTCCATGCACCTTATCAGATCACCACAGCCTAAGACTGGTGTTAAGTTCAAACAAAAACAATGGAAAAAACACATACATATGGACTTTGAACAATGTTCTTCTCAATAATAGCTTGGAAAAGGAAAAAATAAAGAAAATAAAGACTTTTTAGAATTTAATGAAAATGAAGAGAGATCATACCAAATCGTATGGGGCACAATGAAAGGAATGCTAAGAGGAAAACTCATAGCTCTGAGTGCCTCTAAAAAGAAAATGGAGAGAGGTTACACTAACAGCTTGATAATGCACCTGAAATCTCTAGAACAAAAAGAAACAAATACACCCAAGAGGAGCAGACAGCAAGAAATAATCAAACTCAGGGCTGAAATCAACCAAATGGAATAAAAAAAAAAAAAAAAAAACTATACAAATATCAACAAAACCAGGGGCTGGTTCTTTGAGAAAATCAACAAGATAGATAAACCCTTAACCAGAGGGCACAGAGGCTCTACTCAAATTAATAAAATCAGAAATGAAAAGGGAGACATAATAACAGAAACTGTGGAAATTCAAAAAATCATCAGATCCTACTACAAGAGCTTATACTCAACAAAATTTGAAAATCTGCATGAAATGGACAACTTTCTCGATACATAGCAGGTGTTAACCTTCAAACAGGATCAGATAAACAATCTAAAGTATCCCATAAGTCCTGAGGAAATAGAAGCAGTTGTTAATAGTCTCACATCAAAAAAGAGGCCAATACCAGATGGGTTTAGTGGGGAATTCTATTAGATCTTCAAAGAAGAGCTAAAACAGATACTTTTCGAACTATTCCATGAAATAGAAACAGAAGGAACACTACCCAATTCATTCTATGAAGCCACAATAACACTTATACCTAAACCAAACAAAGACCAAACAAGGAAGGAGAACTTCAGACCAATCTCCCTCATGAACATCAATGCAAAAATACTCAACAACATTCTGACCAACTGAATCCAAGAATGCATCAAAACTCTAATTCACCATGATCAGGTAGGCTTCATCCCATGAAAGCAGGGATGATTCAATATATGGAAATCCATCAATGTAATCCACTAGACAAATAACCTCAAGGGAAAAAAAACATGATCATTTCATTAGATGTTGAAAAGGCTTTTGACAAAATCCAGCATCCCTTCATGATAAAAGTTTTGGAGAGATCAGGAATCCAAGGTCCATACCGAAAAATAGTGAACACAATATGCTGCAAACCAGTAGCCAATATCAAGTTAAAGGGAGCAAAACTTGAAGCAATCCCACTAAATTCAGGGAACAGACAAGGCTGCCTACTCTACTTATCTATTCAGTATAGTACTTGAAATGCTAGCCATGGCAATCAGACAACAAAAGGAGGTCAAAAGTATAAAAACTGGAAAGGAAGAAGTCAAAATATCACTATTTACAGATGATTTGATCATATACATAAGTGACCACAAAACTTACAGCAGAGAACTCCTAAAGCTAATAAACAACTTCAGCAATGGGGGTGGATATAAAATTAACTCAAACAAATCAGTAGTCTTCCTCTACTCAAAGGATAAACAAACTGGGAAAAAATAGGGAAATGACACCCTTCAAAATAGTCACAAATAATATTACATACCTTGGTGTGACTCTAACCAAGCAAGAGAGAGATCTGAATGACAAGAATTTCAAGCCTTTGAAGAAAAAAATGGAAGATCTCATAAGATGGAAAGATCTCACATGCTCATGGATTGGCAGGATTAATATAGTAAAAATGGCCATCTTGCTGAAAGCAATCTACAGACTCAATGTAATCTCCATCAAAATCCCAAATCAATTCTTCATAGATCTAGAAAGAGCAATTCTCAAATTCATCTGGAATAACAAGAAACCCAGGATAGCAAAAACTATTCTCCACAACAAAAGATCTCCTGGGGGAATCAGCATACCTGACCTCAAGCTCTACCACAGAGCAATAGTGATAAAAACTGTTTGGTATTGGTATGGAGACAGGCAGTAAGATCAATGGAATAGAATTGAAGATCCAGAAAAGAAACCACACACCTATGGTCTCTTGATATTTGACAAAGGATCTAAAAACATCCAGTGGAGAAAAAGACAGCATTTTTAACAAATGGTGCTGGATCAACTGGAGGTTAGCATGTAGAAAAATGCAAATCAACCCATTCTTATCTCCTTGTATAAAGCTCAAGTTTAAGTGGATCAAGGACCTACACACAAAATCAGAGACATTGAAGCTTATAAAGGTGAAAGTGGGGAAGAATCTTGAACACATGGGCACAGAGGAAAATTTTCTGAATAGAACACCAATAGCTTATGCTCTAAGAACAAGACTCAACAAATGGAACCTCATGAAACTGCAAAGCTTCTGTAAGGCAAAAGACACTGTTAATAGGACAAAAATGGCAACCAACAAATTGGGAAAAGATTTTTACCAGTCTTACATCCGACAGAGGGCTAATATCCAATGTATACAAAGAACTCAAGAAGTTAGACTCCAGAGAGTCAAATAACCCTATTAAAAATGGGATACAGAGCTAAACAGGGAATTCTCAACTGAGGAATCTCGAATGGCACTGAAGCATCTAAGGAAAATTTCAGCATCCTTTGTTGTCAGGGAAATGCAAATCAAAATAACACTGAGAGTCTACCTCACACCAGTCAGAAGAGCTAAGATGAAAAACTCAGGGGACAGCAGATGCTGGAGAGGATCTGGGGAAAAGGGAACACTTCTACATTTTTGACGGGATTGCAAGCTGGTAAAACCATTCTGAAAATCAGTTTGGCAGTTCCTCAGAAAATTAGACATAGTACTACCTGAGGACCCAGATATACCACTCCTGGGCATATACCCAGAAGATGCTCTAACATGTAATAAGGACACATGCTCCACTACGTTCATAGCAGCCTTATTTACAATAGCCAGAACCTGGAAAGAACCCAGATGTCATTCAACAGAGGAATGGATATGGAAATTGTGGTATATGTACACAATGGAGTACTATTCAGCTATTAAAAACAATGAATTCATGAAATTCTCAGGCAAATGGATGGAACTCGAAAGTGTCGTCATGAGTGAGGTAACCCAATCACAAAAGAACATATATTGTATTCACTCACTGATAAGTGGATGTTAGCCCAAAAGCTCAAATTAAACAAGTTACAATTCACAGACAACAGGAAACTGAAGAAGAAGGAGGACTGAAGTGGTGGTGCTTTGTTTCCTCTGAGAAAGGGAACAAAATACTTACAGGAGCAATAAAGGAGACAAAGTATGGATCAGAGACTGAAGGAAAGGCCACCCAGAGACTGCCCTACCTGGGGATTCATCCTATAAACAGTCACCAAACCTGACACTATTATGGATGACAAGAAGTGCATACCAAAAGGAGCATGCCATGGTTGTCTCTGGAGGGGACAGGCCAAAGACTTACACATACGAGGCAGATGCTAGCAGCTACAATTGGACTTGTGTGGGGTCCCCAATGGAGGAGTTGGAGGGCAATTTGGAGGAGCTGAAGGGGTTTACAGCCCCATGAGAAGAACAGCAATGTTGTTCACCCAGATGCCTCAGGACTCCCAGGAACTAAACCATCAACCAAGAGGTACACATGGTTCCAGTCAAAAATGTGGCAGAGAAATGTCTTGTTGGGCATCAGAATAATGAGTGGTCCTTAGTCTGGTGAAGGCTCAATAGATGCCCCAACAAAGGGAAATCGGCGGGGGGGGGGGGGGCGGGCAGAAGAGAGGTGGGTGTGAGTTGGGTGGAGGGGCATATATTTGGAGGCAGGGGGTGGGAGGAGGGGTTGGGGATTTTCGGGGAGGGGGGACAGGGAAAGGTTTTAGCATTTGAAATATAAATGAAGATTATATTCAATAAAAAATCTTAAGGGAATATTTTTCATGGAATTTTTCTTCTATGCCAAAAATCACATTATTTTAAGAAACATTAAATATTAGTCTTTCCTATGAAGGACTGTTAAACTTTTGTTTACAAATAAACAATTCAAATCATTTTATTTCCCCAACTTTATAGTACTCTTATGCAAATGTTTAATTCTTGAACCAAGTAGAAGCTTTGTTTATATAAAAATCACATCACACTCTTTGAATTTAAATGACTTCCACTTTCATTCATATCCTTTGCCCTGTTTCTATTTTCTCATAAAGCAGTAAATAATAACTTGTGTATCTTTGTATATAGTTCACAAATTGGACTATCGTTGTAGTCCTAATATTGTAAAGTCATCAACATACAAACAAACATGGATATGCACACATACACACACATTATATATATATATATATATATATATATATATATATATATATATATATATATATATTATATATACATTGCTATATATTATTTGAAAACAATTTTAAAAACACAAATCAATTCAGAATTCTAATATTTGACATTCAGTACTTTTAGAACTAGAACCAACATTATATGAAAAGACCTCCTGCTCTATCCTCAATAGGCTAATCTCAACTATCTATCCCAAATGCTAGTGAAAATGCTGGAAAAAAAGAAATTTAGTTAAGGGGTCCTGTGAGCAGATGTTCATCTTGAGTACTGAAATAAGTTTTAGGTATAAAAGAGAGAAAAATTTTGGGAGGTAGCAAGAAATAGGCATTATTATGCAATTCTACAAGAGGTGTGGTCTTACTTTTCTTTCAGTTCTGGTCCTGCAATGTGGACTGAAATTTGTTTATAGCTTAAGGAGAAAAACTGATTCTCAGGAGATAATTAGCATTGCTCTATCATGTAGGTTTATACATCCTAGGTAATTGTCTTCATTGGGAATGGTCTGTCCTGTCATTATCTGCTGTTTTTGAGGGATCTAGAAGAGGACACTTTAAAATGGAAAATTATTCTGTTATAGTTGTCTTTATTTTCCAGGCCTGAAGAGTAGCTGAGGCTTGGCACTGTGAGATGCCACAGAAGGCTATTGGTGAAGGTGCACCCTCAGTTGCAATTGATGATCCAGGACTGGAAGGGGTCATGCAAAGGACTTGAGGCTTGGCATCATAAAGAGAGCCTATGAGAGGCTATTGGTGAAGTTACAGTGGAAGACAGCAGTGTTTTGGAGATGGCAGTAGCATGAATGACCACCAAGAACAGCAGCAGCAGTGGAGTACAGGCTGCTGGAGCTAGAAGACAATGTGTGTGGGCAGGGCTGGAGAAGTGACCTAAGTCTTTGTCAGAGCCTAGAAGATTATGAGTTGGATCCCAGACATTGGATGGTTGGAGTCTGATTTTGATTTTGATTGTGACTGTGCCCTGATATTTTTCCCTCTTGAAGAAATAAGGTATTTAGTGGAGTCCACAGCTGAGAGACTTTGAATTTTCAAAAGACCTTGAATTTTAAAAGATACTGGATATTTTAAAGGGATTGAATTTTTAATATACAAGACTGTGATTTTTAAAGTTATTTAGGTCTTAGGGATGAATAAGAAAGTAAGGGTTGAGGCTTAATGGTGAAGTTTTTGTGTGTCAAGTTGACAAGGGGTCAATTTTACTGGCTGGTATTGTGTGTCAACTTGACACAGCTGGAGTTATTGTTGGACATAGCCCTGTGGCCATCAGTCATGTAGGGCAGTGCCACAGGCACAAGACAGGCAGGCTCCTCCCCATTCACCTAAGCCCTTGAATGCTACACCTGAGATTTTGCTTGCTTGCTCTCCCTACAGAAACACCTAAATTGTGTTTTTGAACCCATGATTTTCTTGCTCCTTTATTTAAATGCTTATTTTTTTCTCCCTAGCATTTGTGATACATGCCCAAAATTTTCAACTTGTATAAAATTTCTTTTAAGGTCCAAAAGACATCTAATATGCTTCCACAGGTCGAATTACCTATGCTGATTAATGTCCAGTTCCCTTTTACAGAGAATCTGTTGCTATCTATCCTAGATACACAATTAACACAAGATTTTCTTCTTCAGCCATCCAAAGCAGACTTAAAGATGCCTTCCAGTGCTAAATCCCTCAATCACCCTTGCTTTTCTAGGACTCTAACAATGATCCATGATATGCTAACTATTGCTTGCTCAGTATTTGTCATCCACCCTATGCAGACATCCCCCTGCTGGTGTTCTACTCCTCTGTTGTCATTACTCTACAGGTTTATCCCCACATCATTCCTGTTTTCACAGATCCAACAGAGACAACGCCACCTCCTGGGACCTACATGAGACAACAGAGCTATCTTCTTCCAGACACCGCATCTGACTGAAGACTCCTGAGACACATGCCGAGATCCAGGGACATGCTGAACCCCACAGAGGACAGACTAGGTAGCTTCCAGCTACAGATGAATTCACTTGCTAAAGCCAAATGGCTGTTGAACTTGGGGCAAATTATATGATAGTGAGGTAAACATAATGTCCATCTAGATTGATTAATTACTGTTTGAAACTGATGTTGGTACCCTCAAACTGCACTACCCATTGACTTAATCATCCCTTGCCTTCCCAACCCCCACCCTCAAACCTTCTTACCACTCTGGCTTAGTTGTGTTTGTTACTCCTCTGGCCTATGTGTTTTCTTCTGATACTTCCACCCCACCCAAAATTTTCACCACAAATGACACCTCTTCTTTAAAAGGGGAAAATTGTCAGGTGAGCTGTGCACAGGTAGCCTGGTCTCAGGTTGAGCACTGAACTTGAACCCCGGAGACCTAGTAGGCAGGGCTACCACCTACCTACGTGGGAAGGAAGGAATTTGGTTATCCCCTGGGCCCCTGGCCCCTGTCACAGTTACACGCCCCCTACACACACACCCCACAGGAGAGGCATGTGGCCATCAATCACGTAGGGCAATGCAGAGACCACTATCTTTTAAAAAAAAAGTAAAGGGTGGAGATATTGGACATAACCTTGTGGACATCATTCATGTAGTGCAGCGCCCCAGATCCCTAGTGTTCTGGCTGTACTCCACCCTCACTATCACCTGGCTAGAGTCAGGTTTGCCCCACCCCACAGTTACCTAGCAATAGCCAGGTAGCCCAGCCCCCTATAAAAGGGGCTTTGTGACCCCTCCTTTCTCTCTCTTGCCCTTCTCTCTTGTCCTCTTTTCTTGTCTCTTGCCACCCTACTCCCTGTCTCTCTCCATTCTCTTTCCATATGGCCATGGCCAGCTCTAACCTCTGTATCCTTTCCCTCTTTACTTTTCTATATCTTTTCTCAACCCCCTAATTTTCTATAATAAAGCTTTAAAATAATGGTCTGTCTCTTCTTATCAAAACCCGCCATGCTGCAAAAATGGAACAGGCTTCACATTGTCTCCAACCGCCAGACCCGACCAAGAACTCCTGTGCCAGGCAGGGCTTCCTCCACAGGTACATGGGCCACATCAGAACGGGCCTACAAGTTATCACAGAGAAAGGAGCTTCAGGTGAGGAAATGCCTCCATGAGATCCAGCTGTGGGGAATTTTCGCAATTAGTAATCAAAGGGAGAGGGCCCACTCTGGGTGGTGCCATCCCTGGGCTGGTAGTCTTGAAAGCAAGCTGAGCAAGCCAGGGGAAGCAAGCCAGTAATATCCCTCCAGGGTCTCTGCCTCAGCTCCTGCTTTCTGACCTGCTTTACTTCCAGTTCTGACTTCCTTTGGTGATGAACAGCTATTTGGAAGTATAAGCTGAATAAACCCTTTCCTCCCCAAATTGCTTCTTGGTCATGATGTTTGTGAAGGAATAGAAATTCTGACTAAGACAGGTATATATTTAGATATAGAGTTACAAACACACATGGTCAAATGCACGTGTAAAAATGCTTATTCACAGATAAGTACATGTGTATGCAACAATATATACCTATGTACCTACTGTGTAATATATGAGATGTTAGGAGAACTTATTTGTAAGATTATTTTGAAGGATGTAATACCTGATGTTCTGACATATGAAAACTGTAGATCCAGGGAATATATTGTTGTCATCCCTTCAAATGCTTAATAATATGAGAATGGGGGAGGCTGTATTACAAACTCTAGCATACTGGCTGAGTAAGGTAAAAATGCTAGGTTCTAGCAAATCAAAGAAGAAAAAATTAAATGCACATGTAAAAGATAGTTGGATTTATCTTCTAACTACATTTTTAAAACTATTTTGTTTTATTTCCTCACACATAAACACACATACACACACCAAATATATATATTCATGCACATGTATGTGTACCACCATGTAAATGTGTGTGCCAATGGTGGCCAGAAATTAAGCATTAGATTATTTGGTAAGGTAATGCTCAAACTTTCTTCCAAGAAGTCTGACTAAATATGAGGGCATGCTCCTTTCCTTCTTCAACCTCATAAGTCTATCTGATTATTATCTAGAACATATCTTAAGAAACTTACTTCTTTTTTTTGTAAAAGGCTAGAGAGTAAATACTTTACATTTTAAAGTTGACACCGGTCTCTGTCACATATTATTCTTATATATTTTACAATCTTCTAAAAATGTATAAACTAGAGAAGGGCCTGTAAAAAACTAGGTCATGTCTGGTCTGCATTTGTCCCATTGGATTTCTTTGAATTTCTTTCTGTCTTTTTGTCAACTGCTGATCTAGGGCACACCTCCTCCAAACACAGTTTCCTCTCAGGTTCTAAAGGCAAGGCCTTGACTTTAAGAATTGCCTGGAGTAGGATATATAAAACTCGAAAATCTGGGAATTATTTTTCTGTGCTAGAGGCTCCTCATTGAAAGGGTCCACCCTTGCTTCTTCTGGAGTAGTAATACTGGAGGAAAATATGTGGGACAAAGATCACAGTCTAACTAAGCATTGATGCGTGACATGCATTTTCTTCATACTTATTCAGCTGCCACAGGCAAAATTATAGATTATAGATCCGAGAACTAGAATAACTTTAAGAAAATAAAGGAAATGTACTTGGATATGATGACTGAGCCTGCTCTAAATGACATTTAATTACATATAATAATATATATATATTAAATAATATATATTATTTAATATCTGTATATATGTATAATAATATATATTATTTAATATCTATATATGTATTATATAGATATATATAGATATTAAATATATCTCTATATATATTTATATATATCTATATAATACATGTATATATAGAGAGAGATTAAATAATATATATATAAATTAAATATCAACATTTTAGTGACATGAAAGAATAAGAATCAATGTCATTTTGATCATGAGGAAGAAACTCCTTGTAGGACAATGTAATTTATTGCATAAAGAGTTGATTAAGTATAGATAGAAATTGTAAGAGCCATAAAAAGCTAACCCTCACAGCAGAGTAATGAAGTAATTAAAATATTTGCAATAAAAATATTTACTCTAAATATATCTTGTGGGTGTTGAGCAATTACTTATTAGTGAAGAATACTTACTGAGATTAAAGAGGATTCAGGTTTAGTTACCACCACTCTCATGGCAGTTCACACCAATCTAAAATTCTTTGTTAAGGGGAAAGGATGTCATCTCATTTCTGCAGGTACTATGTATACACAAAGTACACAATCATTGATGCAGGCAAAACAGTCAAATGCATAAAATAAAAATGAATAAATCCTCGTAAGTGAAGTTTTTGGGAGACACTATGAACAAACCAATGGCAAAATGGAACTATTTTAAGTAATGGGAAAATTAAAGTTCAATTAATTTTATAACAAACAAGGTGATATGATATTAATGATTACCTAAAACTTATATGACCTAACAGCATTTTATCTATAAGTATTGTTATATTGGATATAAAGTTTCCTGATAAATGAAGAGCATGAAAATATGTAAATATGTAATACTATTATGAAGTTATGAAGAAGCTTTGGATATTTGGTAAAGATAGCTATGCTTATCTTTCTTTTTTCTTTTTCTTTCTTTTTATCTTTTCTTTTCTTTTCTTTTTGTTTTGCTTTTTTGGTTTTTCGAGACAGGGTTTCTCTATATAACCTTGGCTGTCCTGGACCTCACTTTGTACCAGGCTGGCCTTGAACTCAGAAATCTGCCTGCTTCTGCCTCCCAAGTACTGGGATTAAAGGCATGTGCCACCACTGCCCAGCTGTGCATATCTTTTTAAATTTTGATCTGTATGTATACATGCATACTCATCCATGTGTATGTATGTGTATAATAAAGATTATCCATGCAAATGATATTCCATCAAATTCTACTAAAATATTACAATAGTAGAAAAAGTTTTCATATTTACTATATCATAAATTCCCCCAAATTTTCATTTAAAAGATAGTCATCCAAGTTACGAAATACTCTTACATAAAACATGGACAAATATTAATAATATAAATCAAATCTTATATTTGTTACAAGAAAGCATAAAAGAGAAAACACACAATATTTTGAGAGCCAATGTATAACAATCAAAATATAATAAAATTACTAATTAAAATAAAGTTTTTCACATTTATTTCAATGACATGCATAGATTTAAAAATTAGCAAGAATGGGAGAGATGGCTCTGTAGTTAAAAACACTCTCGGCTCTTTGTGGGGACTGCTGGGATCAGCCCACACAGTGTCAGATACTGAGGTCTGACACAATGTTGGGCGAAAGATAAAGACTGATGACCTCTTCCCTCTATCTCTCTCTTACTTTTCTGGGGTCCAAAAGCTGATGGTTTCTTAGACAAATGTTCTTTAGAAAACTCCCTCATAGATAAAATTTTACACATAAAAAGGAATTACAGAAGGATGTTGATAGTAAATTTAAAGCAGAGTTTCTTCCTTTAAGCTCATTATAGGTTCAATACAACAGTTTGCCATGGTCTTGCTGTGTCATAGTACACACTATTGCTTCATCCTTGGATATGATCTAGAATTAATGGTTTTCCTGGATCACAAATATGTCCCAAACCTATGTTTCTTCTTAACGTAATTTATGAAAGCTCATTATTTTCCTCATTATGCAGCTTTTTCGCACTATACTATGAGGAGGAGGCAGGCACATACTATTCTTGATTCTAACTTTGTTATATCTTTCTAAAACCATCTCCTTAAATTTATTTCCTAAAATTAATTGACTCAAATCGGGGATTTTATAAGTCATAAATTTATCTAATCAACATTAATTCATGAAAGTTTATCATCATGTTTATCTACAGGAAATTTTCCAATTGGGTATCCTGTTGTTCAGGAAGCAATCACACCAGGATATGGGCAGTGAGGGTTTCCCAGTGTCCACTTATACCAAGACAAATAAATGAAGAGTATTGAAATAACAAACATAAGAAAACATATTAGTGGCAAGAAGAAATTTGGGATGAATTCTCTGGGCCTGTGTCTCATCAGAGTGCACCCATTGAAGTTGAGCAAAATGGTAAGCTATCTCCAGGAAGTTCACTTGCACATTGCAGCTCTTCCTGCATGGAATCTCCCAGGGAACCTTTGTTTGGTTCTTTGTGTGTGTGTGTGTGTGTGTGTGTGTGTTATTAGATATATTCGTTATTTGCATTTCAAATGTTGTTGCTTTTCCTGGTCACACCCCCTCCCTGAAAATCCCATAAGCCATCTCCCCTTCCCCAATCAACCCCCTCCCGCTTTCCTATCCTGGTATTCCTCTACACTGTAGCATTGAGCCTTTCAAGGACCAAGGGTCTCTCCTCCCTTTGGTGTCTAACAAGGCCATCCTTGGCTGCCTATGAGTCTGGAGCCGTGGGAAACTCTGTGTGTACTTTTTAGTTGATGGTTTTGTCCCTGGGAGTTCTGGGAGTACTGGGTGGCTCATATTGTGGTTTCTCCTACGGCACTTCAAACCCCTTCAGCTCCTTGGTTCCTTTCTCTAGCTCATCCATTGGGGACCCTGTGCTCAGTTCAATGGCTTGCTGAGAGTGTCCTCCTCTGTATTTGTCATAAACTAGCAGAGCCTCCCGGGTGACAGCTATATCCGGCTCCCATCAGCAAGCACTTATGGGGTACTGATAATAGTGTCTGCGTTTTGTAATTGTACATGGGATGGATCCTTAAGTGGGTAGTCTCTAGATGGTCTTTCCCTCAGACTCAGCTTCACCCTTTGTCACTATATCTCCTTCTGTGGGTATTTTCCCCCTTCTACGAAGGACCAGTGTATCCATACTTTGTTCTTCCTCCTTCTTGGGCATCATTTGATATCTGAAACGTGTTTTGAGTATTCCAAGCTTCTAGGCTAATATACACTTATCAGAGAGTGAATACCATGTGTGTTCTTTTGTGATTGGGTTACCTCTCTCAAGATGATATTTTCCAGTTATATCCATTTGTCTAAGAACTTCATGAATTCATTATTTTTAATACCTGTATATTATTCCATTGTGTAAATATACCATATTTTCTGTATCCATTCCTCTGTTGAGGGACATCTGGGTCCTTTCCAGCTTCTGACTATTATAAATAGGACTTCTATGAACATAGTGGAGCATGTGTCCTCATTACATGCTGGACTATATGGCCACGAGTGGTATAACAGGGTCCTCTGGTAGTATTATGCCCAGTTTTCTGAGGAACTGCCAAACTGATTTCCAGAGTGGTTGTACCGGCTTGCAATCCCAACAGCAGTGAAGGAGTGTTCCTCTTTCTCCACATCCTCACCAGCATCTGCTGTCACCTGAGTTTTTGATCTTATTCATTCTGACTGGTGAGAGGTGGAATCTCAGGGTTGTTTTGATTTGCATTTCCCTGATGACTAAGGATGTTGAACATTTATTTAGGTGCTTCTCAGCCATTCCATATTCTTCAGGTGAAAATTCTTTGTTTAGCTCTGTACCGCATTTTTTAATAGGATCTTTTGGTTCTCTGGAATCTGCCTTCTTGAGTTCTTTGTATATCTTGGGTATTACCCCTCTGTCAGAGGTAGGGTTGGTAAAGATCTTTTCCCAATTTGTTGGTTGCTGTTTTGTCCTTTTGACAGTGTCATTTGCCTTACAGAAACTTTGTAATTTTTATGAGGTTCTATTTGGCAATTCTTGACCTTAGAGCCTAGGCTATTGGTGTTCTATTCAGGAAATTTTCCCCTGTGCCCATGTGTTCAAGGCTCTTCCCAAGTTCCTTTCCTATTAGTTTCAGTGTGTCTGCTTTTATGTAGAGGTCCTTGATCCACTTGGACTTGAACTTAGTACAAGGAGATAAGAATGGATTGATTTGCATTCTTCTGCATGCTAGCCACCAATTGAGCCAGCACCATTTGTTGAAAAGGCTATCTTTTTTTCCTCTGGATGGTTTTAGCTCCTTTGTCAAAGATCAAGTGACCATAGGTGTGTGAGTTCATTTCTGGCTCTTCAATTCTATTCCATTGATCAACCTGCCTGTCACTGTACCAATACCATGAAGTTTTTAACCCCATTGCTTTGTAGTACTGATTGAGGTCTGAGATACTGATTCCCCCAGAAGTTCTTTTACTGTTGAGAATAGTTTTTGATATCCTGTTTTTTTTTTGTTATTTCATATGTATTTGAGAATTGCTCTTTCTAACTCTATGAAGAATTGAGTTGGAATTTAAATTGTACATCAATCAGGCTTATGTTGACATGCAACTCCATTCAAGAGTATCCACGCATTCTCTGGTCTCAGAAGACACCAATATGATGCACATATATCCATATGTAGCTATATGCAAACTTTTTTAAAAATAAAAACTGAGCAATGCCTTAAGCCTTTAGAAAAAAGTTAATTATGTGATAATATAATATTCAGTTTAGCAGCACATTTTAACAATTACAATCATATAGATATTTAATAATGTCATCTAAACATTCATAAAATGCTAGACATGTAACTACAAGTAAAAAATTAAAAAAAAATGCTTTCAGTGTAGAAAGTTTAATCACAAATGTGTTTAATGTATATTCTACCATAAACCAAAACTTCTGTGACATCAAAAGTTCTGACAATTTGTTCTCCTACAGATACATAAAACAATACACTAACCATAGCAAAATGACCTTGGCAGAAATCTAAAATATAATCTTAACATCTAATTAAGTTTACAAGATCAACAACCACCACCAAAACAACAATAAAAACATTGAAATCAGGTGGAATGTTTACAGTTTTTGTTCATTTCTTTTAACTCCTTTCCTAGTACATTGTACCCTCAATCAATAGGAAGTCAAAGATCAGCTACAAGATTCCTCAATAAAACTTGAAAGAAGAGAGGAGATACTGTTCATAATGTTCTAACATGCTTGAAAGCTGCCTTATACCTTATCTCTTTTCAAATTATTATGTAGTTCTGACACTGAAATAGTGAGAAAAGTTGAATACTAGCTGCAAAGAATGACAAACACTAATATTTGAAGGAAGATATTATAAATGAACATACTGAGTGATTAACATGTCAGACTTAGAATTTAGGGGAAATTAAGGCATTTTAAAATTATTGTAGTTTTATATATGAGGGATAATATTGCCTATTTTTTTGTTGTTGAAACAAAATATTCAAAATATTTCAGTTTGTTCACTGACATCATGTTTTTGGTTTTCTGTTTTTTTGTGATAGACAAAAGTTTGTTTAAATGGTCTCATTTTGTTATGTTCCTGGCATTACAAT
>BTHU01000023.1:76254321-76481821 GCA_036184795.1 Tokudaia tokunoshimensis
CCCATCTGTTCGAGGCTCTTCCCCACTTTATCTTTTATTAGATTCAATGTATCTGGGGACAAAGTGTGGAGCAGAGACTAAAAGAAAGGCCATCCACAGACTGTCCAACCTGGCGACCAATCCCTTATGCAGATACCAAACAAAGACATTGTTGCAGATGCCAAGAAATGCTTGCTGACAGGCGCCTGATAGCTGTCTCCTGAGAGGCTCTGCCAGACAAATACAGAGGCACATGGTTGAAGCAAACCATTGGAATGAGCACAGGGACCCCAATGGAGGAGTTGGGGAAAGGACTAAAGGAGCTGAAGTGGTTTGCAACCCCATAGGAAGAACTACAATGTCAACAAACCAGACCTCCCTGAGGTTCCAAGAAATAAACCAGGAACCAAAGAGTAAACATGGAGGGACCCATGGGTCCAGCTGCATATGTAGCAGAAGATGGCTCCGTCTGGCACCAGTGAGAGACGAGTCTCTTGGTAATGTGAAGACTATATGCCCCAGTGTAGGGGAATGCTAAGGTGGTGAGTTGGGAGTGTTTGGGTGAATTGGGGAGTGCCCTCATAGAAGAAGGGTGAGATAGGATGAGATAGGGGGTTTACAGAAGGGTAACTGTAAAAGGGGATAACATTTGAAATGTAAATAAATAAAATATCCAATGATAAAAGATAGTAAATCATTACTTTCCTGATGACTGGTTAATGAGCGGAAATCTTTTGCATGAGAAGGGGAAAGACTTAAGAAGGGTGATCAGAAGCTATAGAACCTATGAGGTACTATGAATTAAAACACAGCAATACATTATCTCATTTTTCTTGAAATGGATATTACCACAGAGTCAAAGGACAGTAGGTAAAGGCAAGAACATATACACGAAGATTCAATTCTATACCACTGATATTTGGTATCTGCTATGACCTTCTTAGAAAACAGTACAGAGATTATAAAAAGTAGGATGAGAGTCCATATTGTCTCTTAATACCAGCTAATTGGGAGTGAGGCAGGTGAATATTGTAGATAATGGGGTTCAACATGCCTCTAAACAGATTACAAAATTAGCATTTTAGAAAAGCCTGTTGGCAAGCAGGAAGGCAGACACCCTCTACCCTTCCCCAGCTGCCAAGGTCAAATAGAATTTCTGAAACCAATGGTGTAGACATAGTAAGCCCTCAGAGTACCTAAAGGTAACCTGTGAATCATCACATTACAGACATACCTGCCCCCTGGGTTAACATTTCAGATGCCTAATGGGACAGGCAGTGCATAATGTTTTATGTAGAATCACATAAGAAAGTCTTCACTATGTAAATGAGCCAGAAAATTCACACTATGCAAATGACCACAGCAGGCCCCGTTTGCTTTTGTGATTTTAAACATTTTATCTGCTCTGACTTACTTTGCCCTTTGGAGCTGTTTCTTTTGCTAATCAATTGCCC
The DNA here is from genome assembly GCA_036184795.1 of Tokudaia tokunoshimensis. Taxonomy (NCBI): domain Eukaryota; kingdom Metazoa; phylum Chordata; class Mammalia; order Rodentia; family Muridae; genus Tokudaia; species Tokudaia tokunoshimensis. Next base: position 76,255,755 of record BTHU01000023.1, read on the forward strand.
ATGTCTTCTATTCTGCATGTATCTTTGTTCAAAATCATTGTTGCCAGACATGAGAACCTAGAAACCTTCCATGGACACATACTGAATACAGATACATGCCAATTAAAATTATCCTATAATTTTATCCATAGGCCTTTGACATCCAAATTTTACATCTTTTAAATAAAATACCCATGACTAAGATCATATAATGATAGAGTCTCATGTGGTTAACCAATATTCTATTGAAATTGAGTACCATTCAGCAGGAAAGAACCAATGCATTTTTACTTTCTATAAATGACAGAAACATCTGTAAAGACTGTGTTTAGGTAGATCTTAGATTATTTTATTGGGAGGGAACTCACTACTATTGTTTTGCCAAACAGATGTGCTCTGAAATTAAATTCTAATTTATTTAGTTTATAGCAAAAAGATGTTTTCTGTACATGACATAGGTGTTGTATTCATGAACTCATTCTACCTTTGTTACCTTTATAAAGCCTGCAGAAAACTGACCCAATGAACATTTCATAGTAAAAGACTTTCACAAAATACCTCTACATTTAACAGATATTGTTTTCATTGATTGCATGTTTTATTAAGGAGTATAAAAGTGGTTATAAAAATTCTTCAATAAACTCCAAACCCTATGAGCAATGCCTCTCTTTGACTTAATATTTATTGGCAACATCTCTCTTTGACTTAATATTTATTGGCAAGGGATCGTTGTAGAGTAAAGTGCCCCATTTTTGTAAAGCAGTATAGCAAATAATAAGTTGATCATGTTCCAATAAAGCACCTCCTACCCATGCTCATGTGAGAAACACATTAAACTCAGTAAAACACACTGAAAATGAAAGCATGGTCACTTTTGGAAAATGAGTTTTAGCAAGAGGAGAGGTTGAGAAAGGGGAAATGTGGTAATAAAAACGACTGTAATTTACTATATAAATATAATCACATTACCAAAGAAGATATACTGGTGACCAATAAGCATGCAAAAGATTCTCAATATCATTTTCAATAGCAAAATGCAAATTCAACAATAATAATGTTACCACATACTTACTGAAAAGATTGAAAATAAAAATTGGCTTAATGATTCAAATTGCTGAATAAGACATAGAAGTAAATTTATTATTGATTGGAAGCCCAAATAATGCAGACAATTTAGAATACTATTTGTTATATTTTTTTTTTTACAAAATTGGGCATAGTTGAAGCACTCAACCTACTAATTATTATCACATGCATTCATCTATTTAATCTGAAATTTTATATTTTCATAAAAACTTAAAGAGAGTATGTTTACCAGTTTTATTCTTAACCAGTCAAAGCTTAGAAGTAACATGTTCTTTTAAAAGGTAAGTCAATAAATGAAGAATAGATCATTCTTGTCATCAAATATTAGCCCTTGATTGTTAGAGAAATATGCTAGCAAAATGTGAAAAACACTCCTTAATCTTAGATGTATGTTGATTTGAGGAATAAAGGGGACTGTGAAGATTACATGTTATATTGTCATGGCAACAAATTTTTCCTTCATTGAGGGACAGCCACACCTTATATCATATTCAGTACATTTCTAAAGCTACTAAACTCCTCAGCAGCCAAAAACTTAAGGAGGATCAAGAGGATTAACTTCCTAAATTACAACCTTACACCCTATCTAATATCTGCTAAACTTAAGAGACTTTTCTTCCCTAATCTTGGAAACCCTTTCTCCCTATGTTCAGAGAACTCTCTTGCTTAAAGTGTACAATCAGAAGTGTTGTTCTTTGTTTGGTGAGTTATTGGTTCTCACAACACAGCTGTACTTGCAGAAATTGGTCAGTATTACTAGCACCTGAAACCCAATTTAACATTTTCCTTTCTATTTGTTTTTGCATTATTATTTTATTTTTTATATATTCCTTCTTTTTATTTTTTATTGAAAAAGGAAGTAAAAACATTTTATGATAAAATTAAAAATTTACATGGAAGATGTTTCTGACAAAATTGAAGAAGCATATAGAAAAACACATTAAGATTGACAATTTTCATGGAAAATTAAAGAGTGAAATGGTAGACATAAAAACATTGCTAAATTAATTGAAACAGAAAGTAGAAACATTCTATGATAGAATTGAAGATTTACAGGGGAAATATTTCTAATAAAATTGTAGAAAAATATAAAATAACATTAAAATTGAAGATTATCATGGAAAATTACAGATAAAATGATAGGCATAAAAATATTTCTAAGTTGATTGAAAGTGGAATTATAAACATTTCTTGATAAAATTTTAGATCTACAAGGAAAATATTTCTGATAAAATTCAAGAAATATATAGAAAAACACATTAAAATTGACTATTTCATGGAAAATTATACAGATAAAATGGTAGGAATAAAAATATTTCTAAGTTGATTGAAAGTAGAATTATAAACATTTTCTGATATAATTAAAGGTTTACAGAGAAAATATCGCTGATAAAATTGAAGAAATACATAGAAAAACATGTTAAGATTGACTCTTTCATGGAAAAATTATACATTTCCTATATCAAGCACAAAGAAATCTTTTTTAATTAAAACAGGAATCAGATTCAGGGTATACTTTGGCATTTTGGTCCTTCTGATCTCTGTTAAAAAGATATAGATGACACAAAAATACTCAATAGAAGGTAGTAGAGTTTAGTACAGAGAAAATTAACACTTTCACAGGTAACAGTGGACTCTGGCAAAAAGGACAATTATGGAGCAGAATATAGTCTTGCATACTCTGAAGGGCTGAAAGTGAAAAAATGGTAAAGTGGTCATCATGACCTTCACATTTTAGATAGACTTTATACTATTTTTCTAATGCTTCTAGAAGAGACAGCTTTCACTGATTGATGGGTGATTTTCTTCTATTCAGATGAATGACAGGTCCATATGGATTGACTTTTATTGGATAGGGCAATGGTCTTTATTTTTATCTGAAATCCTCCAGCACATTAGTAATCATTCAAGGTTTAGATAGCTGTCTATTAATGACCTTCAGAACAGATAGAATATCTAATCTTTACTAAAGTCAGAGCTACAGTGCTTATCTTATTCTTCTAATAAATGGTAAGAGGCCTATAGTTTTGGCTTTTAATTTTATAAGCTGCAGATAAAGAGGAAGGGGTGATCCCCAATTGCCAACTAGATTCGTAATATTTAACTAGTCACTTAAAATATGACATTCTGGAAAACGTAAAATTATATAATGAAAAGAAAAACCAGCTCAGAGGAAATATAAGAAGATTGAAAACTTATAAAGCAGAGGATTTTGAGATAATGAAAGTATCCAGTATAACATTTGTGGTATGAGGAAGGTGCAGAATTTTGTTTCAGGTTATTAGATGCCAGAAATATTTTTTTTTATTTCTTGACTAAATAGCATCTTTGTAATACTAGAGACATAATACCCTGTAAGCCCTTAGGCAGCCTTGATGAACTTTATCCTATCTTATCCTGATCCAAAATAAATTCTTCCTTTGTAAAATTGTTTACTTTAGACATTTGGCACCCCAGCAAGAAAGATAACTAAGGTGGTCTCTGGTGTCCTTTGGCTTTACTCTCACAGATTTATAAAGATCTCTAAATTCTTATATTTTGCCTGCCTGCAAAACCTACAAAGAATAGAGAATGCTGTGGTCTGAGACTAGTATGAGCTATACTTAACTCTAGGGCTTCAGTTACCTTAGAGAACATTTTCACTTTCGACGCTCTAAAGTGAGCAGGATGTTCCAAGATTATCTTACAAGATTATTGTCTTAGTCAGGGTTTCTATTCCTGCAAAAATATCATGACCAAGAAGCAAGTTGGGGAAGAAAGGGTTTATTCAGCTTATGCTTCCAGATAGCTATTCATCACCAAAGGAAGTCAGAACTGGAAGTAAAGGAGGTCAGAAAGCAGGACCTGATGCAGAGGTCATGGGGGAATGTTACTTACTGGCTTGCATCCCCTAGCTTGCTCACCCTATTCTCTTATAGAACCCAAGACTACCAGCCCAGGGATGGCACCACCCAAAATGGGCCCTCCCCCCTTGATCCCTAATTGAGAAAATGCCCCACAGCTGGATATCATGGAGTCACTTCCCAAACTGAAGCTCCTTTCTCTGGGATATCTCGAGCTTGTGTCAAGTTGACACACAAAAACAGCCAGTCCAATCATGATCTGCAAATAATTAAGACAGACATTATTTCTTGAGATAAGGTCGTGACAAAAATGGTTTCAATCTTACAATGGTACTCCTGCCTGTACCTCTCCAACTGTTGTGATGATAAGCACCAGCTACTAATCCCTGCCCAGGTTTCCATTCTTATATCTCCAAAACGCACTCATTATGAAGTCAACTTGTTGACTATGAATAAGTAAGTATAGACACTACTCAGATTTTTAATAAAATCTGGATTTTTTTGTGAACATTCAACATAATTTCCCATGTGTTTATGTTTTTGCAAATTTGATTAATTTTTATAATCCTTCCGTCAACCAATTCTAAAGTCTTCTGAATAACATGAGGAGGTACAGTCACAGGAAGAACAATGCTCCCTATACAAATTTTCTGTTGGGTAGCTTTTTTATTATCACAATGAATATCTGTAATGGTCAACATATATCAATGTTTATTTTAGGTTCCAGTTTTGTAATCATTGAACTGGTTGTTTTGGACTTATTGAAAAGCATTATGTCAGGGAATATTGAGCAGAGAAATATATTTTGTTTAGTGGAGAAGAAACTGAAGAGAACAATAGGTCAGTCAGTTGTGTAATTAATCCTGTCAATATCATGCTCAAGATGATTTGAAGACATCCCTGTGGCATCTACCTGTCTTCGTTTCGGTTTTATTGCTGTGAAGAGACACCATGGCCAAGACAACTCTTATAAAGGCAGACATTTAATTGAGGTGGGCTTACAGTTTCAGTGGTTCAGTTTATTATCAATCAACATTGCAAACAGATATGGTTAAAGAGGAGAAAAATGATCTATATTTGTATCTGAAGGCAGAAAATAAAAGACTGTCTTCTGTAGGCAGCCAGGAAGAATAATTCATTTGCAGTGTGTGAGGCCTGAGCATCAGAGACCTAAAAACCCGATTACACAGTGACACACTTCCTCCAACCTGGTCAACACCCCTACAATAAGATCACACATCCTAATATTGTCACTCCCTATGTTAAGCATTGAAACACATGAATCTATGAGGGCTAATCCTATTCAAACCTTAAGAATTTTAAAACAGTTTAGTAGAGCAAAATTTTAATTAAACCTATAAAATATATTTTGTAAGGGACCATAAATAATCTAAATGAAATCTCAAAAACTCTGGATTGTGGGACTCTGTAGCAATTTCTGGTTGATAAGGCAATGAGATTTCTCAAAGAAAGGGCAAAAAAATCTGCATTTAATCTTTATTTGGTACTCTAATTCTATTAAAATTTGTATAACACCTCAATTAGTGAGGAAAAAGGTGTTCAACTGTGAAAATGAAAGCAATTTGTAATAACGACAACAGAAATGATGGAAAAACACTATGGTGTAACTGAAAAAGTAGTTTAACATTGAGGCATGTGTTAAGAATTTTGATATTGCTTTCCAACTATGCTGGAAACTAATAACTAAATGAGTGGCAGATGGTAGGAAACAGATTTCTCACTGTTGGAGTTTCAATTTACAAAAAAGTAATCGTGAAGGCAAGAATAATATTTGTGAGGATGATTTGAAATTCTGAACATTAGCATGAGTTCAATTTTAACTTAATGAACATGAAGATAATTTTATAATACGAACATACCATTATGAGGAGATACCATTATATTTATTTATTTATTTATTTACACTCAAGATTTTATTCCTCCCCAAATCCTGATTCAACCTCTGACTGTTCCACATCCCATATCTCATCCCTACCCCTCTGTCTCCATAAGGATATCCCCATCCTCCATCCCCCATCCCTCATCCCCCATCCCCACTCCATCTGACTTCTAAACTCCCTGGGGCCTCCAGTCTCTGGAGGGTTAAGTGCATCATTGCTGAATGAACAAAGACCAGGCAGGTAGTCCTCTGCTATATATGTAGGGGTCTCATATCAGTTGGAGTATGCTGCCTAGTTGGTGGTCCAGTCTTTGAGAGATCTCCGGGGTCCAGATTAATTAAGACTGGTCCTCCTAAAGTGTCACCTGAGGAGATAGCATTATGTATATACCTACAGAAGTTAGTATACACAGATATATTTTTCTATTTTTTCATGAGTCCAAAAGAAATAGTATTTCCATCCATACCCATATTGCTTGAAAAATTTGTCATGTAACTTTCTTTTTGAGTAATGAGTGGTACTTTGTGAACTGGTCCTTTTTTTTTAATAGACCATAAAACGTAGAAGATAAGCATATAGTATTTTGATTAGCAAAATACTCTGATTAAAATATAAAAGGTAGAAAATACAAAATATCAAAAAATAGAAAGCCAAATGTAAAACTTTGCAATGGACAATGCTGGAGTAACTAAGGGAATATAATGAATAAAATAGTTTGTATTTTCTTATAGATTAAAAATAATCATGAATCCAAATCGTTGTAAGTTCATGGAAAAATTAGTAAAGAAGGAGGATGTGAAAAGAGTTATCTTCTATATAGACTGGTTTCAGGCAAAGTGTGCAGATAAGCTCTCAAAAAGAAGGGAAAATAACTGTCTATATGTCTTGAAAGTATATTGTGTATGATAGTCATTTCCTTTCAGAAACTAGAGAAAGTTGGGAGTGGCAGTTGTAGCAGTAATTTTATAGTGCAACAGCCTAACCTTTTCGACCTGGTGAGCAATATCAAAATTAACATTGATTAAAAAATACAGATAGAATATACCTGTTATGAAATATTATGCCAGTGGTGGTTTATATTTTAATGGGGAGTTTAATCATAAAAATTTACAAAATCTTCAATTGGGTGGTTGTTATGAAGCATCCCTAACAATCTCCAAAACTTTAAAGTATAAAAATAATTAAAAATTAAAATAAAATGAGGGGAAATTAAGAGCCAAGAGGAGCCCGAGGAGACATAATCAACCATCACAGTGTTGTACTCAACTACAGAATAGAATAGTAAGAAAAAGCTGAAAAAGAAACCTAATGAAATAATACTAAAAAATATGAGTTTGTTAGTTGCAAAATATGTACATCTGGATGAAATGAAGATCAGCATTATTAGAGTTTTTGATATAGATAGGTAAAGGAATATTTTTTCTTTCTTTTTTTCTTTTCCTTTAAAATACTTTTATTAAAAATTTTATATATTTTGATCACATTTCCCCTCCCCCAGCCCCTCCCTATCCTGTTTTTTGCTTCATCATTTTATTTTTTCATTGGATATTTTATTTATTTTCATTTCAAATGTTATCCCCTTTCCCAGTTTCCCCTCTGCAAACCCCACATCTCATCTGCTCTTATCCTACTTCTATGAGGGTGCCCCTCCCACCCACCTACCGATTCCTGCCTCACCACCCTTGAATTCCTCTACACTGGGACATCAAGCCTTCATAGGACCAAGGAACTCCTGCCCATTGATGCCAGATAGGGCCCCTTCAGCTCCTTCAGTCCTTCTCCTAACTCCTCTGTTGGTGTCTAGGTGCTCAGTCCAATGGTTGGCTTCAAGCATCTACATCTGTATTGGTCAGGATCTGGCAGAGCCTCTTAGGAGACAGTTGTATCAGGCTACTGTCAGCAAGCACTTCTTGGCACAAAAACAGTGTCTGGGTTTGGTTTCTGCATATGTGATGGATCCTGAGGTGGGGCAACAGATCTAAACAGAGAATTTTCAACTGAGGAAACTTAAAGGGCTGAGATGCACCTAAAGAAAAGTTTAGTATCCTTACTCCTCAGGGAAATGCAAATCAAAATGACCCTGAGATTCTACCTCACACTAGTCTGAATGGCTAAAATGATCAAAAACTCAGGTGACAGCAGATACTGGCAAGGATGTGAAGAAAGAGAAACACTGCTCCATTGCTGGTATGATTGAAAGCAGGTACAACCACTCTGGAAATTAGTCTGGAAATTTTTCAGAAAATTGGACATAGTACTACCTGAGGATCCAGCTATACCAGTCCTGGACATATACCCAGAAGATGCTCCAACATTTAATAAGGACACATGCTCCACTATGTTCGTAGCAGCCATATTTATAATAGTCAGAAGCTGGAAAGAACCCAGATATCCTTCAACAGAGGAAAGGATACAAAAAATGTGGTACATTTACACAGTGGAATACTACTCAGCTATTAAAAACAATGATTGCATGAAGTTTGCAGGCAAATAGATGAATCTAGAAAATGTCCTGAATGGGATAACTCAGTTCCAAAGAACAAACATAGAAATACAGGGACAAAAAGTTGAACAGAGACTGAAGGAATGGTAAAGGAATATTGAGAGGCTAGGTAGGAGATTTATTTTGCTGACCAATTTCTTTTAGGAAGAGAGAATTGCTGAGAGATGTGTCAACAATATTGATAATATTTTACCCTTTATGCTGGCAATAGATTCTTTGTAAAATTTATTATAATGAATTATATTAAATCTATGTAAAAACAGAATCACCTAAATGATATAATATCTATAGATAGAGATTTGCATGGACGCATACATAAAAATATACATGAAAACTAAATAAATAAAAATCATACATGTGCTTCTGAAGGGGAAGGTGAATGAACAATAAAGTATAATAATTAACTTTGTTAACTTACATTAACCAGTAAATGGGTTGAATAAAAAATATCTATGTACTGGATACACATGATATAAACTCTGGGCGAGACAATCCATTTCTTATTTACTGCAATGAATTTGTGAAACATACCTTTCAAAACATGATCAAAAGAATGACACAAAAAAGGGGATATGTCTGAACACAGTCAAAAGAATGACCCATGGTGAACATTGCCTTAGAGAACTGTGACAGAGTTTCCAGGAAATAAAGGCAGAGGCCTTTTTCCTCAGGTCCACTTCGTTCCCTGAATTGTTCTTGCTTTCCTCCTGTATGAAACATTTACAGTCAATTAACCATCTTGTTGGATATCAGAATATAGCTGAAGAACCCAATGACAGTGTACCCTGAATCTGGATTTGGGCTTCTGCCTTGCATACATGTTTTTCTAGATATGACCTATAGTACATACCAGGAAATTGTGTTTAAACTGCTCTATCCTGCAAAAGTTCTGGGAAAGTACCAACCTGTTATTGTTAATATATGTTTACTTGTATTTATTTATATATTTTTCTGACTCAAACAACCTTCCTTGGATAATTGCACTTTCTTTGTTACATCTGTATATAAAAGTACACTAAAACTAAGTAAGGTTGTCTACAACATTGACTGTAATCTATTCATTCAGATCCTCAGGTTCCAACGGATGAGAGCTGAACAGGTCTCCTGAAAATTCAACCTATCCCTGGATTCCTTACAACCCACAAAGTAAAACATTTATAGAAAAAATACTTTATAAAATAAAACAAGAGGGAACATCTTTCTAAGACACTGCTATTACTGGATTCATTCTATTTTTTTTTCAATTTTGACCCAAGGAGACCTCATCTCTACATGTAGCTACATGTATACATACATGCATATGGTATAAAGTACTAGATCACTGAGCAATAGAAATAATGGGCACCAGGAAAACAACATGGTTGTGGGAAAAGATATGCCTCTGTCATTCCAGACAAATCCACCACAGAAGTATGGATTCCTCTTTGCTGCATCAAAAATAGGACAGATGTGGATCATAAAAATAAAATCTTGTGGAGAAAATGAGTGAAAAAGTATCAGTCTTATCTTTTAAGGACATAGGGTGAAAAGAACAGAACATATCAGCCACCTTAGGACAAATGAAGGTTCTTATTCATAAGTCAGAATGGGTAGCAATGAGTAGTGGAATCCCTTTTATCCATGCACATCTGCGGTTGACTATGATGGTGATACTGACTTGTATAACTTCAGTAAGTACTCTTGAGCTTGTGTATTGGGTTTATGTACCTCATCTTCCATTATTTCAAATGGTGGATTGGACAGAGCCAGGTCAAGAAGAAGAGGAAATGAAAACTATTATTTCTCTGGGATGGAAGAACCTCTCATATTGTTTTGCAAGCCAAAATCAATGTCTAAAGTTCATGGTTCAGATAGGGATTATAATATACTCTATGGATCTTGTATGGGCCTATTTGGAACCCTTACCTTCACATCAATCATTATTGCCAGTCTTTAGGTAATGTGACTGGCAAGCCCTCAGTAGTAGCTTGTGAAACCACTACTCAGAAATATAACCCTGTGCGTTGGTTTACTTGCCATAGCAATATAAGGAAGATAATTAATCATTCAAGATGTAGGTTTGTTGATTTGGGTCCACATGGCTATTTTCTCTTCTGAAGATACTTCTAGATTTGCAGTCATACCTCTGTACATTGGAAAATTTCTCAAAGATATTTTTGGAAGAGTAATATGGAATTACTAGCCTGTCATGATGGGAGCCATGTACTTCCTCAGCTTAGAATTCTACTACCCAATGGAAAATTGGGACCAAAACAATGAAATACTTGAGAACTCCAAGTAGCACCAAGTGCTGCTTATTCTTAGACTTGGAAGATATTATTCTTTTAACCTAATAACTATACTTTTAAAAATATGTATGCCAGATACCTTCAAGTATGTCTTCAATTGCCTTATATATTAGCTATGGAAAATAGTACTCTAAATATTGTATTAAAAGTATTAATTGTTATGATTATAAACCTTTTATTTACATTAACCATTTTTTTAAATATTAATTTTAATAATAATCTTTATTGATATTGAAGCATTGACTTGGGATATGGATATCTGTTAATTTAACATGTCCCTGTCCAGGTACCACTTGTTGAATTTTCAACTGACATGTGCAAATCTTGTCTGCTGGGCCAGGGATCTGAGGATCTGAAAGAATGTTGCAGACTACAATATAGTACTATGTAGACAGCCTTACTTCAGTTCTGGTGCACATTTATACATAAATGTATACAAGAAAGCTATGATACAAGTAAAGTTTTTAAGGGCAGAACAACACAATTGTTGGTATATACTACACGTTATATCTGGAAAATCATGAAAGCAAGGCTAAGGGCCACATTAAGATTCAGGTTACACTAACTAGATTGGTTTCTTCAGCTATAATCTGACGACCAACAAGAATAAATATATATTATAAACTGAATGTAAATGTTTTTCATAGTAGGCATAAAATCACATCCAAGAACAATCCAGGGACCAAAATTGTACAGGCTGGTTTTGTGTGTCAACTTGACACAAGCTGGAGTTATCAAAGAGAAAGGAGCTTCAGTTGAAGAAATTTCTCCATGAGATCCAGCTGTAAGGCATTTTCTCAATTAGTAATCAAGTGGTGAGGGTCCATTGTGGGTGGTGCCATCCCTGGGCTGGTAATCCTGGATTCTGTAAGAAATCACACTGAGCAAGCCAGTAACATCTCTGTGGCCTCTGTATTAGCTCCCGCTTCCTGTCCTGTGTGAGTTTCAATCCTGACTTCCTTTGGTCATGAACAGCAATGTGAATGTTTAAGCTGAATAAACCCTTTCCTCCCCAACTTGCTTCTTGGGTATGAATAGAAACCCTGACTAAAACAAAAATGTAATTGATATATAAGACCCTCTGCCATATTTCCTGGAGTCTCTCTCAAAGTTCCCCAAAGCATTGTTCACCATGACTTGTTCTTTTGACTATGCTTCGACACATCTATGAGGAATACTAATCATTATTGAAATACTATAAAGGTTTCTGAAGAGAGATAAAGACTTTTTTCATGGGATGGAAGTAATTAGAATATTTGTTAACTGGTCACTGAGGAAGAGAGAGTTTTATAAGGATGGCAGTTGTTGCATACTGCAAGGAAAAACAAATGTTCATCGCAATATATAACTTAGTTCAGAAAGTTCTTGTTTTTACTGATGTTGAGAAGTTAAGCCAGGTGAATGTTGGAAGACAACTTAATTTTCTCCTGAAATGGAAGTGGAAATTTATGAGAATTCACATATAAAAGAATAATTTCTATTTTTCTTCTTTTTCTTTATTCCTTTCCCTATATATGTGTGTGTATTCAGTCATCTGGTTTGAGAAACAAAATCTTTCCGAAGTTTTCTTATCTACCTGTGATGCCTGTGACAACATTGAGGCAAACTCAGGTGATGGATGGTAGAACTCATATTTTTGGAGCCAATTCACCATAACGGTGTATTAACAATGAGAATCATAGTATAACCTAGAAATTATTCCATTAGATATCATTTGGAATCCCACGCATCATGATAATATCAGAAGAGTAAAGATATTGCAACCCTTTCCTGTTTAAAGGGCAGATTTATCTTAGACAACTTAAACCTTTGTTTCATAAATCAGAAAAAAATGTATTAAGTTGAAATATTTACAGTAAAACTTGATAACACAACAATTAATAGTGATTAAGAAAATCATCTTTTTTCATTTAGAAAAAAAGACACATGTATAAGGTTGGAAAAGATTTCTCTCCAACTGTTCCTCTTTGTCTTGCACCCATAGCCATGAAGAATACATGTTAGTACTCTTCATCATGTACTGAAGGCCAACACAATACAGTACACGGTGGACGAACTGTATATTAAAATACTGATTATATTTCAGAGTGTGCATAGTCTAAGAACACTCTCAATGAAGCTTTAAGGAAGGCCTCGATGAAATCCAAAGGGATGTGTAAATGTACACTAAGCAGTAGAGTGTAAAGGTTTGTGAATCTTTGTAAAGCTTTCTCTTTTTTCTATTCTTCTTTTCTTTGAGGGAGGGGGAGGATGGAAAAATGGGGCACAAGGCCTAAAACCATTTATTATAAATCTAATATATTTTTTCTCAAGGATCTCTACACAATTTAAAATTTTGCCAGGAGATTCAGTATCTTAAACATGGACCCCATCGCCTATAGTCATTCTCTGAATTGACTTTTCCTTTGGCTTTTTGTAGACTGACAATCAATTCAGTACTAGAAGGTTGTGAAAATAAGATGTCAATTCACCTGATAAAAATCATATGTCATGTATCATGGTGGCTCTGTTTCTAAGAATAAGCAGAAAATTTATTTCCAAGAGACAATACCTTGTGTCCATTATTTTCCTCCTTCCCCCAAGGAAACAACTGATCAAAACTGATAGACTGTAGGGAAAAGAGTAAAAGAGGATTTTTATTTTACTTTATAATAAAAATACTCTTACTTATATCAATGGCATTTTTGATGGATATTTTATTAATTTTCTGTGTCTATTTAGAAATTCATCAAAAATATAATAGCTTTAAGAATATCTGATTATAATGTAGTAGTCTATGATTTTAATATAATTGCTTAGGTTCTGTGCTACAGGTTGGAAAAATGAGAAATGAGTGTATCGTACCAAATACGCTTTTCATAGGAGCTTCTGGGAAAATAGAAGTTTTCAACTTATTAGCAAAATTCAGTCACAGTGATTATAAAATTAAGTCCTTATATTCTTTTTGGTTTTTGTAGGGATTATATTGGGCTCCTCAGACTAGATTCAAGTTCAATTTAATATAAGCATATTGAGACATGTCATTGTACTCTTTAGAAATGAACTAATTTTAAATTTCATGTATTCATTAACAACTTATTAAAATATATCTAGTGATATTAAGGCAACCAAGGAACTAAATATAATCTCACAAGTGCTTTGAAAAAAAGAGTTTTGTTTGTGTGATATAAGAATCTCAAAGGCATGATAAGGGTTAAACATTCAATTTCTAAAATCAGATTGAACATACTTATTCACAAAATCTTTTTCATTTCTTTATATTCAATAAACTTTCTTCTAGCTTTTTTAAAATATTTAGAAAATATTTTTAGTATAGTCACTACTGCATATGAGAAGAGTAACTAGTGATGTATCTGTAAAAATTATTTTTATCACAAAAATGAAAAAAATCATAGGTTCGTTTTCTCAAATTCACAGTCCAGGAGATTTGGGTAATGAATCTTGGGGAGTAAGTAAGTTTTAAAGTTTTCCTAGAACAACCACTTAAATTAGTTCTGTACGACTGTCATCAGACACAGTTTATTGTTGTATAACTAATAGCAACCATTTTATTTTATTTGCTAAATAACACACACCGTTAAAAATATGCAGCACTGTTTGGTAAATACTCTTAGACATTTCTTCTCTACAGAATGCTGAATAATTAACACTTTTCTTCCTGTCAGCTAAAATATAAGTGTATCATATATGAATACCTATTTCCTTTTATTTTAGCTTCTTAATGCCTTCACCGCTTTTTGTGTGCACTTTGCTTTGATATTTAAAATGAGCTATTTATAATAACTTTGGAAAAATCACTGTACAAAATAAAATTAAACTATGGACATGTATTTTTTTCTGAAACCTATTATCAGTAGGACAATAACTAATGTGTGAAGTGTGTATATAACATTAATGTGTTTTAAAAACAGAAATAATACCTTATATGAAAAATGAATTTCTGTGACTTTTGTTTAAAAAAATCCAGGCACAATCTGTCTGCTACAAATTCATTAACAATAGTTTATTGCTAATCCAATAATGTGCCAATTAAATACTATACTTGGGCTTCCTTATACCATACAAATGATACACATATTATCTTTAGTGAAACAAAAGTTTATTGACCATGGTAAAACAAATGATGTATTCTTAGACAAAATAATAGCACAAAATCTCTAATCAAACTTCATGATGATATTCTTCATCATGATAATTCTCCTTTTTCAATATATTTTGACAACTTTAACATTTTAGAAAAATTTGAATGTATCATTAAGGTTTCACTAAAACTTGATTTTCTCCTTATTTCTTCAAAGTGACTTAGTGCAGCTACAAATCCTACGCTTAATCACTTGTTCATAGTGTCCGATATGATATTGCTGGACAGCAACTTTAAATCATTTTTATTCTTCTATAATGCAGTCAAGCTAATATAACAAAATACTGAATTCTACATGGCTTTTAGCAAATAGAAATGTGCTTTATATTTATCTAGAGGCTAGAATTTCAAGATCAAGGTACAGTCAGACTATGTACCCATAGAGCTTGTTGTCTCATGATGGCATCATCTAGAATTTTTCTATATTGAAAGAAGACACAGATTGAGTAGATGAATCAGTTCATAAAACATACAACTCACAAGCTCCATATTTCACATTAATAAAACAAAACAAAACAAAACAAACAAACAAACAAATTGGATGTGGAGTTACATATTATTATCTCAGAGCTAAGGGGACAGAAGCCAGGAGATCTCTGGATGCTTTGTGGTGAAGCTCCAGACAAATTGGAACTCTGTTTCAAACAAAAGGTAGAACAGAGCTGAGGAATGACACCCAAAGTTATCCTACAACATTCTCATTCATGGGCACACTAACCTACACATGTGCTCCTTCATATAGACACACCTTAAACAGATTTAGTTAGTTTATGAATAGTTGGTGATGATCTGCCTGTATTTATAGCCACATACAAATAGATTATGAATTATTGCCAAAAAATGCAATTTATTTAACACCTTATTAATTTGTTCATTCTTAATTTTTGTGTGTATATGTGCTCTTATATGTCTGCATAGGCACCATGTGGATTTAGTTGCTGCAGTGCTCAGAAATGAGCAACCAATCTAGTTGATCTAACATTTTAGTAATTTGTGAGCCACCTCATGTGAGTACTAGGAACTGAATCCTAGTTCTCTACAGCAGCAGTAAACACTCTTAAATATGGAACTACCTCTAAGACACCATATTGAACTCATATACAGTGTTCTTTAATGTCTTTGAGATCCTTTAACAATTACTTTTTAGAATATTTTATGCTCATTTATGAAATAGTTTAACAAGCTTGTACATGTAATGTTAATAGGAAGTTAAAGAGCTACATAAGTTTGATACTAATTATAATTTGACTTTGAGTAATGATACTGACATTTTTTCTTCCTCTTTGATTTGAATAAATCACTTTGAATAGTTTAGGCCCTTGCATAAATTTTTTAAAAATAATGTTTCATAAGAAAAGTCTATCTAAATTTAGAAAGCCACTCTGACAGTTCCAATTTAGACATTAATGTTATAAAAATTAGATAAATGAAATTATTAAGAAACTATATGTTAATACAAATTAATCAGAATATTTCCAAAAAAGAATATTTCCTTAAGTACTGATGCCTTATATTAAAATTTTTGGATTATCTATATTCCGTGAGGACCTAAATGGTGGTCCAAGTTTTTTATGGCCTACTACATTTTTATTTTAATCAGATTTAAAAAATACTGTATATTTTACAACTACTCTGCCACTTTGTTCATATTATTAATGCTCATTATTTGTAAATGGGAAAGCTCAAATAATGTCATCATCTAGCTTAAGTATTTTTCTATTACTATCATAAAATAACAAAAAACAATGAATCTTGTAGAAGTCTATTTACATCTCCAAGTCTCAGAAGGTATGTCTGTAAAATATCATAGTGGAGATCATGGCTTTAAAAGACTATAAGAGATTATACTTTGATTCATAAGCACAAGTCCAAGAGCTAGCTAACTGCCTTTTGATCTCTGAAAACCCAACCACCCAAGAATGGCCATTAGTGCAGTGGGTAATGTTGTTCCCACCTCTGAAAACTCTTGAGATGTGCTTCTATAGCCCATATATCTCTCAGCAATACTGGCTTCCAAGACCCTTCTAGGATTTCCCAGTAAGCCATGTTTAGAGCAGTCAACTGCTTTTCTAGTCCAAAGTTTCAAAATCTTCCACATGAGATAAAAAAATAGCTTGGTCAGGCCTATCACAGAAATATTCTGTGGCACGTATTTTCTAAAACAGTCTTCACCTCTTAATGTTTTACAAACAGTTCCACCAATCCACTCAGTACAAGTTATTCAAATATAGGAACCTAGTGCGCTCATTCTCATGAAAATCACCATATTCTATTTCTGGATCACATAGGTTTGTGGCAACACACTTCTCTTTCATGGCCTTATTCCAGAGTGATTGCAAGTCTCCCTTGGAAGATCTTCTGTTCCAGTATCTGAGTATCTCTAATATAATCCAGGATTTACTTTAACACCTACATGTTAAAGGGACCTTGTGGTCCCTTCATAAAGGGACAACACTACTATATGCCTGACTTCAGTGACTCTATGGAGAAAGATTTCAAAACTATATTATAATGAAAAAAATAATTGATTTTCATTTTTTGTTTGTTTGTTTGATTGATTTTGTTTATTTTTGAGACAGGATTTCTCTGTATAGTCCTGACTGTCCTGGAACTCAGTTTATAGACCAGGCTGGGCTCAAACTCAGAGATCCACCTGCCTCTGCCTCCTGAGTTCTGGGATTAAAGGCATGCGCCACCACTGCCCACCTATCATTGTTTTTCGAACTCAAATGTCTCGATAGGTTTTCTGTTTTAAAATAGTTTTAAAAAGATCAGAAAGATTCCAAAGAAAGATTCCAAAACTACTTTACTAATATATGCCTCATGAATCAAAAGCCAGAACCAAGTATCTGATGCTGTTCACCACCTTAATTTGTATGGAGCTATACCCCCCTCTTTTTACTTTGAATTACGAATAAACTTTGATTTATTATAGCTTTTTTAGCAGCATTTTTATTTTACAAGTTCCATAAGCTATTCCCTTTATTTCATTTGAATGAGGCCTTCCTTTATCTTATTTTCAGTACAAGCCTTGATGCCAACATTAAATTTCTTATCAATATTTTTCTTTTCAAAATATATATTTTTCATTTCTTTTTCCCACCTGTTTTGTTCATTGTAGACCTGCATAAAATTACGGTTAATAATAACAAAGTCAATACTACATTCTTTTAAAATCCCTGCTGTGAATGAAGTTAGGCAGATTCTTAGGACCAGGGCTAAAATAAGATACATTCTTTCCAAAATTTCACAAGAATGGCCATTAGTGCAGTGGGTAATGTTGTTCCCACCTCTGAAAACTCTTGAGATGTGCTTCTATAGCCCATATATCTCTCAGCAATACTGGCTTCCAAGACCCTTCTAGGATTTCCCAGTAAGCCATGTTTAGAGCAGTCAACTGCTTTTCTAGTCCAAAGTTTCAAAATCTTCCACATGAGATAAAAAAATAGCTTGGTCAGGCCTATCACAGAAATATTCTACTCCTTGCTACCAATTTTTGTCCTAAGTACTTTTCTAGGGATGTGATAAGACATTGTGATCAATGAAACTTATATAAAAAGGAATTTGGGGGCTTAAACTTTCAAAGGGTTAGAGTCCATGATCATTATGGCAGGGAGGCATGTATGGTGATTGAACAGTACCTAAGAGCTTATATTTGAGCTATTGCCTGAAACAGAGATTGAGGTAACTTGGATTGGAATGGGCTTTGAAACAACAAATCCAGCCCCCAGTTTCATCCCTTCCACAAGACTAGGCCTTCTAATCATTCCCGAATAGGTCCATCAACTGGGGACAAATTATTGCAAACATTCTCATTCATATAACCACATTACATAAGTGAAAATTAGCAAAGCACAACTGTAATATTTTTAGGAACTGTATTGCATTTAAAAGATCAACTTAGACTCACTTTCCATTTATTGTAAATATTTCCCAAACTCATTTTATGTAACGGTCTGTTTGAACCATTTCACTGCAATCTTCCTTAGAAACATGGCAGATGATATCAAGTTGTCAAATGCAATTGCAAGAATACATTCTGTTATAAGAAAGTTCCCAGAAAGAAACTACTCCCGACAGTGAACCTTTTGCAAAGCCGATTAAATGAATATAGTTTCAGTGACTGATCAGTTGTTGGGATACTGCAGGTTTAGTGCCTAATTCAAATTATCTTGAGCTCTCCGTAGAGTCTTTATTAGCATTTACTTGTCCTCCTCTGTGTTTCTTTGTTCAACTTAAAGTGCACCTAACTAATGGAACAAAAACCTTTTGGAATGTATTAACGCCAGTGTTATCAGTGGAAGTAATCAAAAGTTACGGGAAAGGGGAAATGATTTGGAATGCAAATAAAAAAACTTAGAAAATAAAAAAATAAAAAAATAAAGTTAAGAATGTCCTGATATAGATTTTCATCCTTTTACTGTAGCTAATCTACCTAGTATTGCTACCAATTTCCTTGAAGAGTATCTTGATTTTTATTTTTAACAAACAGATGGTACATGACCTGAATGACACACTAAGATAATGAAGAATGGATAGACTAACAAACACATCCAAAAGAAAAAAATAATTTAGGTTCAGGTAGGCTATACTCTGACTGGGAAGCAAAAACTACTTAGTAAATATTAAGAACCTCAACACTTTTATTATGTACTGCCCAGGTGGTGGAAGATTTTTCCATCTATTCAAGATTCACCCTGGAGAAAAATGGTGCTGATACCTTTGTGTCTCAGACATTGGTGTATTACATATAGCTGAGGCCAAGTGAAACAATGCATAATCACTCAGGACTTTATAACTTTTCTAAACACTCAAGTCTTCCTTCACTCTCTGTAGCTTCACTTTTCTTATTTTTTAGGTGTTCATGATGAAATCTCCATACATACAATCCTGGAATTGTCCACAGCAATGATCAATACCAGACTGAGAAAACAAAAACATTACAGCCTTTGTACTGTATTATTTGAGTAAAACGGTTCATAAAAACAGGAAAAAGTCTAAAATCAATCAAACAAGCAAAATAAAACAGAAACAACAGAATGACAAAAACAACAAAAAAGCAGTAATCTGCCAGCCCTGGAACCTACCTTTCTTGGGAAAACCAGGAAACAGGATAACATTTAAAATGTAAATAAGCTGGTACAACTACTCTGGAAAGCAGTCTGGCCATTCTTCAGAAAACTAGGCATGACACTCCCAGAGGATCCGGCTATACCACTCCTGGGCATATACCCAGAGGCTTTACCTGCATGCAATAAGGACACATGCTCCACTCTGTTCATAGCAGCCTTATTTATAATAGCCAGAAGCTGGAAAGAACCCAGATGTCCCTCAACGGAGGAATGGATTCAGAAGATGTGGTATATCTACACAATGGAATACTACTCTGCAATTAAAAACAATGAATTCACGAAATTCCTAGGCAAATGGTCAGATCTTGAAAATATCATCCTTAGTGAGGTAACCCAATCACAAAAGAACACACATGGTATGCAGTCACTGATAAGGGGATATTGACCCAGAATCTCGGAATACCCTAGACACAATCCGCATATCAATAGATTTCTAAGAAGATGGAAGGAGAGACCCCTGGTCCTGGAAAGACTGGATGTAGGGGAACGCCAGGACAGAGTAATGAGAGGGGGTTGAATGGGGAAAAGAGGGAGGGAAGAGGGCTTATGGGACTTTCCGTGAGGGAGGAAACGAGAAAGGGGAATTCATTTGGAATGTAAATAAAAAAACTTAGAAAATAATAATAATAAAAAGAAAATATCTAATAAAAAAAAGAAAAAAGGACCTATGTTACAACAAGGAAAACAGAACAGTGACAACATTTCTCTGAGTCAGTACATAGCTTACCTGTATGCTGCTTCCAAGGAGACTTCACACAAGAAAGCACCCAAAGTAGTCCCTGGCCCGGTAGCCAAGATTACTGTAGCCAATGTTAGTGAAGAAACAGGCAACAAATTCTGGATAATATTCTTTTGGGATAATTACATGATTTACTTTCCTTTGAAGGGCAATATTCCTGATGATCTTATGTCAGCTATATTTGTTAGTTGGAAAACTTTCAAAGACTAGCAAAATTGGTTGCAGAACCCTCATGACTTGAGTGACAAGGCCTATGAGGCAGCACTCTTCCAGGATTCAGTTTCACAGTGCATGCCCTTTTTTGAGGTAATAATCATAGGTCTACTGAATCATACACAGAACTCTGCAAATCAAATGCAAAATGTGCATATACTTATGTTCTTCAGTTGTATTATCTGTCTCTTCAATTCTTCTATTTTCTCTCAAGCAGCCAAAATAAATTGTCATTTCTTCTGCTAGGCAAAGATCTGTCTCCTGAACATAGTTTAAGATTAGATAAAGCTACAATACTTTTACCTTCTTTAGTCCTTTAGAATTTCCTTGAAAGTATTAATATCTAATTACCTATCTCTCACCTTTGGCCTGCTTTACATTCATAATTTTAGAATCACACTTAATCATTTCTCTTTATATGTATCATTATGTTTACTCTTATTTGCTTTCCTTGGGAATGAATATTTCATCTTATAACTGATACAATTTCCCTCTAGTCATGTGTCCCTACTTTGAACTTATTTGGACATTGACTTGACTGGGGCAATGAGGGCATGAAGAATGGATAGAAGTGTAGATACTTGTAAAGAAAAGCTCACTCTAAAATAGCGAACCAACTACACAATAACCTGGAATCTCAAAGCTTTTCTAATGTGCAGCTCAGGGGACTAATCTTTACAGATAAAATTTATAGGTACTTTTTATCTCCTTCATGACTGTCTTCATCATCTTAATGGACTGATATCATTTAACACATTGTTTTATTGTTATTTTGGTTTGTTTGGTTCATTTTTTTTATTAGACTACACCTCTTTCTCTCCATGTTTCCTACCTCCTCTTGACTCCTTTTAACACTTATTTTCTTATATTTGCTTATATTCACTGTGCAACAAACTCTGGTAAGAACAAGTGGTATAAGTTGCCTAGGAAGTACTAGAATAATCCCCTTAAAAGTTACCAGGTTCATTTTTGGCTCAGAACTGAAAATATCCTTAGGTCTGTTATGGCTTCATTCTTGAGAGAGGTTACAGATATCACAAGGTGATCCATTTAGCCCTAAAGGCGAAACCCTTTCCAGTAAGATATTCATACATATATGATTGAAACTGGCACATCCAGATGCTAGAATGAAAATTGGATTGAGTAGTTCATTTGCTCCTCCATTTTTTTCACCCAGTAAAGCCTTCCTAAGTCTACTACCTCAGTAGTACTCTCACAACCCCTTCCTGTTAAGGACTGACTTTCATTTTTTACACAAAGAAGCTTAATGAAGGAAGGCTATTTTGATTTATATTCTAATATAACCCTATCTTTTATTATAATATTGTCAAAATAAGCATGATTAAGTGAAAGACAGAGTAAAGTATAATATGTACAAAGGGGAGAAAGGAAGATTATTTTAATATTTAAAGAATATATAATTTCATTGTTTTTTCTTAATATATTACTATTTTTTCTTCTTTCACTTTTAACTCTTGATAATTTAAAAGAATGTAACTTTGGGATGTTTCATATTAAGAAAACTCTGTGTAACTGAAACATATGTACAACATTCTAAATCTATGCATAATTATTACAAAAGTAATGGACTGGTTCCATACATGTTGCTACACATATACATACACATGCACATACACACACAAACACATGCAAATACACACATACTCACACACACATGCAGATAGAAACAGAGAGATAAAAAGAGTAAAGGAGAGGGAGGGAGGGAGAGAAAGAGAGAGAGCGAGAGAGAGAGAGAGAGAGAGAGAGAGAGAGAGAGAGAGAGAGAGAGAGAGAGAGAGAGAGAGATGAGTTTAATGGGAGAAGAGGGATACTTTCATGCTAATGATTATTTTGAGTGTTACTTAGTTTTTGTCATCTAGGAACAAGATCCTAGTAAATAAATAATAAAGACAGCATAAAAGTCCTTCTGCAGGTCGATGAAAATGGAGGTGAAGATGCAAAGGAGAGAAAGACCCTTCTTGTAGCTGATGCCTTTCAGAATTGAAGTTGACTTCTGTTTTTGAACACTGAATTTGATTCCCTGCAGTCAGCCTTAAAAATACATACAGAATACAAATTGTGTTGAGTTCTTTAAAGTGCAGAAGGTGAAGAGCTGTTGTTAGTTGGAGTTCTTCCAGAAGACAATTCTGTCTCAAACAGTGTTTGGTTCTTATGAGAGGTTAACTTCCCAGCATGAATATGACACTAAGGAGCTAATCATCAGTTTTCCTGTTTCCTGATGGAGCTTTCATCCACAGTTGAACTTTCTTCTTTTTCTTTCAAACTACATTCTGCTGTGGTCCCTGCAGGAAAGTAAGATCCCTGTTGATTGTCCTCAGCTCAAGGATAAGAGTTTAATCTTTATTTATAGCATTTGTTAAGTACCCACAGGACATAGCAAGGTCATGGTTCTAGCTAAGGCCTGAGACCTATCCAAGATATATAGAACTAAGGCAACTTTTGTGTCCTCTGGAAACTTATATTCTGAAGTATATATTCCAGATCCTTTGACACTATAACTATTTGCAATATAATGGTCATAGAAAGTGTACCTGAAGAAGGAATGCACTCCAGTGAATTCAATTGGTGTATAATATCGATGCTGAGCAGTGTAGTTAATTGCACAGAGTCAACCAGGACACAGAATTTTGAGATTCTGTCCTCAAAATCTTGAAAAGGGAGTATTCTTAACATTTTCTAGACATTAGCTTACTCTGAAGAGTACTAAGAACTATAGACATCAAACATTAACTTTAAAAATCAAAAAAAACCTTATCCTTATATATCCAGCTTTAAGACACAATATTATAAAGTATGCTCATTCCAAAGAATAAAACCACATTGTACAATTATGAATATATATTTAAATGAATAATTAGTCATATAAATGGCAAAAGTATCCTACCAATATTTACTATATGTTCTTTTCTACATGAATTAAATGATGAACTTCTGCGACATTCATAAAATCCAGTTATGAAGGCCCACTGAATATGGTTCACCTAATTTAAAATTTGCTGAAAAATTTATCCTTGTATATAGTTCTATATATTTTCAAAGACTTTTTTTAAATGTATAATTTTGTGAATGTATCTGTGTCTATTTGTGGAATGTTTACATAAATAGATGTACTCAAAGAAGCCAGATGTCATTTAATATTCAGCATGAAAGTTACAGGTGACTGAAAATCAATTGACATGTGCACTGGGAAACAAAGTGGAATCGTCTGCAAAAGCAGTATCTGTTCTTTTCCACTGAGTCATCATCTTGCTAGCCTACTATTCTTTCTCTAAGATATTAAAATATGTGATTATATATCTCAGCATATTCCTCTTATCAAGTACTAATTTTGGTCTTCTGAATTCAAGGTTTTCAGGAAAAGGCCATTTTTTTTTATTTTCTATATTTTTTATTTATATTTCAAATGATTTCCCCTTTCCCGATTCCTCCCTCCCCGAAAGTCCCATAAGCCCTCTTCCCTCCCTCTTTTCCCCATTCAAGCCCCTCTCGCTTCTCTGTCCTGGCATTCCCCTACATCAAGTCTTTCCAGGACCAGGGATTTCTCCTTCCATCTTCTTGGAAATCTATTGATATGTGAATTGTGTCTAGGGTATTCCAAGCTTCTGGGTTAATATTCCCTTATCAGTGACTGCATACTATGTGTGTTCTTTTGCGATTTGGTTACCTCACAAAGGATGATATTTTCAAGTTCTGACCATTTGCCTAAGAATTTCATGAATTCATTGTTTTTAATTGCAGAGCAGTATTCCATTGTGTAAATATATCACATCTTCTGGATCCATTCCCTTGTTGAGGGACATCTGGGTTCTTTCCAGCTTCTAGCTATTATAAGTAACGCTGCTATGAACATAGTGGAGCATGTGTCCTTATTACATGCCGGGGAGCCCTCTGGGTATGAGCCCAGGAGTGGTATAACAGGATGGAAAAGCCATTTTTATTAATCTCTTAGGTATAGAATAGAGAAAAGGTTTTATGCTTCACTGTAAATCCAACTCTTGTATAACCTCTGAGTTTGGTTCCCAGAATACCTACTAGATGGTTCACAACAGCCAGCTTCTTGGAAATTAATACTTTTATTTGGTTTATGTATGCACCTCTTCTTACATTCACATACTCTCAAATATATGAACAATAGACACTTAGCTGGGAAAACAAGTGACAAAATACACTACTTCAAATAGTTTTATTAGGAATTTACTTTATATCAAGAAGTCATATACAAACAATGTTAATGAATCTAATAACAATAATTACTTGGAGAAATATAGACTTTATGAGAACTAGTGGAATTGGAAGAATTAAATCATAATTTGCAACAGGATAGAAATGCTGTGTAAATTTCTACCTTACAAATTAACTAAAATCCAGTAACATTGCATATATATTATTTAAAATATCTTTCAAGGGGAATAAACTAATCTTCCTTTAATATTAGCATGAACTTGTTATAAAAACAAAACCTTTTCCTAGTACCAGATAATCAGCTCTGAAAAATTCCATACAGATAACATTATAGACTAAATAAGTTGTACTTCTCTGTTTAGTGTATTTGTATGTATGCATGCATATGTGTGTGAGTCTGTGTGTATGCCTATGATAACTATGAAATTGCACGCAATGAGTTTGAAGAAGAGCAAAACATGTGCATATGGGTAGATTTGAAAAGAAGAAGAAAAAGGGTAAAATGACGTAATGATAGTGTAGTCTCAAAACATAAAAGAAATCAATGAGAAATAAGGCCTTTTCATTGTGAAATTCACAACACAGGAAAAAATTACAGAGAATACAAAAAGTGCTAGAGTTATTCCCCCATGCACAAAACAACAAACAAGTGATGCTATATGTAACATCTCTTGAAAGTGTTCTGGGTTTAAAAGCTATGTGATCATGCAAACCTGGAAAAAGTATTTGTTCAGATATAAGGTTCAGATTAAAAGGTGTGGCAACACACCTGGAAGGACATTTATATTTAAGTTGGTTGTAAAGAAACTACAACAATATACTATGACTTTTAAATATTTTTTATGTATTATTGTTTTGCCTGCATGTACCAACATGTATATGTATTGTGTGCAAGTTTTATGCAAACAATGGAAGTTAGACAAGAATATTAAATTTTTTTGCAACTAGAATTATGGATGTTTCGGAGCCACCATTTGATTGTTGGGAAACAAATCCTGGTCCTCCACAAGAGCAACAAGTGTTATTAGTATCTGAATCATCTGTAGAGCCCCAATTTACCATAATACCATACATAACCACTGCTCTAACCCCTCTTCTAAACCTGCGATTCCTCTCAAATTTATGACTTCTTTTTAAAAAAAAGTATTATATTTATACAAATGTAATCTGCCAAGCACTTTTTTTTTTTTTTTTTTTTTTTTTGGTTTTTCGAGACAGGGTTTCTCTGTGTAGCCTTGGCTGTCCTGGAACTCACTTTGTAGACCAGGCTGGCCTCGAACTCAGAAATCCTCCTGCCTCTGCCTCCCAAGTGCTGGGATTAAAGGCGTGCGCCACCACCGCCCGGCAACCAAGCACAATTATTGTTACTCATATGTATATCATTTTATATTGCTCATCTTTGAAAATTTCAAGTTTTTATTAATAGTATCTTAAGATATGTCCTTAATTGTACACACTTTGTGTGCAGACTATTGTCTCTATTATGATAACTCCTGAAAATCATGTGTTTTTAATATTATAAAATAATGAGCACTTCATCTATCTTTTTAGATTTCAGTGGCTGCATTTTATTAGTTCCTATGCAGCAGGACATAGTAAAACAAGACAACAGGAAGGGTCACAGCCATACAGGGCTTGTTCCTGAGGACAGATTAAATCACTGTTAGGAGGATCTATTTTCAGTAAAGCAAAATAACATAGGGACATTATTCATTATTGTACTTTCTATAACTTAAAATTATTATTGCTAGAAATGTTGTTTCATACTGACAATTTAAGCACTTCAGAGGCTGAAGCAAGATTGTTGTGTATTCCAGGCTAGTCTGTGGTATAGAGTAAGATGTTTCCCACCCTCATGCCCACCAAAAGGAAGAAAGAAAGCTATAGTGAAAGTAAGACAAACTGTCTTAGTTATGGTTTCACTGCTATGAAGAGATACCATGACCAAGGCACATCTTATAAAGAAAACTCTTATAAAGAAAAAATATTTAGTGGGGGCTGTTTTACAGTTTCAGAAGTTCGGTTCATTATCATTATGGAGGAAACCATGACATTGACATTATGTAGGCATTCATGGTTCTGGAAGAACTGAGAGTTTTTCATCTTAGTGAGCAGGCATCAGAAGGAGATTCTCTTCTGCAGCCATCTTGGAGGAGGTGTTCTTCCACACTAGATGGAACTTGAACGTAGGACCTCAAAGACGATGCCCACAATGATGTACTTCCTCCAAGAAGGCCACAGTTCCTCCAAAAAGGCCACACCTCCTAGTAATTTCACTCCCTGAATCAAGTATATTCAAACTACCACACAAAAAATTACAACAAACATGAAAATGATTATGATTAATTAAAGTATCTACAAATAACAAGCTAGTTGATTAAAGAGTGGCTTTGCACACAGAATGTTGTAATTTTCAAGTTAAAAATGAAAATGATTTTGTCTACTAATTAGAATATTCTTACAGAAAACATTAAGATATAAAGTAAAGTATAATATATCCATTATAAGGGAAAAACAAAAGTGATTAACAGAATTATGAACAGAGAGATAAAATTATTAAAATCAGGGAGAGACATTTTTCTCTTTATAACCACTCGAAAAATAAATCAGAAAATGTGAATTGAGCAACATATTATTAGAGTACAATAATAAAATTTTCCATCAAGGTGTGCAGAAATATTACTCTTTATTTTATATGCTCTGAAAGCCTTGGATGCCATGGTTTTTAAATTTTATTTGTTTACAAATATCCCACCATGATTTTTATTTACTTTTAAAAAATACTAGATAAATAGTAAATATATATTTTTGTCATATTGAAAAGAAGCTCACTGTATTAATTTATTGTTGCTGTAATAAAGCACCATGAACAAGCTAAAGAATTGAAAGAAGAGTTTGTTTAGTCACATGGTTCCAGAGAGATTAAAGTCCAGAATAGGTGGGATAGCATAGCAGCAAGCAGCAGGCATGGCAGCAGGAATAGGAAGCTAAAAGCTTATATATTGAATTATATGCAAATGAAGAGAGAACAACTGGAAATTAAAGGTGTAAAAATAACTTTTATTTGCCAGATATTATTGTTGTCTAAGAGGCTTACTGCTGAATAAGTACACCCTTTATAGTTCTTTTTTAACTCTGGCTGGCTTGCTCAAACCTGTTGTTCTGGCGCAAACTCCTCTCTAAGTTGAATGACTAAAAGTGGCTTCTTTTGACTTCTTATTGCATTGCTATGCTGGGCTTCAAACTAATTCTGGCAGTTTATTCTAATCTTCTGACTACTTCTCAGTCTCTGGATCAATCTATCTTCACCTGCAACCAGTAAAACTGACCTGGTAAATCTGCTAAACACCACCTCTCCTCTCTCTCAGTCCTGCTCTCATAAGTCACCTGCCTTGCCTTTTTTTTTGTGTGTGAGAAATGTGTATAATCTATTTCTGGCCCTTTCTGTCAATTTATTTTCTCATTGATTACTTTGTCTGCCACACAATTACATACTGGTGCAAACATGACTACATCCATCTACAAGTTAAATTTACCTACACTTTTTAGAATAAAAGGTATGTACTAAGGATGAGTTTTTATTCCAGAGAGAGGGATTAAAGGCATCTCATTCTAGATGGATAACAGACCTAAAACGTCTTTATATGTGATCCCTTGCAGAGAAACTGTAAAACAGTGTAAAGAAAAGTAACCATACTGCTGGATTAAAATCCTTCTATATCTTTCTTCTTTTAGTATAAGCTAAAAATTAGACAGTTTAGCTACCACACAGGAAACAATTATCAAGGCCAGAAATATAAGATCCAAATGTCCTTATGAAGATTTGTTGATGCTATGGTCCTTCATAACTGCAGTACTGATCATCTGTACCTCAGCTAATCTCCAATTCGGCATCAACATTTTCAAATCAGCCAGTCTGATGAACTATCTGTCTTTTTTATCACAGCTTGTTATATTGTCTCCTATGCAGAGGGGGAGGTGGGAGGGTAAGATTTCTGTGTTGCCTTCATTGCTCCCTTTCTGTGTCTCTACATTCCTTGAGTAATACCTTTCAGATAAGAACTTTATTATATTTGATGGAACCAATAGTCTTTTATCACCTGAGGAAATGTAAATTAAGCCCTCTTCACCAATGGAACACATTCTCTGACTTCTATTATCGTGTTTGAATAACTTTATAGAATATAGTTTGATCTAATTCAGCAACTTTTTTTTACAGTCTAATATCTTTCAGCTAATCTTATTCCCCATTCTATTTAGGTACAATTAGAGCTTTACAAATTCACAGATAAACTAGACATTTAGTTACTCACTTTACATGTTCTGCTTCATGAGAGCAAGTCAGGCTTCTCAGACATTAAAACAGCATAATTATATCATATGTCCATATACAATGTCTCCAATATCTCGTTTAGCTTTCTCTGTGCATTTCTCACATGTAATTCCTGGCTCATATTGTTTGTTGCTGAGTTACAAGTGAACCCCCTTAGAAGGTTTCTCATCAGTATGAGATTACCTACCATATCTTTTGCTGATCTGAATTCATTAGTCCAATGCTTACCATTACCACACATTCTACAGATCCAAGAATGTCTTGTCTACAACCCTTTTAAAATGACCTATAGTCAAAACAATGGATATTTTGATATCTAGGATTATTGGTTATTGCTTGTCCAATTATGTAATAATGAGGTTCAATATCTACAGTAGGTTCTCATCCAATCTTCCATAGTTGGTGCTTGAACTTTTTAATGTCTAAGAATATATTACACTCAGCACTTGCATTTTCAAAAGTTGTTGTAGTTAATACCAGACTCACATCTGGAACTGATATTGACCTCTTTATAAAAAAAAGCCATTAATCTATGTAAGACATCAGTACAACAGTTACTGGAGCTTTGCATAATCTTTGTGAATGACATAGACATTTCCCCTTGTTCCTCTATGTTACTTCAGGCTCATAAAACTGCTGAAATACATTATATAATAATAGAGTCATCAAATTACATATGCTATCTTAAATCAGCAGATTGACCTTCACCTAACAATTGGTATTTAGTGGTATTAACATCTTTAGACAGATTATCCTTTTCCATAATTGCAGCAACTTCCTGCCAACATGACAGCCATTGAAATTGAGAACCAGCTTCAAGTACAGCAGCTGCTAAATCTTTCTAGGCTTAGGGGATAATCCTATTTGGGTAGCCTAGATATTTAACATCTCTCTCACATGGAGTTTGTTAAATTTTTTAAGATCTTGTATTTTAATGGGTGGCTTAGCTATGGTTTTACTGGTGTTCAGAGACACTATGGTCTAGACAACTGAAAAAAGGCATTTCATATGTTCAGAGTTTAAGTCCATTATCATCAAGACAGGAAGTATGGCAGTATGTAGGCAGACATCATGCTGGAGAACGTCAGAGTTCTACATATTGTTGAGAAGGAAGAGGACTACTGAAGCCTACCCCCACAGTGACACACTTATTCCAACAAGGGCACACCTACTCCAACAAGGCCACACCTGTTAATCATGCCACTCCAGGGACAAAGTATACTTAAACCCCTATAATCTACTCCCTGACATTCATAGACTTGTTCAAACACATGAGTCTATGGGGGCCATAACTAGTTATAACATAATGCAACATACATTAATCAACCTTAAATAGTCCCCATACTTTATCATAGTCTCAACAATGTTAAAAGTTCAAAGTTCAAAGTTTCTTTTGGAATTCATACAATCACTTAACTGTAGTCACCTATAAAATCAAAATCAAATAGCAGATCACATACCTCCAACATCATAAGATATACATTACCATTCTAAGATATTATAGTGAGGAAATATTGGACCAAAACAAGACCAAAACCCAGCTGGACAACTCTAAACTCTGCATCTCCACTTTCTATGTCAATGCATTCTTCAAATACCCAACTCTTCATCCTTGACTTCTGTTGGCAGATCATTCAGAAACAATAAATTTCTATCTCTTGTCTTGGTACACTCCCTGTTATCAGCTTTCCTTGACAGTTATCCCATGACTGTGGCATCTCTAACATCTTGGGATATCCAAGAAAACTTCAACTTCATAGGTTCTTGTTCCAGTGACTGGGATCAACATATCATGTGTGGTCTTCTTGGCTCCTGCAATGGGCTTGCTTAAGGCACTTCTTCAACACTGCCTTCTGTAGCAATTTAGGTTCTGGTTGACTCTACCCCACTGTCTCTGCTGTTCTTGGTGGTCATCCCATGGTACAGTGATCTCCAGGACAATGGGGAATTCTGTCACATATAGGCTTCACCAATAGCCTCTCATAGGCTCCTTTCATGGTACCAAGCCTCAAATTCTTTACATAACCTCTTCAGCACTGGATCATCAATTGCAACTGAGTATGTACTTTCACCAATGGCTTATCACATTGCCAACCCTCAGATGTGCTTATCACTGTTTTATGCCTTCAAAACCAGTACCACCTTGGTGATTCTTACATATTACCAAGTTCGGCTACCAGCATGAGGTATAGCATTGACCACCTCTGGAAAATAGCTTCTTTGTGCTTTTAGAAAACAGTTGCTAGAAGATTTTGCTTTGTTGATGCTGGTGTTTTCTTAATCACAGCTAAACTCTTAGCTCCAGGTACCCAGCATCAATTGTCCCAGTACTGCTTTCTAGTTTTGACTTTAAAGCCAGAGCCATGTGGCCAAACGTGGCAAGTTCTGGTGCTTGCTGAACCTATAACATGACGTCTTTAACATTATCACCAGTATTGTTTTACATAAAAGTGGTTGTCCTGAAATTTGATTTGTAGATTGATCTAGAACTCAGAGCTCTGCATTCCTTGGTTTCCTAAATGCTGGGATTAAACATGTGTACCACTGCTCTCTGAAAATGTCAAGCTCCCCCGAGCAGCTTGCTATTACAGGGGGACCTTTTTTCCCCTGCCACCTTTCCTCCCAACTTCATCAGAATTGTTGAACCTGAACCAAACAGGTAATGTTCCCTCTCCCTGCTTTCTGACTCCTCTGGGCATGGCAAGTTCCTGTGAGCACCATTCTAGCCCATGTAAACATTGATTCTACCACCACCTCTCCATCCACCTTCATTGGGTCCTCAACTCCAGAACCATACTGACAATGCATACTGATAAAGAACGACACAGAACTGCAGAAACAGATCCATACAACTGAAGGATAACCATCAAAGAATTGCCACATATGGACCATTGAGGTTAACATACATCTCAACACCTACAACAACAGGAACATCCAGGGAACAAAGTCATCAAGATGGATAAAGGTTCTTGAAAGAACACAATCAACAAACAGCAAGACAATGTGACACCTTCATAGTGCATGTACCCTTCTAAAGCATATTTTGAATCTCCAATCACACCAAAAGCAAAGAAAATTACTTTAAATCTAATCTTATAAAGATGATAGAGACATTTAAAGAGGAAATTAATGAATCCCTTAAATAAATACAAGAGGGAAACAAACAGAGGTTTTCAAAGAGAAAACAAATGAATCCCTTAAAGACAAACAGGAAAATAAAATTAAACAGATAAAGGAAATAAATAAAACTGTGAAAGACCTGAAAGTGGAAATAGAAACCTAAAGAAAGTACAAACTAAAGGAATCCTGGAGAAGAAGGATTTTGGGAAAATGTGGATAGGCCTGGTGCTGTTCTTATGAACCAATCCCCTAATGAATAAAGGAGCCAATCATTGGGCAGGTAGGCATGACTTCCAGGTTGGATTGAAGAAGAGGAGAAGCAGGAGAGAGGGACTCCCTTTTGGAGCTGAGATAGCAGAGGGGTAAGATGTAGCTGATAGTTTCCTAGTATCATGCTGGATTTTCAAGGATCCACCACTGGAAGTATCAGATTTTAATAAGGCTAACAAATTAGGTTTTAGTTGTGCCCAGAGATTGAGTTACCATTGTTTCTGAAGAACGTTTGTGTTCCCTTTTCCTTCATACAGTGTTTCCTCTGGGTTCAGAAAGAAAGGTCCAGCTACAAAATGTGGGTTTGCCAGATGTGCACCACAAAAGCAGTGGGGGATTTGAAGCACAGAGATTATGTGGTAGTGGCCCAACACTGGGAACCTAGTGAGTAGCATGGACATTTCAGAAGCTCCTGTTTAGTGAATCTTCACTAATCTCCAGTGCATGGCTGGCCAGGCCACCAGGGCAGAGCGTTAGATGCACAAACATAGGAACAGTACATTTTTACATTTTATTATTTCCAGCAACAGGAAAAGAATAAAAACAACAGATGCCAGCATCACCAACAGAATACAGAAAATGAAAAGGAAACTCTTAGGGGTAGATGATACAATAGAAGAAATTTATACATCAGTCAAAGAAAATGTTTAATCTAAAAAAATATTCCTGACACAAGACATGCAGGAAATTTGGGATACAATAAAAAGATATATAACCTAATTATAATAGGAATAGAAAAAGTTGAGGTGACCCAGCTACAAGGCCCAGAAAAATATATTCAGCAAAATCATAGATGAAAGCTTTCACAACCTAAAGAAAGAGATGCTTATAAACATACAAGAAGCTTATAGAACACAAATTAGAGTGGACCAGAAAAGAAAAATCCTGCTGCCACATAATAATTAAACACAAAATCTAAAAAGAAAGAAAAACCTTAAAAGTGGCAAGGGGAAAATGTCAGGTAACATACAAAGGCAGACATAAAAGAATGACACCCAGCTTCTCAACACAGACACTAAAAACTGGAAAGTCCTGGACAGATATCTCACAAAATAAAAAACAAACAAACAACAACAACAACAACAAATACAGAGATGCCAATCTGCCAACCTAGATGACCATACTCAGCAAAACTCTCAATCACCATAGATATTGAAAACAAGATATTTCAAGAAAAATCCAAATTCAAACAATATCTATCCACAAATTTATCACAATGGAAAATATTAAAAGGGAAACTCCAACATAAGGAGGATAACTACATGCAAGGAAAAACAGGAAATATGAAGTTTCATACCAACAAAATCAAAGGAAAAACACAATCACACAAACTATCACCACCAACATAAAAATAACAGGAAATAACAATCATTGGTCATTAATGTCTCTCAACATCAATGGACTCAATTTCCAAATAAAAAGACACAGGCTAACAGAATGGATAAAAAAACAGGATCTATCATTCTGCTGCATATAACAAACTCATCTGAGCAATGAGCAATGAAGATAGCTAATATGCTTTCAACCAAAATTAATAAAAAAAAGAGTATGGGAAGGAACTTCACACTCATCGATGGAGAAATCTACTAAAGGCATCCACAACTGTAGAAGAAATGTTACTAAATCTTAAATCACACACTGAACTATACACATTCGTAATGGGAAATTTCAACATGCTATTCTCACCAGCCAACAGGTCATCCAGACAAAACCTAAACAGGGAAATAACAAACCTAATACATATCTTGAATATAATGGACCTAATAGACATCTATTGAATATTTCACCAAACAGACACACACACACACACACACACACACACACACACACACACACATGCACACGCACTTGCATTCACACATACAAAATACCTACTTTTCAGCACCTCATGTGTCCTTCTAGAAATTGGCCATATAGTCAGTCAGAAAACAAGCATCAACAGATACAAGAAAATTGAAATTTTGCCTTGTATCTTATCAGACCACCATGAACTTCATCAACAACAGAAGACTCAAAAGCCTACACAAGCAAGGAAGCTACACAACAGTTAGTCAATGATATCTTAGTCAGGGAAGAAATTCAAGGCTTTCTAGAATTCAATGAAAATGAAGTCACAACATACCCAGTTTATGAGATGTAACGAAAGTACATTAGACTGATTTCTATTATGAATATTGATGCAAAAATACTCAATGAAATACTCACAAACCAGATCCAGAAACACGTCAAAAACATCATCCCTCATGATCAAGTAGCCTTCATCACAGACATGCAGGGATGGTTCAGTAAAATTAAACCATTAAGGTAATCTACCGTATAAACAAACTGAAAAAAATAAATCACACGATCATCTCATTACATGCTGTAAAAGCCTTTGACAAAATCTACCACCCCTTCATGTAAAAAGTGTTCATGAAATAAGTGAAATAATCCACATATATAAACATAATCAAAACAATATACAGCAACCCAGTAGCCAACATCAATCTAAATGGAGAGAAATGTAAAGCAATTCCTCTAAAATCAGGAACAAGACAAGGCTGCCCACTCTTTCCCTATCAATTCAATATAGTACTTGATGTTCTAGCCAGAGCAATAAAACAACTACTAGAGATCAATGAGATACGTATTCAAGAGGAAGAAATCATAATATAGCTATTTTTAGATGATATGATTATGTACATAAGGAAGCACAAAAATTCTACCACAGAACACCTACAGCTGATAAATACCTTCAGCAAGGTGAATGGAAAAAAAAAACTAACTCAAAGAAATCAAAAGCCCTAGTTTATAGAAACGATAAACAGGCCAAGAAAAAATTAGGGAAAGAACACCCTTCACAATAGCCATGGATAATACAAAATGTCTTGGTATAACTCTAACCAAGCAAGTGAAGTATTTGTATGAAAAGAACTTCAAGTTCCTGAAGAAAGATAGGATAGGGATTAACACAGTGAAAATGGTCATCTTACCATAAGCACTCTACAAATTCAATGTGATGTCCATGAAAATTTCAACACATTTTTATAGACCCTGAAAGAGAAATTCCCAACTTCATGTTGGAAAAAAAACTGGATACCCAAAACAATCCTGAACAATAAAAGAGTGTCAGGAGAAATCACCATCCCTGACCTCAACCTGCACTATAGAGCAATAGTGTTATAAACTACAAGTCATTAGTCCAGATACAGACATGTTGATTGATGGAATCAAGTCAAAGACTCAGAAATAAATGCAAACACCTACTGACACTTGATTTTTGATAAAGAAACCAAGTCAATTGTAAAAAAAAAAAAAAAAAAAACTTCAACAAATGTCAACAATGCTGGTCAAAATGTCCACATGTAGAAGAATGCAAATAGATCCATAGATCCTTATTTATCACTCTGCACAAAACTTAATTTCAAGTGGATCAAGGACCTTAACATATAACCAGATAAACCAAATTTCATAGAAGAGAATGTAGGAAATATACATATAAGTATTGGTATAGGAGAAAATTTGCTGAAAAGAACCCCAATGGCTCTAAGAGGCCATACCTACCCCATCATGGGTCCTGCCTCTTTCTTAAGAGAAACTTGACATATACTTAAACCCAAGCTATGCGAAAGCACCCGAAAGGATCCCATGGTTTGTTCTTGGCCCATACTCTAGAGTTAGGCCCTAGCTACTTCCTATCAACATTCAATCAAAGATTAGCCTATTTCAGATATACTTTCAGAACATTTATTATTGTTTATGATTTTGCTTCAGATTAACTACATATTGGCTTGCAATAGTCACTCATTTGGATGCTTGTCAGCCTGAAAATTCCTTTGTTTGCTCACCATTTCCTATAAAACATGTTCCATTGAGGGCTCAGTGCTGCTTCACCAACCCATCCTACTTTGCCAGAATCGGCAGTGAGAAAGCCAAAACCTGTGCTTGCAGTAAAGAGACACAGGTGTGATTACATCAAAATCAGCTCCTTGGTGGACTTATGTGATTAACAAAATAGGCACAACAGCTCAGGATCTAAAATGAACAATTGATAAATAGTAACTCATGAAACTAAAAAGCTTGTATAAGGCAACAATACTGTCAATAAGACTAAACAGCAGCCTACAGATTTGGAAAGTTAACTTCACCAACCCTACATCTGACAGAGGGCTAATATCCAACATTTATAAAGAACACAAGGAGTTAAACACCAACAATATAAATAGCCCAATTAAAAAATGGTGTCTGGAGCTACATAGAGAATTCTCAACATAGGAATCTTGTATACCAAAAAGGCACTTAAAGAAATGCTCAAAGTCCTGAGTCATCTGGGAAATATAAATCAAAACAACTCTGAGATTCCATTTTACACCCATCAGAATAGTTAAGACCGAAAACTCAAGTAATAGCACACGTTGGCAAGGATGTAAAGCAAGAGGAACATTTCTTCATTGTGGGTGAGAGTTCAAACTTTTACAACCACTTTGGAAATCAGTTTGTCAGTTTCTCAGAAAACTGAGAAGTGTTCTACCTCAAGAACCAGCTATAAAACTCTTCAGCATATATACAAAAGATTCTCTAACATCATACAAAGACATTTGCTCAACTATGTTCATAGCAGGTTCATTCATAGCCAGAAACTGGAAACAACCTAGATGTCCCTCAACTGAAAAATAGATAAAGACCTGTGGTACATTTACACTATGGAATACTATTCAGCTATGAAAAACCAAGACATCATGAATTTTGCCGACAAAAGAATGGAACATGAACATATCAACCTGAGTGTGGTATCCCAGTCCACAAAGGACAAGCATGGTATATATAAATTTATATATATATATATATATATATATATATATATATATATATATATAAATCATATATATTTAATCAAATATATATATATATTAATCATATATATATATTAATCATAAAATATAGGATGCCCATTCTGTACTCCACAGACCCAAGGATACTCCACAAGAAGAATGGCATAAGCAAGGATGGTTAAGATGTTGAGATCAGGAGAGGAGTCAGGGTTCTAGTGTGGGATGTGGGGAGAGACAGAGAGCATAGTCATGAAAATTAATGGAAATATGCAATTGACAAGGGTAAGAGATAGGGGCTATCTCTAGGAAGAGAGGAAGACCTGAGACAGGGGCGGGACCCAAGAAAAAACAGGAATTTAGGTTTGACTTTTCACATTGGGGATACTGATCCTGGGGTGATTGCCTTCTGTGAACAGGCAGGAACTTCCTTGGATCTATATGGAAAACAACACACCCACAAAACTTTTGACCCAAAATGTATCCCTTCTACAAGAAATGAAGGGATTGGGGATGGAGCAGACATTTAGGAAATGTCCAAACAATAGCCAGCCCAACTTGAGACCCAACTCATGGGCAAGCAGCAATCCTTGACTATACTCTGTTATGCTTGCAGACATGTTTCTAGAGTGGCTATCCTTTGGGAAGCTTCAACCACCAGCTGACTCAGTCAAATTCAGACACCCACAGCCAAACAGGGGATAGAACTTGGAAACACTTATGGAAGAACAGGAGAAAGGAAGACCATATGTAGCAGATATGTAGCTTGGTCTTATTATGGGTCCTGAACAATAAGAGCGGGGACTATCCCAAAAGCTTTTGCCTGTATATGATCTATATTCTTCTAACTGGGTTGCTTTGTATGGTCTCAGTGAGAGAATAATCACCTAGCCTAGCAGAGAGTAGAAGAGCCAGGTTGGAGATATACCTAGGGGGTTCCCCACCTGCTCAGAGGAGAAGAAGAGGGAGAGGAGAGGGAGTGTTGTGGTAGAAGCTGACTAGGAGAGGGGCAGTAAGTGGGATGTAAAGTGAGAAACAGTGAATAAATAAATAAATAAATAAATAAATAAATA
Organism: Tokudaia tokunoshimensis; assembly: GCA_036184795.1. Taxonomy (NCBI): domain Eukaryota; kingdom Metazoa; phylum Chordata; class Mammalia; order Rodentia; family Muridae; genus Tokudaia; species Tokudaia tokunoshimensis. The sequence goes on from BTHU01000023.1 coordinate 76,294,387, forward strand.
AGCAAGCAAACAAATAAAAAGGTATGCACCATCATACTTGGGGCAAAGTTATTCATGGCTACTATTTCTCAAGATCTGAATCAAAAGCCTGTGTCTTCCAGCCTCAAGATCTATGTAAAACCTCTAATAATTAAGGTTAATTTTTTTTTTACCACTGAATGGATAGCCTTGTGGGGTTTGGCACTTAATGAAGAACTCCCTTTTTTAGCAGAGTTCCTCTTTCTCTGACCTTGTCCCAGGAATTCTATGCCCCCATACTTGCCTCTACCTGAGGAATGTCACATAGCCTCAATTAGTCTACAGGACCAATTTCATTTCTCCTCATAAAACCTGTTTTACAAGCACCTGAGATTTCTGAAATGATTCCCCACATGAATAAGCCATTCCAGGTACCCTAAGTCCCCATTTAATGACTGTTGCTCATCCTGAATGTCTCTACATTCAGTCCCCAAAACTTCATAAGTCTTCTATTACACAAAATAAAGTTGATCTGCCTACTAACTGTGGGTCTCTGAGATATTTATTTACATTAAGTACTCATAGGTTTTCCAAGCTAACTATTTGATGTCTCTGCTCCCACTGCCCTCATAGACTGTATCAGTTGACAATTCACACGAACAAGGAGGCCAACAGTTAGTGACAAAAATATGGACACAATAAGCACTGGAGATTAATGAATATACCCTCAAACACTAGAGGGTAGTGGCATCTTGCTAGACCATCCTACTTTTAGAGCAGGAGACACAAAAAAGTATGAATATTTTCTGTGGATTACAACTGTGCTCTCCATGTTGGGATTATAGTTCATTTCAGATTAAATTCAAAATGAAGAAAATAACCAAGTAATAACACCTACCATACCATAACTGTTTCTGTTTAACTACGAATACATACAATTATGTAGCTGGATGGGATCTTGTCCTGAGATCAAAACTCTCTTGGTCTGTTCAACTCCTTGAACACAGGATTCAGATCCCTTTCTCATACTGGTGCTCCTTTATATCTTTTTTTTTTTTGGTTTTTCGAGACAGGGTTTCTCTGTGTAGCCCTGGCTGTCCTGGAACTCGCTCTGTAGACCAGGCTGGCCTCGAACTCAGAAATCCGCCTGCCTCTGCCTCCCAAGTGCTAGGATTAAAGGCGTGCGCCACCACCGCCCGGCGCTCCTTTATATCTTGAACCCCTTTATTACTTGCTCTGATTCATACTTCATTGCAAAACATACTTCAGTGAAACTTCATTTCATAATAGTGAGCTTTAGTAACCACACAAAAGAAGTTATACCATTCTGTTTTGATACTTACTATGTCAAATCTATTAATCAAAATCTCTTTACCTTAACCTCAGGCAGACTTTTTGGACAAGGGCAAAAAGCACCAACATTCTTCACCAAAATATCAATAGAACTATCTTCAGAGTTCAAATCAGCCTCAATAATCCCATATTCCTACTAGTATAACCCATTATGTCCCACTTAAATCATTTCATGGCTTTCCAAATGCATAGTCCCCAAACCCACATTCCTCCAAACAAAAACATGGTCAGGTCTATCACTGCAATACCCCAGATAGGGTTTTCCTGCTATAAGTAGACACCATGACCAAGGCAACTCTCATAAAAGACAACATTAAAATGAGGTTGGCTTACATGTTCAGAGATTCAGTTCATTATCATCAAGGCAGGAAGCTTGTTAGTTTTCAGAAAAACCATGCTGCTGGATGATGGGAGAGTTCTACATCTTGTTCAGAAGGTCACAAGGAAGAGTTCTTCCAAAGCCTATCCCCACAGTGACACACTTTTTCTAACAAGGCCACAACTACTCCAACAAAGCTATACCTCCTTATAATGCTACTCCCTTTGCCAAACATGTTCAAGCTACCACAATAAAATTCCAGACTAGCTGTTTATTTTGTGAATTTACATCATTTTCTGGCATTTGTTGAGTAACTGTGAAAGCTACTGGAGGTGGCCACCTTTCCTCCATTTTAATAAGAGGTAGCACTATGGGTTCAATGGTCATGCTATCTTTATCCTGATTTCATTAGGTACCATAGGTTCACAACAAAGCACTTCCTGTTCTTACTTCCTCTGTATTTTGCAACATGATAGCTATTTTTTCTTATTTTACAGAAAAAAGTTCCAACTTATTTGAGAGGAATATACATATAAATTGAAATTAAATGTACAGAGGGGCTTACTCCAGTGGTCACAATTGTAATACGTACCACAATGGCTTTTTCAAGTATCATTACTGTCCTCTCATAATATAATTCTATTTTTGCTCCCATTTTTCATGCAGGAAAAATCTATAATCTGTCTATATAATTATAATTATCTTTTGTGATGACTTACTGTGATTTGCTATGTGGTAAGCTTCAGTTATGTTTCTGGCTCTGTACCTGAGACTCCCTTGGCTCCTGCAGTTCCAGAGTCTCCTTAGTCTCTCTAGGCATCTAGTTGAACTTGAAAAACTGATTCTTATGATGGACACAATCCCCGGTGAATTTCTTCTCTGTAGCTCTCTTTCAGATGTCTCCTGTCCACTGCAATGTTTCTTTCTGCTGCACTCTGCTTTCTACACCATAGGGAGCTTTCCTCAGATGATTCCTGTTCTCTGCAGCATTATCTTTCTAGGTCTTTCTGAACTCTGACTGGCTTGTTCAACTCAGCTGTTTTGGTTCAAATGTTTTTCCAAGCTGACTGAATGAAACAGGCATCTCTCACCTTCTCACAGAATTGCTCTGCTTAGATTTAAAAATTAATTCTGGCAATTTGTCCCAATAATCTGACAGTCTCTCATTTTCTGTCTCATTCTGTCTTTACCTGCATCCTATCTCTGCAAAACTATCCTGGTAAAATTGACTTCTCTCTTTCTCTTTCTATCTCTGTGTGTGTCTCTGTCTCTGTCTCTGTCTCTCTCTCTCTCTCTCTCTCTCTCTCTCTCTCTCTCTCTCTCTCTCTCTCTCTCTCTCTCCCTCCTGCTTTTATAATTGACCACCTTTCCCTATCTGTTCTCATGAAAGTTGGGTATATACTAGCTGTGACTCATTATTTCAAATCATTCTCTGATTAGTCACTTTGTCTGCCACTCAGTTAAATGCTGCTTCAAACATGACTGTATCATAAAGACCTACAAGATTTTTTTGTGGTGCTTTACCAAAGCGGCCATGTTGCTGGTTTAAAATTTCTCTGCATCCAGGAATCTTCAAAGTTTCTAAACCCTACAGCCTCCAGTAACATATCTCCTCCAAGAAGTCACACCTCCTAAACATTGCCAAAGATCACCACCAATCATAGACCAAATATTCATATGCATGAGCCAATAGGTGAGCTTTCACACTCACCCATATCCACATACTCAAATGCAGAAAGTTGTTTCATAAGAGATTGAAGAAGTACCAAAGTGGCTATGGAAAGAAAATAATATTCAGAAGACTTCACCTTGTTCATTTGATTGAAGGTGAAGTGTTATGTTGGATTACTTCAAGTAGGTAAATAACTCATAAATACATTGTTTTATATGATATTCTGAAAACCACATTTCATATGTCTACCCTATTTAAACTAATCCTGACAGACCAGTCCGGAAAAGTGAACCACTATCTCTAAATCATTGTAGATTAATGTCTGTCATATCTTTATTCAAAATATCTAGTTAAATAGTGCCCAGAAGAAAAAATTTCCTCAACATTGCCTTTTAGATCTTTACTGTAATAAGACTGTGGTATAGTTATTATACATGTGGCTAGACTGTGTTGGAAAGCTGGATATAAGGCAGAAAACTGTTCATTGGGTACCAGAAATTCAATTTTAAATTTTCATCTTAATTTATTTGTTGTCAGTTTCATTTTGTCATTTCATGTGAACAGATATTAAGACATAATTTTCCAATGTAAGATACCTTGGCATCTTGTATGAAATCATGAAGATATTCCTGATGGTTGCTACTATTCTGTGAAAGAGACCTTAAATAGATTCTATGGCTTTTCTATAAAGTAGTTCAACAATTTAACATTGATCTTCTCTACCACCAGAGAAAATGATTTATTTTAGTTAATTTTGTATTTTAATGGTAAAACACCATTATTGCTGTACTGTCTCAGATCTGTCAGTTCCTGAATAATGACAGAGAGACTTATTGTTATTTATTATGCCTTATGCCCTATAGGTGGGTACCTAGAAGTATAAGCTAGCTATAACCTAATTCTAGTTTACATCCTGCAAAGTTCCCCATTACCTCTAATTCAGTCCTGGTACCTGTTCCATCCAACTCCTTGTGAACTGATGAATCTCTCCCCTCTCAATTCTCCTACAGAGAACCTCTCTCTACTTCAAAGTCCTGCCTTTTCTCTCCTGCCTCAGCTATTGACCATCAGACAGTGAAGAAGTTGTATGTATACAAAATATAAAGGAAGGCGATGGGTCATAAATATATAACCAAAGTCTAAGTAGTACTCAAATCTCTACCTGTATAGAAATAAACAGTTGACTAATACAAAGAAAACTTTACATAGAGAACAATAAAATTATTCCAACATACCATGACTAAAGTAAGTTATAGAAGGAAGGGTATATTGGGGCTTTAAAAAGAGTCTGTCAACACTACAGTGGGGAATTATAGAGGTCTGCATGATAAGAATGCAAACTGACCCATATTTATAACCTTTTAAAATCTCAAATCCACAAGGATCAAGGGCATCAACATAAAGCCAGATATCTTCAGTGAAGATACACTGAATTTAATAGAAGAGAAATTTGGAAATAGCCTTGAAATCATGGACACATGGGAGAAATTTCCTGAATAAAACACCAGTTGACAAATGGGACCTCATAAAACTGAAAAGCATTAAGGCAAAGGACCTAGTCAATAGGGCAAAATGGTAAATTCCCATAATTACTTCCATGACAATTGTTTTCAAGGGTATATAAGAATGATAAAAATACGTGAGCCTACTTCTCTGTTCAAGACCAAAATCTTGACTGAAGCCTGGATCTTTAATTCCACCCTAAGATTAAAATTCCTGCCTTACCCTACTTCCCGATTATGCCCTAATATCAGATTCCTGCTTGAAGCACATGTCCTTGGTCAATGTCAATTTCCTGCCAGTCATCACAGTACTCCCATAAGGCTCTCTACATCGACCCCTTTTTTATTTCAAAAACAAGGCTGAGCCTGTCTTGGGTCGTTCTCACAAGAAGGCCTTCTTTAACTGTCTTCAAGATCACACAGAGCTTGTTTGTGGTATTTGAACAAACATAGCCTTATTAGTGTTTATTAATAAGCAAATATGGCATTGTTAGTGTTCATTAATAAACACGACCTTTTGGTGCATGCCACTGTCTTAGGTCAGTAAGGTTTTGTGCAGAAACTTACCCGTCCCTGACTTGCCAGCCTGTTATATTAATGACTCTGTCTGGGGTTTCATTTTTAGTTTCAAGCCATGTACCTTGGTTGTCAACAGATTAATGTTGTTAAAGACAAGCTTTAATGCAATGGACATGAATAAAAGTATTCCCAGAACAAGAAGGGGTAGCATGATCAAGCCATATATGCCATTCTTAAAGATTGACAAGGATGGAAATACTGACATCAGGCTATGAATAATTTTGCCAGCAATATCAGCAACATCAAAATTCAGCAGAGCAGCATTCTTTAAATTCAAAATCTCAGTATGCAAAGCTAAAACATCTAGAAAGGTGTTGGAATTATGCCAAACACACTGGAAGTGTCTTTGAACTTTTTCACAATTGTAGTGACTATCATTGTAAAATTTAGAAGTAACACAAATCCATTGGTATTTAGCATTATACAAGTTTGTAGAGAGTCATTGAAATGCCATATAACCTGATAGTCAAATTCAGCTGCCTGCCTTTACCTACTCCAAGCTGAGGAATTCCAGCCACACCTCCCCCCACCTGTCGGAGCTGGCAGAGCTCTGGGAACAAGCCTTTGTCTTCAAAGTAGCTACAGCTTCCTGCGAAAGGCGGTCAGCCGCCATCTCCTGCAGAGTAGCCGACCCTGTGGAATTAACATCTTCCTGAGAGCTGTTATGTCAGTATCTCTCAGCCTGGCGGAGACCTGTTGACAAGACTGGCAACTTTGGGAGGGAGGGTCATGCCCCTAAAGCTTATATCTCCTGTTTACCCTAAGTAAAGGTGGACTTTGAACAGCTGTGTTGTCTTGGTCCATGTTCTTTTCGTCATCCTCCCCACAAATCCCTAAGTATCTTTTACAGGTCACCGGTTCGCATGTAGCTGCAGGAGGCTACACAAGATGGCTTCTTAATCTTAAACTCTGAAACTCCTCTCTAATAGTTTGAATAGTATTATAAAGAACAACAATCTGTTGATCCAAACGTCTATCTAAATCTTCTTGAATACTCAGAACATTAGCAACATTTTTGCTAAATGATTAACAAAATTAGTTGTCTTAACTTCTGTGTCAAGGCAATTGCAGAGGCAGTGGTACTATTAGTGTAATTAAAGCTGCTATAGCAGCAATAATCAAACCCTCTACTCTCTTGTTTCTACTTAAAGCCTGACTCATGTCCTCCAGTACCTTCAAGCTTCTTTCAGAATACCAAAGTCCTGTAATACTCATAGGTAAAAAGACAAAAGCTGGTTGATAGACCACCAAAACAAGCATGCCAGGTTTCAACCCATTAACATAATTAGAAAGTGTACAATTGATACACCTTACATTAAATACTGTAGAAGAGACAAAAGTAATTTTGACATTACCAATTAATAAAAGGTTGGGAACTTTAACACCTGCACTACCACTTGTTTGAAATCGATGTCCTGTCCCAATTTTATCTATTGCTAACATAACATAGAGAACTGCATCTAAATTCCAAATATATCCCTGAAAATGTCCAGAATCAGCCTTCCAAATGAAGACTGTCATTTCTAATATTGTATTAATTTCTATATAAGTCCATGATTGAGTCAGAATAACTGCTCACACTAAAAGATAGAGAGGAGTTATTATAACAACTTCTCTCTTTGATTAATTTTTCTAAGTCATTTTTCTAGTCTCCATGTTCTCTCTCCCATAAGGTCTAAAATTTTGAAGCAAGGCAGCTTGTTCAGTCTGGGATATAGGCAAGCAAAGGTGGGTCAGGAACAAATATCCAAAACAGCTTTTCTGTCACCATTGTTAGGACACTCGTCAAGCTTACAGGTCAGCATCATTCTTTGTCCCAGCAACAGCATGTCATACCAATCACTCTGGCAGCTAGCACGCTCTTTCAACATCCTGTAGAAAAAACACAAACATGTCCTCTTCCCCATATTAAATACCTGATCAGGATCATGCCATACACCAATAAGTGGATCCTTCCATTTCACCTATGCATAAGTATGCCTAGCTGTAGGGTGCCATGGACACTAAGTAGAGCGTTCCTTGGCATCCACATTTTAAAATTTTAAAATAACCCAATCACAAAAGAACACACATGGTATGCAGTCACTGATAAGGGGATATTAACCCAGAATCTCGGAATACCCTAGACACAATTTGCCTATCAATAGATTTCCAAGAAGATGGAAGCAGAGACTCCTGGTCCTGGAAAGACTGGATGTAGGGGGAACAGAGGGAGGGAAGAGGGCTTATGGGACTCTCGGGAGGGAGGAAACAGGAAGGGGGAAATCATTTGGAATGTAAATAAAAAAACTTAGAAAATAAAAAAAGAGCCTGATTTAAATAATTGTGTGGTATTTATGGAGGATGTAACTCCCTCTTTTTTATTTTATGAAGATACTGTTTTAAAGTTCCACAACACCTTTTTCTCAATACTTTGTCCTTAAGGATTATAAGGAATCCCAGTAATATGGGTGATATTAAAATGTTGAAAAAAGCATCTCCAAAGTTTGACTGTAATAGCAAATTCCATTATCTGTTTTAATCTGATTTGGAACACCCAGTATAGAAAAACAATATAGGCAATGACTAATGCTTCTTCTGTTAAAGCAGTGGCAACTAAAATGCCTGAAAAGGTGTCAATATTCACATGTACATATTTTCCAAAATCAGAATTATGAGTAATATCCATTTGCCATAATTGATTAGGTATATGTCCTCAAGGATTAACACCATTATGTGATACAGGTAGAAATTGAGGACATTCAGGACAAGTCTTTACAATTTGATGTGCACATACCAAATTGTTGTCTCAGGCTATTACTATCTTGATGGTGTAAAGAATGAGATTGTTTGGCTAATTGTTCCCGTGTAAGACCTATAACCTTCCTTGTATATAAATCTGCTGTGGCATTGCCCTCACTAAGGAGTCCTGGCAAACCAGTATGAGCTCTTAAGTGAACTACAAAATAGGGAAATGTTCATTCTCTTAAACTGAGTTTTATTTGCATAAATAATTTCAAAATTTGAGAATTAACAGTATCTAACAAATGAACAATTTTTAGTAATTGCAAGCCCTGAGCTATATATAGGTCATCAGTATACAAATTAAAAGCTTGGTTTTTCAGCATTTCAAAAAAAGCAGCTACAGCACGTAGTTTGTGCTTAAGCAGAGGGAAACTCAAGAGAATGAACCTGTTATCCAATCACATATGTAGCTTTCCATTAGATGAGCCATCTGTAAATACAGTTAGCATATTTTCTATGGGCTGCATGTGTAAATTCACAGGGAATAGAAAAGCATGCAGAGGCAAATTTTAACAAATGGTCTTTTGGATAATGCTTATCAATTTTGCCTAGAAAATTTGCACATGCAATAGGCCAAATATCAGTATTTTGCAATAACCAATTTAATTGTTGTTTGGAATAAGGAATAAATATTTCATCAGGTTCTTACTCAAAATATTTTCTCGATTCTATCCTACAATTCTATATTAACACAGCTACAGCTTCATAATAAGGTGTTAAAACTTTCTTGGGAGACGAAGAAAAATGAATCCACATTAGTCATCCCGTTTGCCAAAGGACTGCTGTCGGCATGTGAGTTGTAGCAAGAATGCAAGCAGCCAAAAATTGATCATAATCTATATAATGTATCTGTTATTGGCTGATAGATTCCTCTACTTTCTGCAAAGCTATTCATCCCTCAGTTAATTTTCATGGGGAATTAGAATTTGAATCCCCCTTGAAGGTATCAAACAGAGGTTTAAGTTCTCCTGTAATAAGCTTAAGATGAGGTCTTCGAAAATTAATATCTCCTAATAACTTTTGAAAATGATTCAGAGTAAGTAAATTGTCTTTCCTTATTTGAATTTTCTGTGCTACAATCCGTTTAGGATATAACCGATATCCCAAATATTGAAAAAGATATTGCCTTTGAATCTTATCTGGAGCAACAACTACTCGAAACTATAAATGTAAAGCTCATTGTATAAGAGTGAAAAGCCTGTAGTAAAACTCCATGAATAATATACACTGAAAGATTCAAAGTCCTATCTTCTTGTATTAAAGCAGAGACAATTTTCTTTTCACATAAGGTAAGGCAATCAGCCATTCCTTGAGGCAAAACTTTCCAAAGATATTGACTCACAAACACTTTACCATCATCAGGATGCAAAGGAATAACATAAAAACAATTCTCCAAATCCATAATAACTCTATATGCAGTAGGCAGGCCAGATTTTAATGATTTCATAAGTTTCATAGTCTCATTAGCCTTTCATAAATCTTAAATTTGAACTTTATTTTGAACAACTCCTTGATAGATCTGTTAATAATGCTGCTTTAGCCTAAGAGGAATACCTCAAAGGCAAGATGAGGGCCCAAAAATATTCCCTAGGCAGAGAGTGTCACACAAGCTTCTGAGGCTGCTCTGAGCTTTGCAACTTCAAATGTAAATATTTCTTTATCTGTTTGACTATTGCCGGAGGCCAGGTGAAAAGATTATGTCTCCTACAGTGAGTACCGATTCCAGGGGAGCAATTCTACTGTCTATATAGTTAATTTTTTGGACAATCTTTCCTAAAATGATTTATTTCCCATACTTAAAACATTCCTTATCACCTGAGCACTGAGAAAGCACTACTTGAACTCTAGACCCATGCAAGGCAGCAGCGACAGCCAGACCCAAATTGTAGGAGGGTCCAATTTAAGTCTATCTTTGCTGGATGACTGTGTCACAGACTACATTAGCATTCTCATAAACCAATTGTGTAACAAAAGGAACCCCTGCTTGAGTATGTCCAAAAATTCTACTCACTGTTTTGTTTTTTAATTTTTTTTTTCTTAGACTATCCACAAATTCTCAAACAGTACATCAGGGAACAGTTTGAGACCAAATAAATTCCCACTGAGTTCTCCTTTTCAGTCTTGGGGTGTTAAATTTTGTTTCTACTTCTATACCTAATAAAGCTTATTTAAAAGGGGCAACAGGCCCATACTGGCCACAGCAGCTTTTAATTTTTATTTACTCTTGAAATCATCCTCATTATAAAATATGGATGAATTAAGAATCATGAGCTTGGGATCAAACTGCAAACTGCAGTAAAGGAACACTGGCAGTTCAACCTTAATGGTGAAGTTTCTTTTGCAATACTAGAGCATAACCACAACAATCCATTCTCTTTACATCAATACAAAAACATTATTTCACATTACAAAGTTTGATTGCCAGTTCTTCTTTTTTTTTTATTTTATTTTTTTAATTTACATTCCAAATCACTTCCCCTTTCCCGTTTCCTCCCTCCCCGAAAGTCCCATAAGCCCCCTTCCCTCCCTCTTTTCTCCATTCAACCCCCTCTCCTTACTCTGTCCTGGCGTTCCCCTACATCCAGTCTTTCCAGGACCAGGGGTCTCTCCTTCCATCTTTTTAGAAATCTATTGATATGCGGATTGTGTCTAGGGTATTCCGAGATTCTGGGTCAATATCCCCTTATCAGTGACTGCATACCATGTGTGTTCTTTTGTGATTGGGTTACCTCACTAAGGATAATATTTTCAAGATCTGACCATTTGCCTAGGAATTTCGTGACTTCATTGTTTTTAATTGCAGAGTAGTATTCCATTGTGTAGATATACCACATCTTCTGAATCCATTCCTCCGTTGAGGGACATCTGGGTTCTTTCCAGCTTCTGGCTATTATAAATAAGGCTGCTATGAACATAGTGGAGCATGTGTCCTTATTGCATGCAGGTAAAGTCTCTGGGTATATGCCCAGGAGTGGTATAGCCGGATCCTCCAGGAGTGTCATGCCCAGTTTTCTGAGGAACCGCCAGACTGCTTTCCAGAGTGGTTGTACCAGCTTGCAATTCCACCATCAGTGGAGGAGTGTTTCTCTTTCTCCACATCCTCGCCAACAACTGCTGTCTCCTGTGTTTTTGATCTTAGCCATCCTGACTGGTGTGAGATGGAATCTCAGGGTTGTTTTGATTTGCATTTCCCTAATGACTAAGAACTCCAATAGCTTATGCTCTAAGATCAAGAATAGACAAATGGGACCTCATTAAATCACAAAGTTTTTGCAAGGCAAAAGACACTGTCAAAAAGACAAAGCGGCAACCAACTAACTGGGAAATGATCTTTACCAACCTTACATCCGACAGAGGGCTAATATCCAATATATACAAAGAACTCAAGAAGTTAAACTCCAGAGAGGCAAGTAACCCTATTAAAAAATGGGGTACAGAGCTACACAAAGAGTTCTCACCTGAAGAATATCTAATGGCCAGTTCTTATATATGAATGTTTAACAGTGCAACTTTTAATACCTCATTAAAGAAACATTGTTTTAACTCTTATCCCTTATAAGTCTAATTTCTTCTATTATTATTATTATTATTATTATTAATTATTTTATTTTCTATATTATTTATTTACATTCCAAATGATTTTCCCTTTCCCAGTTTCTGCCTACCTGAAAATCCCATAAGCCCTCTTCCCTCCCCCTGCTCCCTATTTGCCTAAGAATTTCATGAATTCATTGTTTTTAATTGCTGAGTAGTATTCCATTGTGTAAATATACATGGAAAATATCTCTGATAAAATTGAAGAAATATATAGAAAAATATATTAAGATTGACTATTTCATAGAAAAATTATACAGATAAAATGATAGGCATAAAAATATTCCTAAGTTGATTAAAAGTGGAATTATAAATATTTTCTGATAAAATTGTAAATCTACAAGGAAAATATTTCTGATAAAACTCAAGAAATAAATAGAAAAACACATCAAACCTGACTATTTCATGAAAAATTATACAGATAAGATGGTAGGCATAAAAATATTCCTAAATTGATTGAAAGTAGAAGTAAAAATATTTTCTGATAAAATTGAAGATTTACATGGAAAATATTTGTGATAAAATTGAAAAAAATATATGGAAAAACATTAAAATTGAAGATTATCATGGAAAATTATACAGATAAAATGGTAGGCATAAAAATATTTCTCAGTTGATTGAAAGTGAAATTATAAACATTTTTTGATAAAATTGAAGATCTACCTGGAAAATATCTCTGATAAAATTGAAGAAATATTTAAAAAATGCATTATGATTGAGTAATTCATGGAAAAATTATACAGATAAAATGGTAGGCATAAAAATATTCCTATGATTTTTGTAAGTGGAATTATAAATACTTTCTGATAAAATTGAAGATCTACAAGGAAAATATTGTTGAACAAATTCAAGAAATATATAGAGAAACATGTTAAAACTGACATTACATGGAAAATTATACAGATAAAATGGAAGGTATAAAAATGTTCCTAAGTTGATTGAAAGTAAAATTATAGACATTTTCTGATAAAACTGAAGATCCACATGGAAAATATTTCTGACAAAATTAAAGAAAAATACAGAGAAACATTAAAATTGAAGATTATCATGGACAATTATACTGACAAAATGGTAGGCACAAAAACATTTCTAAATTGATTGGAAGTGGAACTACAAACACACCCCCCAACGAAACCAAAGATCTACATGAAAAACACCTCTGACAAAAACCAAGAAATACACAGAAAAAAATTTAAAAATAATGATTATCATGGAAAATAATACAGACAAAATGGTAGACACAAAAGGAATTACTGAATTGAAAGAGGAGTCACAAACATTTTCTGATAAAATTGAATATCCACATGAAAAACATCTCTGTTAGACTATGTTTTTTATTGGGGAATTGAGTCTATTGACATTATAAGATGTTAAGGAATAGTGATTTTTGCTTCCTGTTATTTTTGATGTTCTTTTTATGTTTGTATGGTTACTTTCTTTTGGGTTTGTAGGAAAAAGATTACTTTCTTGCTTTTTCTAGGGTGTAGTTTCCCTCCTCATGTTGGAGTTTTCCTTCTATTATCCTTTGTAGGGCTGGATTTGTGGAAAGATGTTGTGGAAATTTGGTTTTATCAAAGAATATCTTGGTTTCTCCATCTATGGTAATTGCGAGTTTTGCTGGGTATAGTAGTTTGGGCTGGCATTTGTGTTCTCTTAGGGTCTGTGTAAGATCTGCCCAGGATTATCTGGCTTTCATCATCTCAGGTGAGAAGTCTGGTGTAATTCTGATAGGCCTGCCTTTATAGGTTACTTGACCTTTTTCTCTTACTGCTTTTAATATTCTTTCTTCATTTAGTGCATTTGGTGTTTTGATTATTATGTGACAGGAGGACTTTCTGCTCTGATCCAGTCTGTTTGGAGTTCTGTAGGCTTCTTGTATGTTCATGAACATCTCTTTCTTTAGGTTAGGGAAGTTTTCTTCTATAATTTTGTTGAAGATAATTACTGGCCCTTTAAGTTGGAAATCTTCACTCTCTTCTATACCTTTAATCCTTAGATTTGGTCTTCTCATTGTGTCCTGGATTTCCTGGAGGTTTTGGCTCAGGAGCTTTTTGCATTTTGCATTTTCTTTGACTGTTGAGACAATGTTTTCTATGGTATCTTCAGCACCTGAGATTCTTTCTTCTATCCCTTGTATTCTGTTGTTGATGCTTGCATCTATGACTCCTGAATTATTTCCAAGATTTTCTATCTCCAGAGATAACTCACTTTGTGATTTCTTTATTGTTTCTACTTCCAATTTTAGATCCTGGATGGTTTTGCTCATTTCCTTCACTTGTTTGTTTGTGTTACCCTGTATTTCTTTCAGGGATTTTTGTGTTTCCTCTTTAAGGGTCTCTATCTGTTCACCTATGCTCCCCTGTATTTCTTTCAGGGATTTCTGTGTTTCCTCTTTAAGGGCCTTTACCATTTGTCCCATGTTCTCCTGTATTTCTTTAAGGGAGTTATTTATGTCCTTCTTGATGTCATCTAACAGCATCATTAGAAGAGATTTTAAATCCAACTCTTGCTTTTCTGGTGTGCTGGGGCTTCCGGGACTTGCTGTGGTGGGAAAACTGGGCTCTGATATTGCCAAGTAGCCTTGGTTTCTGTTGGTAGGGTTCTTGTGCTTGCCTTTCGCCATCTGGTTATTTCTGGTGTTAGTTGGTCTTGTTGTCTCTGGCTGGAGCTTGTCCCTCCTATGGGCCTGTAAATCTTTGTCTGTACTCCTGGGAGACCAACTCTCTTCTGGCATGGTCTATGCACAGAAGGCTGTGAAGCTGTCTGGTTCCCTGCTGTAAATGGCGGCCAGAAGGGAAGACTCCTGTCCCAACTGCTCCAATGATCATTTGCCTTGTGAGCTCCTAGCTGTACCCCTCCAGAGATTAGGTGGAGATCTCACCTCTGCACTCAGAAGCGAAATCGCTGCTGGGAGATCATTCTCTTCTGGTGGGCTAAGCACAGAAGGCTGTGGAGCTGCCTGGTTCTCTGCTGCAAATGGCGGCTGGAAGGGAAGACTCCTGTCCCAGCTGCTCCACTGATCATATGCCCAGTGTGCTCCTAGCTGTACCCCTCCAGAGAAAAGCTTGAGATCTCACCACTGCACTCAGAAGTGAAATTGCTGCTGGAAGATCATTCTGGTGGGCTAAGCACTGAATGCTGTGGAACTGCCTGGTTCCCTGTTGCAAATGGCAGCTGGTTAAGTCTAATTTCTAGGATAAGAATTACATGAAATATTATTCCAATTAAGAAGTATCTTTTGAGCCCTGATTTCCTGGGCTGGTTCATGCTATGTGTTTTTTTAAAAATGACTCCAACCCTGAGTTGCCAGTTTTAAGCTAACTTTCTTTACCAACGTTATACATTTTAATCAAACCCAATAACTTATATGCCAATACTTTGTAACCAAGACATGCAAAATATATTCATACCTTTAAACCAATCAGAAACAAAATAAATTGGCCACACGAATTTTATAAATTTGACCAAACAAAATTTTTATGTTTTCTAACTGTAATTTCAAGAGAGTAGCTCTTTGTTACCTGCTGAACCCAATAATCACAATTGCAGAGATTTTACTAGGACAACTAGCCACCAGCTCTCTTATGACAGAAGCCCAGAAGCTTCTGGCTCCTATGAGATCAGATTGTACAGATAAGCTCCTGGCAGGGCTTTTCAGCTGTGCCAGAATCCTAACTACAGGTGCTGGTCTCCAAAGGCCAATTGAGTCAGATTTTTATGTATTTTTCTCTTTTTCTCTTTTTGTGAAATTAGTTGCAACTAAATCAAAGTGTGAACAACCAGCAGATAAATTTTTAACCATTTTTCCTTTTGAACATAAAACACAGAATAACAAACAACCAATCAAACCAAAAAATGAAAACACATACTTAACATAAAACAGTCAGTTTTGACAGACATGGAAAGATTGGAGCGCCAAGGATAGATAATAGACAGAGAGGGAAGAGAATTAGAGGTCCAGAAGGGACCCAGATATCCCACCTAAGGCATCCAGAACCAAACATTCCTCCAGTAGGAGCCAGAGGAGGCAGGACATCTCCTGGCCTCCTTCTGTCCCTAGGAGAGCTCTAAGACAGCTTACCTTCTCTTTCACCAAAGCTTCCCTGACAGTTGGGAAGGACTGTTTTTCTCAAGCCCATTCTCTCATGTCTAGGATATAAACTGTCCATAGGCAGAGTCCAAAGACTAAAAGCACCTATGAGAATTACCTTCACTTCTCTATCCTTTTAGCGTAACTCTAATCACATACACAAAACACATTTTATCATCATCTTGTCTTTCTACAAGGTTTATTCACCACTGGCTCAAATTTTTCTCTGCGCATGCTTCCTTTTTCCATGCTGTTCATCACTGTACCCTGCTTTCTGCAGCTCCAACATTGAGGTGCCACCTGACCAAGCCTGCTCAGTCAGTCATCAGGTTCTCCAGCACAGGATCGAGGATTAAAAAGAGACAATTAGACAAAACTGCAGCATGACCCCAGTCAGTTGTGAGACTGAAGGTGGGTTCAATAATTTCCAATCCACTTTTATACCAATTTAACTATATGCAGGAATTAAGATCAATAGTAGTACAATGAGGAACAAGCAAGACAGTAAACACAAAATTGTCAAGGCAATAAGCAAAGTCCCACGATTGCTTCAGTGACAGTTGTCTCCTAGGGTGTGTAAGAATGAGCAAAATACCTGAGGCTACTTCCTTGCCCAAGCCCAAAATCTTGCTTGAAGCCTGCTTCTTTCATTCCACCCTAAGATTAAAATTCCTGCCTTGACCTACTTCCCTATAATGCCCTAATGTCAGATTCCTGCTTGAAGCCCTTTTCCTTGGTCAATGTCAAGTTCCTTTCACTCAGCATGATACCTCAATAAGGCTCTCTACATCCAATGAAGAGCTAATATCCAAAATATAGAAAGAACTCAAGAAGTTAACCTCCAGAAAACCAAATAACTCAATTAAAAATGGGCGACACAATTAAACTGAAAATTATCAACCGATTAATCTTGAATGGCCGAGAAGCACCTAAAGAAATTTTCAACATCCTTAATCATCAGAGAAATTCAAATGTAACCACCTTGAGATTCTACCTTAAATGCCAATCAAAATGGCTAAGATCAAAAACTCTGGTGACAGCACATGATGGTGAGAATGTAAACAATAACATCCCTCCATTGCTGGTGGGATTTCAAAATGTTACAACCACTCTGGAAATCAATCTGGAGATACCTCAGAAAATTGGAAATGTATCTACCTGAAGACACAGCTATACCACATCTTGACATATACCTAAAAAGATGTCCCACCATGCCATAAGGCACATGCTCCATTATGTTCATAGCAGCCTTATTTGTGACAGCCAGAAGTTGGAAACAACTCAAGTTGCCCACAACAGAAGAATGTATATAGAAAATGTGGTACATTTCGACAATGGAGTACTACTACTCAACTATTAAGAACAAGGACATTATGAATTTTGCAGTCAAATGGATGGGACTAGAACATGTCATCCTGAGTGAGGTAACCCAGACACTAAAGGACATACATAGTATCTGCTCACTTGTAGGTGGATATTAGCCCAAAAGCTCAGAGTTCCCATGACACAACTCAGAGACCATATGAAGCTTAACACAAAGGATGGCCCAAGTGTGGATAGTTCAACCTCACTTAGAACAGGAAACAAAATAATCACAGGAGGCAGAGGGAGGGAGGAACCTGGGTGAGAGAGGAGATGGGGAGGGAAAAGTGTGGAAGGATCAGTTATGATAGGAGACCGGAGATAAGCCCGGCGGTCCAGGAATATGAATAGAAATATGGTGGGGAGTAGGACAGGAGAAAGCACTAAAAATTTCTAGAAACTAGGGTTTGTGGAGGGTCTCAGGACCCAGAGGAGATTATATTAGCTGAAATGCCCAAAAATGGAGAGAAGGAACCCAAATAGACCACCTCCAGTAGAAAGACATGGCCTTCAGTTGAGGGATGGAGTTACCCACCCATCTCAAAATTTTTGACCCAGAATTGTTCCTGTCTAAAGGAAATGCAGGGACAAAACTGGAGCTGAGATTGAAGGAAAAGCCATCCATAGACAGTCCCAACTTAAGATCCATCCCATGTACAGACACCAAAACACTAACATGATTGCTGAGGTCAAGATGTGCTTATAGACAGGAGCCTGGAATGGCTGTCCTCTGAGAGGCTCTCCAGCACTTGATGGAGACAGATGTAGATACTTATAGCCAATCATTGGACTGAGCCCAGGGACCCTATGAAAGAGTTGGGGGAAGGACTGAAGAAATTGAAGGTGATTGCAACCTCATAAGAAGAACAACAGTATCAACTAAGTGGACCTCTCAGAGCTTCCAGGGACTAAATAACTAACCAAAGAGCACAAGTGGGCTGGTCTGTGGCCCCTGGCATATATGTAGCAGAGTACTGCCTTGTCTGACCTCAGTGGAAGGGGATATGCTTGGTCCTGTGGAGGCTTGATGCACCAGGGAAGGATGGTGAGGCAGTAGTAAATGGGTGTATAGAGGAGTACACTCTAGAGGCAGTGTGGAGGGGGATGGTGTGGGAGGGTCGTGGAGAGGGTACCTGGAAAGGGCACAATACTTAAAATGTAAAAATAAAATAAAAAATAAAGAGTCCATCAACATTACAGTGGGGAAGCAAAGCATTAGGCATGCAAGGCAATATGCTATCTTTGGCACTATGGTTCTAATATTATAAGTGCTTGTTGTTTTAGTTTTCTTTCTATTTCCATGATCAAATATTATGACCAAAAAGACCTTGAGAAGAAAAGGAGATTTGTTCTTACATTCCCATGCAAGAGTCAGTCATAAAGGGAGGTCAGGACAGGACCTTAATGCAGGAACCTGGAGGCAAGAATGGAAGCCGAGATTATGGAGTAATACAGATTACTGATTTTCTCTTAATGACATTTTCACCCTCCTTTCATATACAATCCAGGACCCTTTGCCCATGGATGGCACTGTGCAAAATGAGGTAGGCCCTCACATCAATTATTGAGAAAATATTCCACATGTCGATTTGACAGGGACAGTTTTTCACTTGAAATTCCCATTTCTGAGATTACCTTAGCTTAAATCTAGGTGACAAAATTTAACCAACATAGTTTTATAGGCATTTACAACATGTTATTTCTGTCATTGTAGCGGCACAAAAGATTTTAAACACCATCCAGAATCCTGTTCAACTTCCCTTTTCTTTGTATTAAATTTTTAATATAGATGTCTTTCACATCTTTGCATATATTATTTCTTTGTATGTTTTTGCATTGAGGTTGTTGTAAATTGGATATTTTTCTAATTTATTTATAAGAAAGTTTATTATTTATACATATGAAAACGTGATATTTTAATGTTGATTTTACAACTTTATTGAAAGTCTTAACTGACGATGAGTTTGGAAATGTTTGCAGTATCCTTTAACTAACTTACTAATAACTAACTAATTATATATATATATATAAAATGCAAAAGGAGAATTTTTCTTTTTTACAGTTCTTTTCATTTTAATGCTTTCTTCTCTCAAATAATGCATCTATACAGCACCACTCCTCCCAATTCCTATACATCTCTTCTGTAATTGAGATCCATTGCTTCTCTCCCCTAGAACACATTCCTGTAGAAAAAGACATTATTCTGGTAACAAAATGCTCAAAATGCACATCTTCATAAGGGCTTTCCCACATAATCTTGTGGCTACCCATTGTGAGACAAACTCACTGTTATAGGAGTCCCTTGGATATTTTTCCTGGTGGTATCAGGGATCTTCCTTGAAATAAATAATGGCAATGAACTCCTGGAGATACTCCAAAAAAAAAAGACATTATTAACAAAACAATAACACAGACACAAAGATTAACAATTATTAAAGGAACTCATAAAGTTAAAAGCCTCTGTATAGCAAAAGACATCATTATGACAAGATTACAGAATGGAAAAAGATTTTACCAACTCCATATGTAAGCGTGCTAATATGCAAAATATATAAAGAACTCAAGAAATGTAATATATAAAAAATTCAAATAAGTAAAATAAAATGGGGTACAGATCTAAACAGAGAAGAGAGGGAACTCAAATTCTAGAAAAGATTTAAAGAGATGTTGTACATCCTTAGCCATCAAGGGAATGCAAGTCAAAACTACTTTATGATTTCATCTTACACCTATCAGAATGGCTAACATTAAAAATACACGTGACACTTTATGCTGCCATGGATGCTGGGCACACATCTCCATTGCTGGTGGGAGTGCAAACTTGTACAGACGCTATGAAAATTAATATGGCCTTTCCTAATAAAATTGAATTGATAAACCTCAAGATCCAGCAATACCAACATATCCCAAAGACCATTCATCCTACCACATAGATACTTATTCAACCATATTGATTGTTGCTCTCTTCATGAAACCTAGAATATGTAAGCAATCTAGATGTCCCTCAACAGATAAATGAATAAAGAAAATATGGTACATTTTCTCACTGAAATACTAGTCCTCATTTTTCTAAAACGTATATCATAAAGTATTCAGATAAATCTATGGAACTAGAAAAATAACCCTGAGTGATGTAACACAGATCTAGAAAGATAAATGTGACATGTATTTATTTACATTTGGGCATTAGTCATTAAATAAATGATAGCCAATCTATAATCCATAGACCCAGTGAGGTCAGTGTATGTGGGAGGGTAGAGTGTAGGCTCGCACATGCATCTCTATGAAAAGAGAAATAAAATTGATTGTACTTTTAATTTGTTTTATTTTATTTATTTTTTTAGAGCAGTACTTTTTGCTTTCACTTAGCACTCTTGGGCTATATAAATTTTTGTTCTTGGTCACCTAAGCAGTGTCAAGTATGGGTTCCATTTCAAAGCCTGTGCCTTAAGTCAAGTTAGATATTGCTTGGTTAGCCAATTGGCAGGTGGACTGATGCACAGGATGGGGGTTGAGAACTTGAGGATAAGTATTAGAAGGGTAAAGTCAGATAGAATTGAGGGGGTAATGAGAGAAGAGACAGAAAAAAAATTGGAGAACATTTGAGAGGCAGTGTAGAAAGATGTTGCAATGGAAACTTCTAATAATATATGAAGGCAATTCAAATGAAGTCTCCAAATAATAAAGGAGATAGAGCCCTTACTAGCCAATTCTTGTAACCAAATGAAGCTTTCAGTACCATGATTAGGTTTAAATCACCTGAGTTTTTCATCAAAATGGTACCATTGAAATCCCCTAACAATCTAGTCAATTGCCAAGACAGAAAATTGCTATGAACAAACTGACAGCAAGATCCCATCGCTGAAGAGAATACCCAAACAACATATTGAACATGGAGAAGTCAAGGTGGTGACTACATAGAACCATCTGCTCTGTATTTTAGTGTCTATGGCATGGAAAGTTACTTTGCAGGCTAACAAAAGCACAAAGTAAACATGTAACCAAACACAAAACCATTGATCTACAATCTGTCCTGCTTACAAAATATGCAAGGGCAATGATGATATAAACCTTGTGGAAGTAAGCAATCAATGTATAACTTTACTTAAGGCACACTCTGAGATGGAACCGATACTTGACACTGCTTTTGTGGCCAAGAACAGAGCAAAGTTCATATGAACTCAAAGACCTTGAGGGAGAAAGTACAGAACTTCCATGGTTCTGCAACAGGTCCTCTGCACATATATTATAACTTTCAGATTGATACTTTTATTTGACTCTTAGATGTATAAACAAGTGGGTCTCTGAATCCTGTGCCTTTTCTTGGTCACTTTTATTTTTCTGTTGGATTGTCTTCTCTGACTTCAAAATGGTAATTTTCATTTGACTTGTCATATTTTGTTGTGTTTTACTTTTATCTCCTAGAAGCCTATACTTTTGTAATGATTTACAGAAAGGAGTGGATCCAGAAAGGACATGAAATTGGAGGAAACGAAAATAGTAGAGGACTTGGGAACTGTATACAGATGTATGAAAAAAAATCTATGAAAAATAAAAGGAGAAAAATGTTTTATTAATTATTTTATACATTTACATTTCAAATTATATCCTCCTTCCAGGTTACTGCTCCACGAACCCCCTATCTCATCCCCTTCTCCCCTATTCCTTTGCTACTATGAGGGTGCTCCTCCACCCATTTGCCTGCTCCAGCCTCACCCCTCTAGCATACCCCTAAACAGGGACATCAAACTTTCCTCCACTCCCATTAATATCAGATAAGGCCATATTCTATGTATATATCTAAAGCAATGGATTTCTCCATTTATAATCTTTGGTTGGTGGTTTTTTTAGTCTCAGGGAACTCTGGATGGTTGCATTACTTGATTTTGTTATTCTTATGGGGTTGCAGTCCCCTTTAGTTCCTTCGGTCCCTACCCTAGCTTTTCCATTTGGGTTCCCGGGTTTAGAAAAATGGTTGGCTGTGTCTGCATCTGTATTGGTCAGGTACTGGTAGAACCTCTCAGGGAACAGTCATATCAGGCTCCTGTCAGGAAGTGCTTCTTGGAATCAGAAATAGTGTGGGGATTTTGTGTCTGCAGATAGGAATGATCTGTATGTGTCATGGCCTCTGAATGGTCTTTGCTTCAGTTTATGATCTATTTTTTGTCCCTGTCTTTCTTTGGAAAAGAAAATTTCAGGGTTAAAAATTTTGAGATGCATGGGTGGTCCCATTCCTCAACTGGGTGTTATACCTGCCAACTGGAGGTGTTCTTAACAGGTTGTATCTCCCCTTTGTTGGGTGTTTTGGCTAATATCATCCCCATTGATTCCTGGTAGCCTCTCGCTTCTCTGGAGTCTGGGACGTTTTAGTGGCTACCCCCAGTTCTCCATGCCCCACTGTAACATGTTCCTATTCAATTTCCTGACCCTCTGTATTTCTCTCCTATCTTTTGCACTACCTATTTCTGACCTCCTTTTCTCCTCTGCCTCTTCTCTCCCTCCAAAATCCCTCCCACCATCTACCTCCTGTGATTAATTTGTTCTCTTTTCCACATAGGACTGAAGCAGTTACTTCCTGAGTTCTTGTATATTTTGAATATTAGCCTTCTTTCAAGATGTAGGGCTGTTAAAGTTTTTTTCCCAATCTGATGGTTGCTATTTTGTCCTATTGAAAGTGTCCTTTGTCTTACAGGAGCTTTTTGCTTTCATGAGGTCCCATTTGTCAATTGTTGATCTTAGAACATTAACCAATGGTGCTCTGTTCAGGAAATTTTCCCTTGTGTCAATGAGTTCCAGGTTCTTTCCCACTTTTTCTTCTATTAGATTCAGTGTGTCTGGTTTTATGTGGAGGTTCTTGATCCACTTGAACTTGAGTTTTCTACAAGGAGATAAGGATGGACCAATTTGTATTCTTCTACATGCCAACCATGAGTTGAACCAGTACCATTTGTTGAAAATGCCGTATTTTTTTCCCCACAGGATGGTTTTGGTTTCTTTGTTAAGGATCAACTGACCACAGTTGTGGGGTTTTATTTCTGAATCTTCATTGATCTACCTGCCTGTCTCTCCAACAATACAATGCAGTTTTTACAACTTTTTTCTGTAGTACAGATTGAGTTCAGGGATGGTGATTCCCCCAGAATTTCTTTTATTGTTTTTTCTATCCTGGGTTTTTTGTTATTTCCAGATGAATTTAGAATTCATTTTAAATGAATTTTAGAATTGCTCTTTATATCTCTGAAGAATTGAGTTGGAATTTTGATGGTTATTGTTTTGAATCTATAGAATGATTTTGATAAGATGAACATTTTTATTATGTTAATCCAGCTGTTCCATGAGCATGGGAGATCTTTCCATCTTCTGAGGTTTTTTTCAAATTCTTTCTTTGGAGTTCCTGTCATACAGATTTATCATTTGCTTGGTTAGAATCACACCAAGCTATTTTGTATTATTTGTGACTATTGTGAAGGATGTTATTTCCCTAATTTCTTTCTTAGCATCTTTATCCTTTCAGTAAAGGAAGGCTACTCATTTGACTGAGTTAATTTTATATCCAGCCACTTTGTTGAAATTGTTTCTCAACTTTAAGTATTCTCTGGCAGATTTTTTTTGGTTGCTTATGTATATTATGCTATCATCACAAATAGTGATATCTTGACTTCTTTCTTTCCAATTTGTACTCCTTTGATATCCTTTTGTTGCCAAATTTCTCTGGCTAGACCTTAGAATATTCTACTGAATAAATAAGGGGAAAATGGGCAGCCTTGTCTTGTCCCTGATTTTAGTGGAATTGCTTCAAGTTTCTCTCCATTGGCTATGGGTTTGTTGTATACTGCTTTTATTATGTTTAGGTATGAACCTTGAATTCTTGATCATTCCAATACTTTTAACATGAAAGTGTGTTATATTTTGTCATAGGCTTTTTCAGCATCTAATGAGATGATCATGTGTTTTTTCTTTGAGATTATTTATATAATGGATTACATTGATGGATTTCTCTATATTGAACCATCCCATCCCTGCATCCCTGGGATAAAGCCTACTTGATCATGGTGAATGATCATTTTCATGTCTTCTTGGAAATTCAAGAATTTATTGAGTAGTTTTTTATCAACATTCATGAGGGAAACTGTTCTGAAATTCTCATTCTTTGTTGTTTCTTTGTGTTATTAAGTATTAGTGTAACTGTGGCTTCATAGAACACATTGGGTAGTGTTCCTTCTGCTTCTGTTTTGTGTGATAGTTAGAGAAGTATTGGCAATAGGTTTTCTTTGAAGGTCTGATTAAATTCTACATTAAAACCATTGGATCATGGACATTTTCTTGGTTGGGAAAGTTTTAGTGATTGCTTTTATTTCTTTAGGGGTTATGGGACTGTTTAGATGGTTTAGCTATTTCTGATTTAACTTTGGCACCTGGTGTCTATCTAGAAAATCATCCATTTAATCAATATTTTCTAGTTTTGTTGAGTATATACATTTGTACTAGGATCTGATGAGTTTTTTTTTTTTAATTTCGTAAGTTTCTGTTGTGTATTCCTTTTCATTTCTGATTTTGTTAATTTGGATACTGTCTCTGTGCCTTCTGCTTAGTCTGGATAAGGATTTATATATCTTGTTGATTTTCTCAAAGATCCAGCTCCTGGTTCTGTTGATACTTTGTATAGTTCTCTTTGTTTCTTTTCAATTGATTTCAACTCTGAGTTTGATTATTTATTGCTGTCTATTCTTCTTGGGTGTATTTGTTTCTTTTTGTTCTAGTGCCTTGAGATGTGCTGTTAAGCTGCTAGCATATGCTTTCATCAATTTCTTTATGGAGGCACTCAGAGCTATGAATTTTCCTCTTAGCTCTGCTTTCATGATGTCTCATAAGTTTAGGTATGTTGCACCTTCATTTTTGCTAAATTCTAAAAAAATATTTAATTTCTTTATTTCTTTTCTAACCAAGAGTTGTTCAACTTCCATGTGTATGTGAGCTTTCTCTTGTTTATGTTGTCATTGAAGACCAGCCTTAGTCAGGGTTGATCTGATAGGATTCATGGGATCACTTCAATCTTCTTGTATTGGTTGAGTCTTATTTTGCGTCCAATTATATAATCAATTATGAAGAAGGTACCATGAGATGCTGAGAAGAAGGTATGCTCTTTTGTTTTAGGGTGAAATGTCCTGTAGATATCTGTTAAATGCATTTGGTTCACAACTTCTGTTAGTTTCACTGGTTATCTGTTAAGTTTCTGTTTCTATGATCTATCCATTGGTGAGAGTGAGGTGTTGAAGTCCTTCACTATTACTGTGTAATGTGTAATGTGTGCATTGTGGTTTAGTAGTGTTTCTTTTACAAATGTGGGTGCCCTTTTATTTAGGCATTGATATTCAGAACTTAGAGTTTATCTTGGTGGATTTTTCTCTTGATGAGTATGTAGCATCCTTCACCATGTTTTTTGATAACTTTTGGTTGAAATTATAATTTATTAAATACTAGAATTGCTAGTCCAAATTGTTTCTTGGGACCAATTTTTTGAAATTTTTTTTCCAGACTTTTACTTTGAGGTACTGTCTGTCTTTGTCACTTAGATGTATTTCCTATATGCAGCAAAATTCTGTGTCCTGATTATATATCCAGTACTTTAGCCTATGTTTTATAGGGGAATTGAGTCCGTTGATCTTGAGAGATATTAAGGACTAATGATTGTCACTTCCTCTTGGTTTTTATGGTTTTTTTTGTTTGTTTGTTTGTTTTGTTTTTGTTAGAAGTGGAATAACGTTTGTGTGGTTCTCTTATTTTAAGTTTATTGTGAGAAGATTAGTATCTTGATTTTACTTGCATGTAGTTTCACTCCTTTTGTTTGATTTTTTTCTTTTATTATATGTAGAGCAGGATTAGTGGTAAAAAATTACTTAAATTTGATTTTATCATGAAAAATCTTGGCTTCTTCATGTACGGTAATTGAGAGTTTTGCTGGATATAGTTGCCTGGGCCAGAATTTTTGTTCTCTTAGGGTCTGTATGACATTTTCCCAAGATCTGCATTTTAGAATATCTATTGAGAAGCCTGGGATAATTCTGATAATTCTGCCTTTATATGTTACTTGACTTTTTCTCTTATAAGTTTCAACATTCTTTCTTTGGTCTGTGGATTTGGTGTTTTGATTATTATTATAATGTGTGGAATTTCTTTTTGGTTCCATCTGTTTGGTTTTGTAGTCTTCTTTCATGTCCAGGGACATCTCTTTCCTTAGGTTAGCGAAGTTTCTTGTATAATTTTGTTGAAGATGTTTACTGGCCCTTTGAGTTGGGAATCTCTTTTATTCCTATTATTCTTAGGTTTGATATTTTCATTGTTTCCTGGATTTCTTGAATGTTTTGGCTTAGGAGCTTTTTGTTTTATGTATTTTCTTTGACTGTTCTGTCAAAGTATTCTATGGTATCTTCTACACCTGAGATTCTCTCTTCTCTTGCATTCTGTTGGTGACAGCTGCATCTGAGATCTCTTTCCTGATCTCTTTTTCATCTCCAGGGTTGTCTCCCTTTGTGTTTTCTTTAATGTTTCTATTTCTAGTTTTAGAACCTGAATGGTTTTGTTCAATTCCTTAACCTGTGTGATTGTGTTTCCTTATAAATCTTTAAGAGATATAAGTGTTTGCTCTTTAGGTGCTTCTGCTTGTTTATGTGTGTTCTCCTATATTTCTTTAAGGAAGTTATTTATGTCCTTCTCAATCCTCTGTCATCTTCATAAGATGAGATTTTTTATCTGAATCTTGCATTTGAGGTGTTTTGGGATATCCAGGCCTTGCTGTGGTGGGAGAACTGTGTTCTGATGTTTCCAAGTAGCATTGGTTTCTGTTGCTTATGTTCTTGTGCTTGACTCTTGACATCTGGTTATCTCTAGTGCTAACTGGCCTTGCTGGCTCAGACTGCATCTCATGTCGCCTGTGAGCCTGTGATCCTGTGGTTCTGATTCTGTCAGAAATGCTGGGAGTCCAGTTGTCTCTGTGATCCTGTCATCCTGTCACGCTGAGAACCTGGGTGTGTCAGAGCTCCTGGGAGTACAGATGCCTGTAAGATCTTGTGTGTCATCCTGAGAACCTGAGTGCATCAGAGCTTCTGGGGGTCCAGATGCTTCTAAGACTCTGTGTGTGTCAGAACTGCTGGGAGTAAAGTTACATCTGGGTATGGGCAAAGCAGATGGAAAGCCAGAGCCCAGGGTCTGCCCCCCAGGAATATGTGCAGAACAAAAGAAACTTATCCCTCTGGCTGGACAGGTCTTCTTGCATCTTCTGGGTCTGGGGGTTTCCCAGTTACTCCTTTTATTGAGGCAGATATTGGGGCCTCACCTGTGATTGTAGGTGTGTCTGAGCTCTTAGAAGTCAAGCTCGAGATTTTTTTTTTCTAAAAGAAAGAAGAATAATCAATCTTCCTCAAGGATGAGCTCCCTAATTGTTTATCTGATACTAACTGATCAGCTTACAAAATATATACATATAAGCCACACTAAATAATAAATGAACTTTAATCCAGTAACAAGGCTTCTGTAGTAAGGAATCACATACAAATAACTTATAGTAATGGGACACCCTTAATCCCTCTGGCTAAAATACAGGCATACTCTCAGATACACCTTTAATCCCAAAAAATGAAGATAAATTTATTTTGTAGAAGGAAGCATCAAATTTGAATGTGACTTATATTGAGGAAACAGATAAAGTGACAAATTAGAAAAAGATTTGACAGAATGAGTCAAAGACAGGGTATGGCTAACTCTCATGATAACAGCATAGGAAAGAGAAGCTATTTAAGAGCATTCCACAGAAAAACTCAGTTAGTTGGGAGCCAATGCAGTAAGTGTGATTCAGTGCAGTTGTTGATTCTTGAGTTCATGCAGTTCAGTGCAGATCAGCAGAGACAGCTGAATCCAGAGAATAAGAAGGAGCCAGGAGATTATAATGAAATTCCAGAGTTAGTTTGAGGCCAAGCAGAGCAATCCAGTGAGAAAACTAGAGAAGCCAGATTCAGTCAGCCAGCTTGGAGGGGAGTTTAAGCCATAACAGCAAAGTTAACTCAGCCAGCCAGAATTCAACAAAGAACTATAAAGGGTAAGCTTATTTGGCACTATTACTTATGCTCTGTTAGCTCAGAGTTATGAAATTTCCCTGCTCACTACCCATCCACCATCTCTCTTACTTCACTTAGTATCAATCAGCTTAAAGGTTTGTTGGTAAAATTTTGTCTAGTTAGAAAAAAATGTTGTACCACTTCCATGCTTGCCTTTTAAATTTTGAACCTGATTTATCCTTTAAAAAAAGCCTGTCATGAGATCAGACTTGTATAACAAAATTAGGTTTTTGAGTACTTTCTGTGGTTCTGAGCAATCAGTCTGAATCAAGCACTCAATAAATGTTCCTCATATTTGAGACTAATGCCTGATCAGTCATTGTATGAGTATTCTCAAACCTTAATACATCTATTTTTTGTTGTTTTACATGTAAACATGAAGATTTCTACTACTGTTTACTAAATAAGATATTTGCCCAATTATATTCTCTCAATAACCTAACAGAAGATCATTCTGTGAAATGACTGGTAGAAATTTGTTTGGTTTTGTTGCTGTTGTTGTTGTTTTATAATAAGTTTCCTTCCTCTATTCTCTTGAGTTTATATCTGTTCTATTATTTTACTTGTTGCATACTGTCTTTGTAATATATTTTGATGTCTGAGAATGTAATATGTCCTGATTTGATCTTTCTCTAAACCCCTTTCTTCATTTTGTGGATCTGCATACATTTATTGACTTTCCAGTTTTTGTAATAAAAGACAGCATTAAGCAGCAATAGGGCAACTGGGACCTCCAGATGCAGGGACAATCAAGCATAATATCACTTGGGTCTCAGCCAGCTTCTGTGCTCCCTGCTCCCAAGAGCTGGGCAGTTCTGTGGTCACCTATGCACCAGCTCTGCTGTGGGACATCTGCCCTGCAGAGGGACACGCACTGGGAGTGAGCTCACCAGCCTCCCCTTGGCGACCTCTGCTCTGGGGATTGACTACGCTGAGCCTTTGGATGTGCAGGGATTCCCTAATATAACATCACTTGGGGCAAGGCACATCAGAGCTCCAAAGTCACTCAGGAGCAGGGCAGGCCCCAGCAATTGGTGCCAGGGGAATCCCGGTAATCAGGGGTGGGGGTGGGGGGTAGAGCAGAAATAGCCTTGCAGGCTCACAGGAGGTCCAACCTACAGCCAGTGACAGCAGGACCAACTAACACCAGAGATAACCAGATGGCAAAAAGGCAAACATAGTAACGTTACTAACAGAAATCAAGGCAATATGGCGCCATCCGAACCAAACTCTCCAACAGCAGCAAGTCCTGGATACCCCAACACACCCAAAAGGCAAGATCTGGATTTAAAATCACTTCTCATGATGCTATTAGAGGATTTCAAGAAGGACATGAATAAATCTCATAAAGAAATACAGGAGAACATGAATCGACAGGTAGAAGCCCTTACAAAGGAAACACAAAAGTAACGAGAGGGGGTTGAATGGAGAAAAGAGGGAGGGAAGGGAGCTTATGGGACTTTCGGGGAGGGAGGAAACAGGAAAGGGGAAATGATTTGGAATGTAAATTAAAAAAAATAAAATAAATAATTAAAAAAATAAAAAAAAAAAAGAAATGCAGGAGAATATGGGTCAACTGATGGAGGCCCATAAAGAGGCAACATAAAAATCGCTAAAAGAATTGAATCAATGGGTAGATGCCCTTACAAAGGAAACCCAAAAATCACTTAAAGAAATGCAGGAGAATATAGGTCAACTGATAGAGGCCCAAAAGGAGGCAATACAAAAATCACTTAAAGAAATGAATCAATGGGTAGATGCCCTTACAAAGGAATCACAAGAATCACTTAAAGAAATACAGGAGAATATGGATCAACAAATGGAATCCCATAAATAGGAAACACAAAAATCGCTTAAAGAAATACAGGAGAACTTGAGTCAGCAGGGGAGCATGGGTGGACAGGTAGAGGCCCTTAAAGAGGAAACACAAAATCCCAGAAAGTATTACAGGAGAACACAAACAAACAAGTGAAGGAAATGAGCAAAACCATCCAGGATCTAAAATTGGAAGTAGAAACAATAAAGAAATCACAAAGTGAGTTATCTCTGGAGATAGAAAATCTTGGAAATAGTTCAGGAGTCATAGATGCAAGCATCAACAACAGAATACAAGGGATAGAAGAAAGAATCTCAGGTGCTGAAGATACCATAGAAAACATTGACTCAGCAGTCAAAGAAAATGCAAAATGCAAAAAAGCTCCTGATCCAAAACATCCAGGAAATACAGGACACAATGAGAAGACCAAACCTAAAGATTATAGGTATAGCAGAGAGTGAAGATTTCCATCTTAAAGAGCCAGTAAATATCTTCAAAAAAATTATAGAAGAAAACTTCCCTAACCTAAAGAAAGAGATGCCCATGAATATACAAGAAGCCTACAGAACGCCAAATAGACTGGACCAGAGCAGAAAGTCCTCCCAGCACATAATAATCAAAACACCAAATGCACTAAACAAAGAAAGAATATTAAAAGCAGTAAGAGAAAAAGGTCAAGTAACCTATAGAGGCAGGCCTATCAGAATTGCACCAGACTTCTCAGCTGAGAGGATGAAAGCCAGAAGATTCTGGGCAGATCTCATACAGATCCTAAGAGAACACAAATGACAGCCCAAACTACTATACCCAGCAAAACTCGAAATTACCATAGATGGAGAAACCAAGATATTCCATGATAAAACCAAATTTATGCAATATCTTTCCACAAATCCAGCCCTACAAAGGATAATAGATGGAAATCGCCAACATGAGGAGGGAAACTACACCCTAGAAAAAGCAAGAAAGTAATCTTTTTCCTACAAACCCAAAAGAAAGTAACCATACAAACATAAAAAGAACATCAAAAATAACTGGAAGCAACAATCACTATTCCTTAATATCTTATAATGTCAATAGACTCAATTCCCCAACAAAAAACAGAGTCTAACAGAGATGTTTTTCATGTGGATCTTCAATTTTATCAGAAAACGTTTGTGACTCCTCTTTCAATTTAGTAATGCTTTTTGTTTCTACCATTTTGACTGTATTATTTTCTATGATAATCTTTAATTTGAACATTTTTTCTGTGTATTTCTTTGATTTTGTAGGAGGTGATTTTCATGTAGATCTTTGGTTTTATCAAGGGGAGGAGTTGTTTGTAGTTCCACTTTCAAATAATTTAGGAATGTTTTTGTGCCTACCATTTTGTCAATATAATTGTCCATGATAATCTTCAGTTTTAACGTTTCTCTGTATTTTTCTTCAATTTTGTCAGAAGTATTTTCCATGTGGATCTTCAGTTTTATCAGACAATGTCTATAATTCTACTTTCAATCAACTTAGGAACATTTTTATACCTTCCATTTTATCTGTATAGTTTTCCATATAATAGTTTTAACATGTTTCTCTATATATTTCTTGAATTTTTTCAGGAATATTTTCCTTGTAGATCTTCAATTTTATCAGAAAGTGTTTATAATTCCACTTTCAAAAAACATAGGAATATTTTTATGCCTACCATTTTATCTGTATAATTTTTCCATGAAATACTCAATCTTAACACATTTTTATATATTTCTTCAATTTTATCAGAGATATTTTCCATGTAAATCTTCAATTTTATCAAAAAAGGTTTATAATTTCACTTTCAATCATCTTAGAAACATTTTTTTATGCCTACCATTTTATCTGTATAATTTTCCATGATAATCTTCAATTTTAATGTTTTTCCATATAGTTTTTTCCAATTTTATCAGAAATATTTTCCATGTAAATCTTCAATTTTTTCAGAAGTTGTTTATAATTCTACTTTCAATCAACTTAGGAATATTTTAATTCCTACCAATTTGTCTGTATAAATTTCTTCAATGTATCAGAGATATTTTCCATGTAAATCTTCAATTGTATCAGAAAATGTTTTTACTTCTACTTTCACTCAATTTAGGAATATTTTTATGCCTACTATCTTATCTGTATAATTTTTCATGAAAAAGTTTTAACGTTTTTTTCTATATATTTCTTGAGTTTTATCAGAAATATTTTCATTGTAGCTTTTCAATTTTATCAGAAAATGTTTATAATTCCACTTTCAATCAACTTAGGAATATTTTTATACCTACCATTTTATCTGTATAATTTTTCCATGAAATAGTCAATCTTAATGTGTTTTTCTATATATTTCTTCAATTTTATCAGAGATATTTTCCATGTATATTTACACAATGGAATACTACTCAGCAATTAAAAACAATGAACTAAAAAAGAAGATACGTACTATGGAGAAGAACATCAGTCTGTCTTAAGTACTAGCGTTTGTAAACATCTCACTCAAATTTAGCGGTTAGTCTTTATGTCTCTTCCAATATAGTCTGATGGGAAATACTAAGATATAAGATCAGAGAAAGATTTTTTATGTATATTCTCATAAGTATTATTTTACAAATTAAAATGTGACTGTTCATTATCTGCTAGCTATAACACAGGATGTAACAAATATACTATGTGGAGAATTTAGAAGACAAATTAGTTAAACTAATTATCTCAATGAAAATGACCTTCCAGCAATAGATTTTTCTGCCCAAGTATGGATTCTATTCTTATTCAGGATACAACTAGATGTCAACATGTCTTTGACAATTTATCAATAAATAAATTTCATTCTGTCCTTTCTTATAAGATTTTGCAGCCACATCCCATGGATACTATTCATATATCCTGAACAGCATTTTCCCAAGCCATGAGTATGATACAGTATCTAGCAGCCTTGTTTCAAAAGGGAGCATTTGTAATTATGGTGCAAAATGAGATCTTACAGAGTGGAGTAGCAATCTGTCATACAGATTGCTCTCCACAATTGATAAAATCATTTTTAAATATAGCCTTAACATTTAAGAAGGTCCAGCATATTTTTTCAATCTGTCATATTGATTTGAGTCAATGATATCTTATATATGCATAGTATTTTCCTATAGTCCTTTTAATGTAGAAAATTAATGGGAGATTATTAACTAAGTAGCATTTTATATGAATTTCAATCTATTGTGACGCCTTGGACTATTAAATAGCCATATTAATCATTTTATCCTTTTGGTTTATATTTTTCTGTTGGTATTTTAGGAGTATGTAGATGACCAAAATCAGTATTTATTTATTTATTTATTTGCTTTTTTGTTTAATGTCATCAAGTCCAGGGTTGGACATTGTTCTTAATGGTTACCTCAAAAGGAGAAGAAATATTGGCTTCACCAGCTTTCCTTTTATCAGTTAATCCATGTGAAGATCAGTTGACAAATTTTAGCCAGCATAAAGAACAGCATGCAGAATGAAAGAAAAATAATGGTGCATAGTTTAGTGAGGAAAGGACAAGAACTACAGACAAAGCTTGTGCTGCAGTCATTTTGATTTTGAAGGACAATTGCATCATTGAGTAGAAATCAGTAGATGTGCACTGATATAAACGAAAAGATGTCCTGAGGTTAAGACCTTACCCATGGAATGCTGTAACTGTTAAATATGCAAATACATTTGAAAGAAGAAAACCTTGATTGAAAATGACTCTGAATTGCTGCCTTTCTCCAAAATTGCAGCTAAGGGAGTCTTTTTTCTGTGTTCACCTTAAAGGCACAAAGAGTTCACTATAATAGTGGTCCAGGCTACATCCAAAACTGGCCACAGAACATTGCATTTTAATCTAAATAGCACTACTTTTGAGGCAGGGAAGATGAGTGATTCAGTTTCCCAAAAGTCACTGATGAATGGAAATGGACTGTAGAGTCAGATTCTTTGTAAGCACAAAGGCATGAAGGTGAAGTCTAGGTTGCAATGGAATCCCATGGTATTGTAAACGCCAGAAACATGGGATGTTATTCTGATGAATACTGCTGCAGACAAGAAATGTAGCTGGACCAAGGAAGGGTCTATGTATACATGTTTTTTTGTTTTGTTTTATTTTTTTTTTATTTTTTATATTTTTATTTACATTCTAAATCATTTCCCCTTTCCCATTTCCTCCCTCCCTGAAAGTCCCATAAGCCCCCTTCCCTCCTTCTTTTCCCCATTCAACCCCCTCTCACTTCTCTGTCTCAGCATTCCCCTACATCCAGTCTTTCCAGGACCAGGGGTCTCTCCTTCCATCTTCTTGGAAATCTATTGATAAGTGTATTGTGTCTAGGGTATTCCGAGACTCTGGGTTAATATTCCCTTATCAGTGACTGCATACTATCTGTGTTCTTTTGTGATTGGGTTACCTCACTAGGATGATATTTTCAAGTTCTGACCATTTGCCTAGGAATTTCGTGAATTCATTGTTTTTAATTGCAGAGTTGTATTCTATTGTGTAAATATACCACATCTTCTGAATCCATTCCTCCGTTGAGGGACATCTGGGTTCTTTCCAGCTTCTGGCTATTATAAATAAGGCTGCTATGAACATAGTGGAGCATGTGTCCTTACTGCATGCCCGGAAAGCCTCTGGGTATGTGTCCAGGAGTGGTATAGCCAGATCCTCCGGGAGTGCATGCCCAGTTTTCTGAGGAACCGCCAGACTGCTTTCCAGAGTGGTTGTACCAGCTTACAATCCCACCAGCAGTGGAGGAGTGTTTCTCTTTCTCCACATCCTCGCCAACAACTGCTGTCTCCTGTGTTTTTGATCTTAGCCATTCTGACTGGTGTGAGATGGAATCTCAGGGTTGTTTTGATTTACATTTCCCTAATGACTAAGGATGATGAACATCTCTTTAGGTGCTTCTCAGCCATTAGATATTCTTCAGGTGAGAACTCTTTGTTTAGCTCTGTACCCTGTTTTTTAATAGGGTTACTTGCCTCTCCGGAGTTTAACTTCTTGAGTTCTTTGTGTATATTGGATATTAGCCCTCTGTCGGATATAGGGTTGGTAAAGATCATTTCCCAGTTGGTTGGTGGCCGCTTTGTTTTTTTGACAGTGTCTTTTGCCTTGCAAAAACTTTGCAATTTAATGAGGTCCTATTTGTCAATTCTTGATCTTAGAGCATAAGCTATTGGAGTTCTATTCAGGAAATTCTCCCCTGTGCCCATATGTTCAAGGTTCTTCCCTAGTTTCCTTTCTATTAGTTTCAGTGTGTCTGGTTTTATGTGGAGGTCCTTGATCCACTTGGAATTGAGCTTAGTGCAAGGAGATAAGAATGGGTCAATTTGCATTCTTCTGCATGTTGACCTCCAGTTGAGCCAGCACCATTTGTTGAAAAGGCTATCTTTTTTCCACTGGATGGTTTTAGCTCCTTTGACAAAGATCAAGTGACCATAGGAGTGTGGATTCATTTCTGGGTCTTCAATTCTGTTCCATTGATCTACATGCCTGTCACTGTACCAATACCATGCGGTTTTCAACACTATTGCTCTGTAGTACAGCTTGAGGTCTGGGATACTGATTCCCCCAGAGGTTCTTTTATTGTTGAGAATAGTTTTAGCTATCCTGGGTTTTCTGTTATTCCAGATGAATTTTTGAATTGCTCTTTCTAACTCTATGAAGAATTGAGTTGGGATTTTGATGGGGATTGCTTTGAATCTGTAAATTGCTTAAATAACACTAAATAAAAGAAATTCTGCTCTATGAGAATTGGGAAACTGGCCTTTACAATAATGTGTAATGTGGCAGTTTGAATAAGAATGACAACCATAGGCTCATATATTTGAAAGCTTAACCACCATGTAGTGGAACTCTTTGTTAGTTTTAGAAAGATTAAGAGCCATGCCTTTTTGGAAGAAGTATGTCACTGGGGTGGGCTTTAAAGTTTCAAAAGCCTATGCGAAGCCCAGTCGCTCTCCCTACTATCGAGATGTAAAACTCTCATCTACTTCTACAACAGCATATATGCCTACATGTTGCCATGATACCAACCATGATGATAATGGATTAAGCCTCTTATTCTACAAGCATGCCCCCAAATAAATGATTTCCTTTGTAAGATTTTTCTTGGTAATGGTGTCTCTTCACAGTAATAGAACAACATAAGATGTGATTACATAGAAATTAGTACAATATGATGCATGTATCATTATATTGTTCATTCTTTTTTTTAACCTGTTAATTTTTATTTGTTGTATTTTTCAGATAAATATTGTAAATGAAAGCCTTTACCCAGTAAGTAATTCTTGATAATTACGCCTTGTGACTCATTTTAGATTGTTTGCTGATTAGCACTCTCATGAAAGCAACAATAAAACATACTCATATTTGTGGAATAGAATACAATTTGGTTTATCATGATGCACACAAATTATGCAAATTATATTAAAGCCATTTTAGCAAACAGTTGATCTTTTAAAATAGTTATTTTTCTTTTCTTACAACTTGTAAAATTCCATTTATATTCCACCAAACAATATTAGTAGCTTATATAATATGGTGACTAATATTAATTGGAGGAGGGACAACAATATGAACAAATCAGTAACCCCCAGAGCTCCCAGGGACTAAAAAATGAACCAAAGAATACACATGGATCTTCTCTCCAGTGACTGAGCAGGAAGGTACAGCCAGTAGCGCAGGAAACACAGGAGTGGCAGAGCAGATGGGACAGGGTCTGTTTGAACTCCAACTGCAGCTAGGAGCTGGGCAGTGCCACAGCACTCTGTTCCAGGAGAGAGCCAGTCACCCAGGGATGCTGGGATAGGCTTGTAGGCCCACAGGAAGGACAAGCTCCAGCCAGAGACAGCAGGACCAACTAACAGCAGAGATAACCAGATAGAAAAAGGCAAATGTAGGAATGCTACTAACAGAAATCAAGGCAATATGGTACCATCTGAACCCAACACTCCAACAGCAGCAAGTCCTAGATACCACAACATACCAGACAAGCAAGATATGGATTTGAAATCACAGCTCATGATGCTGATAGAGGTCTGTAAGAAGGACATAAAGAACTCCCTTAAAGAAATACAGGAGAACACAAGTAAACAGACTTAAAAAAAAAGTTAAAAAAAAATAATAATAGAAATGGAGGTAGAAACAATAAAGAAATCACAAAGGGAAACAACGCTGGATATAGAAAAACTAGGGAGAGTGACCCACACCTGGAAGGAGCACAGCACCCTCCGCCATCTTTGCTCTGGCAGCAGAGCAGACAGGTCCTCCAGGTGCAGAGAATTTGTTTCGTTACAAAGAATCAACAAAACTAGGAGTTGGTTCTTTGAGAAAATCAACAACACAGACAAACCCTTAACCAGACTAACCAGAGGGCAGAGTGACAGAATCCAATTAACAAAATCAGAAGTCAAAAGGGAGAAATAACAACAGAAATTGAACTAATTCAAAAAATCATCAGATCCTGCTACAAAAGCCTATACTCAACACAACTGGAAAATCTAAATGAAATGGTCAATATTTAAGAGAGATACCAGGTACCAAAGTTAAATCAGGATCAGATAAATCGTCTAAACAATCACAAAACCCCTAAAGAAATAGAAGCAAACATTAATAGCCTCCCAACCAAAAAAAAAAAAAAAAAAAAAAAAAAAAAAAAAAAACAAAAACAACAACAACAACAAAAAAAAAAAAAAAAACACACAAGACCAGATGGGTTCAATGCAGAGTTCTATCAGACTTCAAAGAAGACTTAAAACCGATTCTCTTCAAATTATTCCACAAAATAGTAACAGAAGCAACACTACCCAACTCGTTTGATAAAGCTACAATTACTCTGATACCTAAACCACACAAAGATTCAAAACAAAGAGAACTTTAGACCAATATCCCATATGAATATTGATGCAAAAATGCTCAATAAAATTCTTGCCAACAGAATCTAAGAACACATCAAAACAATCATCCACCGTGATCAAGTAGGCTTCATCCCAGGGATGCAGGGATGGTTCAATATACAGAAATCTATCAATGTAATCCACTATGTAAACAAACTCAAAAAAAAAAAATCCCACCACATTTGATGCTGAGAAAGCATTTGACAAAATCCAACACCTCTTCATGATAAAAGTCTTGGAAAGATCAGGAATTAAAGGGCCATACCTAAACATAGTAAAAGCAGTTTACAGCAAACAAGTAGCCAACATCAAACTAAATGGAGAGAAACTTGAAGCAATCCCACTGAAATCAGGGACTAGACAAGGCTATCTACTCTTTCCCTACCTGTTCAATATCGTATTTGAAGTCCTAGCCAGACCAATTAGAAAAGAAAAGGAGGTCAAAGGGATTCAAATTGGAAAGGAAGAAGTCAAAGTATCACTATTTGCAAGATATGATAGTATACTTCAGTGAGCCCAAATATTTCACCAGAAAACTTCTAAAACTGATTACTTCAGCAAAGTGGCTGGATATAAAATTAACTCAAACAAATCAATAGCTTTCCTATACTCAAAGGATAAACAGGCTGAGAAAGAAATTAGGGAAATGACACCTTTCACAATAGTCACAAATAATATAAAATATCTTGGTGTGACTCTGATAAGGCAAGTGAAAGACCTGTACGACAAGAATTTCAGGTCTCAGAAGAAAGAAATTCAAGAAGATCTCAGGAGATGGAAAGATCTCCAATGCTCATGGATTGGCAGAGTTAATATAGTAAAAATGGCCATGTTGCCTAAAGCAATCCACAGATTCAATGCAATCCCAATCAAAATACCAACTCAGTTCTCCATAGAGTTAGAAAGTGTTATTTCCAAATTTATCTGGAGTAACAACAAACAGTGGATAGTGAAAACTCTTCTCAACAATAAGAGAACTTCTGGCGAAATCACCATCTGTGACCTCAAGTTCTACTACAGAGCAACAGTGGTTAAAACTGTATAGTATTGGTATAGAGACAGGCAGTTAGATCAATGGAATAGAATTGAAGACCGAGTAATATACCTACATATACATATAGTCACTTGATCATTGAAAATGGAGCTAAAACCATCCAGTGGATAAAAAACAGCATTTTCAACAAGTGATGCTGGGTCAAATGACAGTCAACATGTAGAAGGATGCAAATTGATCCATTCTTATCTCCCTGTACAAAGCTAAAATCCAAGTGGATAAAGAAACTCCACATAAAACCAGGTACACTGAATCTAATAGAAGAGATAGTGGGGAAGAACCTGGAGCACACAGGCACAGGGGAGAATTTCCTGAATAGAACTCCAATAGCATATGCTCTAAGATCATTAATTGACAAATGGGACCTCATAAAATGCAAAGCTTTTGTAAGGCAAAGGACACTGTCAATAAGACAAAACAGCAACTAACAGTTTGGGAAAAGATCTTACCAATCCTACATCCGATAGAGGGCAAATATCCAATATATATAAAGACCTCAAGAAGTTAGACCCCAGAGAAACAAATAACCCTATTAAAAATGGGGTTCAGAGCTAAGCAAAGAATTCTCAACTGAATAGTGGATGGCTGAGAATCATTAAAATAAATGTTCAACATCCTTAATCATCAGGGAAATGCAAATCAAAACAACCCTGATATTCTACCTCACACTAGTCAGACTTGCCAAGATCAAAAACACAGAAGACAGCAGTTGTTGGTGAGGATGTGGAGAAAGAGGAACACTCCTCCATTGCTGGTGGGATTGCAAGCTGGTAAAACCACTCTGGAAATCAGTTTGGCAGTTCCTCAGGTAATTGAACATAGCACTACCTGAGAACCCAGCTATACTACTCCTGGGCATATACTGAGACTATGTTCCAATATGTAATAAGGATACACGCTCCACTATGTTCATATCAGCCTTATTTATAACAGCCAGAAGCTGGAAAGAACCCAGATGTTCCTCAACAGAGGAATGGATACAGAAAATATGGTTCATTTACACAATGGAGTACTATTCAGTAAAAACAATTTAATTTATTAAATTAAATTTATTAAAAACAATGAATTCATGAAATTCTTAGGCAAATGGATGAAGCTAGAATATATCATGCTGAGTGAGGTAACCCAATCACAATGCACACTCATGGTATGCACTTGCTCATAAGTGGATATTAGCCCAAAAGCTCGGAACACCCAAAATACAACTCACAGACCACGTGAAGCTCAAGAAGAGGGAAGACCAAAGTGTGGATACTTTGATCCTTGTTGGAAAATGGATCAAAATACCCATGGCTCACAGCCAACCAATAGAATGAACATAGGGTCCCCAATGGAGAAGCTGGAGAAAAGACCCAAGGAGCTGAAAAGGTTAGCAACCCTGTAGGAGGAACAATAATATGTACCAACGAGTACCCCCAGAGCTCCCAGGGACTAAACCACCAACCAAAGAGACCAAAGAGTATACATTTGTAGGGACCCATGACTCCAGCTACATATGTAGCAGAAGATGACCATTTCAGACATCAATGAGAAAAGAGACCATTGGTGCTATGAAGGCTCAATTTCCCCAGAATAGTGGAATGCAAATCAGGTAATTGATGGGGGGGTGAGCAGGGGGAGGGGGATGGTATAGAGGATTTTTGGAAGGGGTACTTGGAAACGGGAAACCTTTTGAAATGTAAATAAAGCAAATATCTAATAAAAAAGAATACACATGGAGGGACCCATGGGTCCAGCTGTACATGTAGCAGAGGATGACCTTGTTGGACATCAAAGGGAGGAGAGGCCCTTGGCCCTGAGAATTCTCAATGCCCCAGTATAAGGGAATACCAGGACAGTGAAGTGGGGGTGGGTGGGTTGGTGGGTATGGGGAGGGCAGAATGGAATAGCATGTTTTCAGAGGGGAAAACAGGAAACAGGATAACATTTGAAATGTAAATAAAGAAAATAATAAAAAAAAGATCAGTAAAACATGACCACATAGAACAACACATATATTGTTCATTCTTATTGTTTACTATTATTGCAGGAATAAGATCTTCGAGAGATTACTTAGTTAGCCCAAAATCAGAATATATTTGTATTGGTTTAAGTTTTTGGTTATTATGTATAAATATGCATGTCTAATGTTCTCAAAAAGCTCAAGTTTCCATTTTTTCGAAAGGAATTGCCCAAGAATTTACTTGTTAGCATAGTACATAAATATTTATTTGTAGGTAACTGCAAATACATTTTATCTTATCTTTAAATTTTATCTTCTAAATTTTTGCTTGCAAAATAGGTTGCTTCTATGAAAATGATTGTTAATCCCTAAGTCATTTAGATTGTTTCTTATTGTGTCTTTTAGTTTTTTGGGTTGTTTTTTTGTTTGTTTTTTGTTTTTTTGGTTTTTTTCAAGACAGGGTTTCTCTGTGTAGCCCTGGCTGTCCTGGAACTTAGTCTGTAGACCAGGCTGGCCTCGAACTCCGAAATCCACCTGCCTCTGCCTCCCAAGTGCTGGGATTAAAGGCATGCGCCACCACCGCCCAGATAGGTTTTTAGTTTTTTATGCATTACATTTTAGCCAATAGTCTTTCTTATCAATTAAATATTAAAGGATATAAGGCCTGAATCTCAATATATTCATTTTCTTTACAAGTGTTTGCTTGTCTGTTTATTCCTGTGCTATTATTTTGAAAAGCTCAGTCACTGTTTCTAACTAAGTACAATTTCATCAATATTTATGAGGTGATTAATGTTGTTTCTCTATGGTAAATTTCTTTTGTTTAGGTTTGATGTATTTTATCTCTCTTTTCTTTAAGAAGAATCACTAATTATTGATTTGTTCACTTCTCTTGATTTTTAAAAGTCATGTAATTAAAAAATGATTTATAATGTTAAAGTCTCTGTGTGTGTGTGTGTGTGTGTGTGTGTACAAATATACAAATGCAGGCATCCCATGGAGCTCATGCAGAGGTCAGAGGACAACTTGCAAGAGTCTTTTTACTCTTTTTATCACTTTAGTGTCTGGTGTTGAATTTAAGTCCTTCAGCTTGGCAATCAGGACTTTTACATTCTGTCATATCTTGTTGCCCTTCTTCCTTTTAGTTGTGAGCAATTGACACTATTATTTTTTCCTGACACTGCTTTACCCAGAACATATAATTTTTCAGTCAGTGTTATAACTTTTTTCTTTAAGACTTTCACATTGACTTGTGTGTGGATTATAGAAACAAACCTTACTATAGTTTCAAGATTCAGATGTTTCTTTTGACATCTTCTATTATTATTTTCAGATTGTTTTTAGGCATAATCATGTTTGATAATCCTTCTGATAAAATTGAGGTCTTCTTCAATTTGATATTGATTCTTTTATGGTCATTTAAATTACTTTATTTTTGGGTTCTTCTTTTTCTAAGCATAATAATAACAAATGTAACTTAAACACCTATTTATCCAGAAATTTAACTTTTGAATTATCTATTTACTTATTTTTCTATTTTTTATAATGCTAGGGGCCAAATGTACTGGTTTAAGAACTTAAGTTAGTCATTTAACACTGAACTATATTATTATCCCTGAAATAAGAATATTACTAACAAAGAACAAAAACATCCCTTATATATATGTTCCTATTCTCCCTCCATGTTTTAGATAATTGTCTGAATCATTTCTTTCAAATAATTTGACACTATATCCAATGATGTAAGTTGTATAAATCAACAAGTATGACTTAAAAAATTCATCAGAAGGGTGGTATATCAATTTACTTCTGTTTTGATCAGCATGTTTATCTTGCTTTTGAAGTTCAAAGGCTCATTTTATTTTCAGTATCTTTCTAAGGAAAATTATTTTATTTATACTTCAGGCAGAGGAGCACTGATAACAGCAAATTATATTACATCAGGATTTTTTAATAGATATGATAATTCTCATAGTAGTTAAAGTGTTTTGCAACAGCTGTAGCTCTGTATACCCAAATACCTCCTAGAGAGATCTGTCTCCCAGGAGTGCTGACTTGCCTGTGAGCACAGGTAAGGCTACCACTTCTGCTCTGAGGGAAATATCTGGAGCCCTCAGGACCCAGGAACCAAGGAGAAGCCTGGGACTAGACACTTCTTATTTCTGTCTGCACCTGGAGTTGACCCTGTTCCACTAATCTCCACACCAATACACTGGTAGGAAAGAGCTTGTCTCCGAGAAGTGCTGACACCTGTGAAGACAGGTAAGAGCACCACTTCTGCTCAAATTCCTGGCCCAAAAGGGACCTACCCTGAACCATCACAACACTGGAACCAAGGAATAGACAGGGACAAATTCCTTCCAGTTTCCATCTGTACTCCTGAGCTGACTTTGTGCCACAACTCTCCATAAACAAATTCCTCCCAGAGAAAACTGGTCTCCCAGGAGTATGGACACAAAGACTTGCAGGAGGGACAAGCCAGAGTTAAAAACAATAAGACCAGCTAAACACCAGAGAAAATCAGATGGTGAGAGGAAAGGGCAACAACATAAGCCT
Source organism: Tokudaia tokunoshimensis (assembly GCA_036184795.1). Taxonomy (NCBI): domain Eukaryota; kingdom Metazoa; phylum Chordata; class Mammalia; order Rodentia; family Muridae; genus Tokudaia; species Tokudaia tokunoshimensis. The sequence goes on from BTHU01000023.1 coordinate 76,337,975, forward strand.
CAGAAACAAAGGCTAATTGGCATCATCAGAACCCAGTTCTTCCACCACAATCAGCCCTGGATAACCCAACACACCAGAAAAGAAATGATTCTGATTTAAAATCATTTCTCATGATGATGGTAGAAGATATAAGTAACTCCTTTAAGGAAATATAGGAGAACACAGGAAAATAGCTAGAAGCCCTTAAAGAGGAAAACCAAATTTCTTTTAAAGAATTAAAGGAAAACACAACCAAACAGGTAAAGGAACTGAACAAAACCAAGAAGGATCTAAAAACGAAAATAGAAACAATAAAGGTATCACAAAGGGAGAAAACTCTAAAGATAGAAAACTTAGAAAAGAGATCAGGAGTCATAGTCGTAAGAGTTACTAACAGAATACAAGACATAGAAGAGAATCTCAGGTGCAGAAGATACCATAGAATACATTGACACAACATTCAAAAAAATGCAAAATGTAAAAAGTTCCTAAACTAAAACAACAAAGAAAGTCATGACACTATGAGAAGACCAAACCTAAGGATAATAGGTATTGAAAAGACCAAAGATTCCCAACTTAATGGGCCAGTAAATATCTTCAACAAAATTATAGAAGAAAACATCCCTAACCTAAAGAAAGTGATGCCCTTGAACTTACAAGAATCCTACAGAATTCCAAGTAGAGTAGACCAGAAAACAAATTTCTCCCATCAATTAAAAATCAAAACACCAAAAGCACAAAACAAAGAAAGAATATTAAAAAGAGTAAGAGAAAAATTCAAGTAGCATATAAAGGCAAATATATCAGAATTACATCAGATTTCTCCTCAAAGACTATGAAAGCTAGAAGATCCTGGGCAGATGTTCTGCAGACCTAAGTGAAATCAATTGCCATTCCAGGCTACTACACCCAGAAAAACTCCCAATAATCATAGATAAAGAAACCAAGATATTCCATGACAAAACTAAGTATATACAATATCTTTCACAAATCAAGCTTTACAAAGAATGAGAGAAAACTCCAGCACAAGGAGGGATATTACATCCTAGAAAAAGCAATAAAGCAAATCCAAAAGAAGATAGCCATACAAATATAATTCCACCTCTAACAACAAAAATAACAGCAAGCAAGAATCATTATTACTTAATATCTCTTAACATCAATGGACTCAATACCCCTCAAAAAAAATACACTAACAGACTGGATATATAAACAGGACCCAGTGTTTTGCTGCATACAGGAAACACACCTCAGTGACAAAGACAGAAATTACCTAAGAGTAAATGGTGAGAAAAAAATCCAAACAAATGGTCCCAAGAAACAAGCTGGAATAGCCATTCTAATATGGAATAAAATAGTATTTCATCCAAAAAAAGTTATCAAAATACAAGGAAGGACAATTCAAACTCTTCAAAGAAAAAAAAACTACCATAAAGAACTCAAAATTCTAAACATCTGTCTTCCAAATGCAAGAAAAGAAAGTTTACTAAAGGTCAAAGCACATTGCACCTCATACAAAAATAGTGGAAGACTTCAACACCCCACTATCATCATGGAAACAGAAAATAGAGATACAATAAAACTATGGGAAGTTATCAGTCAAATGGATTTAACAGATATCTATAGAATATTTCATCCTAAAATGAATGAATATATCATCTTCAAAGCACCTCATGGTAACTTCTCCAAAATTGACCATATAATTGGTCACAAAATATGCCTCAACAGATACAAGAAGATGGAAATATTCTCACAGAAAATAAATATTAAGCTCAATAAGAAAGAAGACAAAATTGTGGATGCTTCAGTTCTTCAGAGGAACAAAATATTCACAGGAAGAAATATGAAGATAACGTGTGGAGCAGTAACTGAAGGAAAGGTCATCCAGAAACTGCCTAACCTGGGGATCCATCCCATATATTGTAGTCAAACCTGGATGCTATTGTGGATGTTTGGAAGTGCTTGCTGAAAGGAGCCTGATATAGCTGTCTCCTGTGAGGCTGGCTCTGCCACAGTCTAACAAATACAGAAATGGATTCTACCAGCTAACCATTGGACTGAACACTATGTCCCCAACTGAGGAGTTGGAGAAGGGACTGAAGGAACTGAGGGAGAAACTGAAACCTTCAGGGTCTGGATTGTAGGTGAGATTGTATGTAGTCTGGAAGCTTCTAGGTCTAGGCCCAGGGATAGATTGATAGAAATGCTCTAGTCTCAGGACAGCCATGTATTCATTTGAACAGCTTGGGTAAAGCTCTCATGCCATCACTTCCTCTGTGGAAATAAAAGTGACATTTACATTTATAACCTTCCCTATCCTCTGTATAAACACGTACCTACATTATTCTGCCCTGCTTGTGTCCTTGGTGAAGAACAGTAATGTGAAAGTGTAAGCTAAATAACCCCCTCCCCCTAATTGAAGGTTGATCATGATGTTTCATTGCAGCAGTCAAAACCCTAATACACTAAAACTTTGTCATAGTTCAGGTAATCATATTACTGCAAGTCTGGTCAAAACTGCAACTAGTTCTATTGAACTATTTGTGTACTCCTTCATCAATACTATAATCTCTCCATTAATAAAGACAGCATTACAATAATTCTTGAAGTTAGGTAGCATCTATATTTAACCTTAGTCTTTTCTTCAGAATTATATTGATCCTTGTAATTATTTTGACAACATTATTCAGTTTATTGATATGGATAAAAGAGCACTTCAAGTTTCCAATCTGGATAGAATTTTATCTGTAGATCAATTTATACACAGCTATCGTCTTGAGATTACTGAATGTTCCTATGTAAGCACATGGAATTTCTCTCTAGTTACTTAATTTTCGCTTTAATAATATTTTTTCTTAGAATTATTTTACAAATTATGTGTTAAATTCACATCTGAGCATTTAAAACATGTGAGTGATTATACAGGGGGTACTCTGATTTTCATTTGAAATTTTGTTTCTACATCATAGACATAAAGAAAAACAATTTTCTTTTGTATATATAACTTTGCTTTCAGTATTCTAAATATAATCATTTATGTTATAGGACATACTTCTCCTAATCTTTCAAACTTTTAATGTAGATTTTCATGATATCAATGATCAAATCAACTGTAAATCTTCTTTCCCTTTTCATATGCCTTTTGATTTTCATTTCTTACTATATTAGCTATCTCTTTTACTAAGATGCCCAAAGAAAAGGTAATAAAATGTGACATTATCATCTCTCTTGTTAATCATAGTGACTTAATGCACATTTTTGAACCAATAGCTCTTTCAGATATTCTGTTTATTGTTATCTGAGATAAGACAATTTAAGTAATTGGTTCATTTTTATCCAAGATTTTAAATTTGTTGGTATAGAGGGTGTTATCATCTTTTTAATATTCAGAGTATATGTAATAATGCTCCTTTCCTCAAATATGATAGGGTATCAATATTTTTTATTTTCTCTTATTGCTTTTACAATGTTTTTCCGATTGAGCTAGATATTATATTGTGAAAATAGGCATATCTTTTTATAGCTATTTTGCATGTGAATGTATATACTTGAGATATGTTCAAAATATACTTAATTCTGTTTTTCTTTAAAGTATTCATGGATTTTTTTCCCTTATATCATAAACAATACCATAAAGCTATTATTATAGAATGATTGTTATATATTAAATCTTTGCAGCAATCTAGGGATGATTGAACAACATGGGAAGTTATGCATGAATTTTTGTACAAATAATATATGAGCTCATCTTCAAATGTGAATATTAATAGAGGTCCCTAGGACCAATCTCCTACAAATAATCTAGGTTTAATGTATTAAAAATACTCTATTTTCCCTTTCCTCTACCAGAACCATTTTAAAACTTTTCTCTAAATTTTATTTTGTAATTTAAATGACTATAGCTAGCACTTAAAATATGATGGCATCAGGGGATTGTTTGGTCTAGAGTTTTTACTTCTTCAACTTGTCCAAACTGATCCTCCAGCTATTTGTCAATTACAGATCATATTTTCTTGCCATAGAAAACTTTCCACCAGTGGTTTGTGATTTTCAAGCTGCTCTGGTAAGACAGATTTTATTAAGTTATCTGTGTCTATACTCATTGAGCAGTGCCTTTTCCTGTGACTTTATCTCTCTTCAAGATCAAAAAGGATTATTGTTTTCTCAGTTTTTTATTTCAATTTCTTTAGCAACTTCTGAGGCCCTTATATACAGAACAAGGTGCTAGATTTTGGCAGCCTTATTTGTAAGGGAATTTCTGGATAAGTATTTTATGGCTTATCATTGGTCATAGTGACATTTTGGACCAGTACTTTTTAGAGAATAGTTTCTGTATGGGTCATAGGTTTAGAAAAGAACTGATTGAAGAAATTTATGAACTTTTCATGGAGGTAAATATTTGTTACCATATTTTGGTAGATGAAACAGAAAGATCTTGCGTTCAGATTCCTCCTGGAATAAATAACAGGACTGCATACACACATCATGCCCCCACCCACACTCACACACATCACACATTTTTCTTCAAATCATTGGTCATATTCCTAAACTTCGTGATATATTATTTTTAAGTATAAAGTGAATAAGAACTATAGTATATACAAAAAAATGGATTATAGATTATATGCATGGTTATAGGCCCAAAACTATTACTGAGGCTAAGGAGCTCTCACAAAAAGGGACCTATCATGATTGCCCTCTGGAAGACCCAACAAGCAGCTGAAAGAGTCAGATGAAGATATTTGTACCCAACCAATGTACAGAAGATGCTGGTCCCTGTGATTGAATTTAGGGAAAGCTGGAAGAAGCTGAGGAGGAGGGTGACCCTGTAGGAGGACCAGCAGTCTCAATTAATCTAAACCCCTGAGAAATCTCAGGCACTGGGTCACCAAACAGGCAACATACACCAGCTGATATGAAGCCCCCAGCACACATACAGTACTCAACTGCTGGGTCTGGGTTCAGTCAGAGAAGATGCACCTAAAGCTCAAGAGACTGGAGGTTCCAAGGAGTTTAGAGTTCTAGTGGAGTGGGGAATGGGAGTGGAGACATCCTCTTGGAGACAGTGACCAGGAGGAGGAATAGCTGGAGGGTGGACAGGTAGGGGAATAAAATATGGAGTATTAAATAAATAAATAATCAAAAACAAACTAATAAAATAATGAAGATATTAAATAGGAAAAACATGAATAAACACTATAATATATACAAAGGTGCATTTAGAGATTATATGCATGGTTTCTGTCATACATTTTGATGTTTAAATTATGCATAACCTTTAGAGTAAAATATGATGTTTCTTCTTTCCCCAAAATATTAATATACATAGTAAAATTGGAAATAATGTAAATGACTATACTTTGTTTTATTAGTAATAATAAGTAAACAAATGTAATTGAATGTGACAAATATAATTAAATATTATTTTTCCTTGTGGTGTGATTGACTACTTCATAATCAAATAATCTATATATGCTCATCTTTTTATAAATTTTCTTGTTTTTGAAATATATAACTTATTATTAATTTATATATATTCATAACAGACAATTAGTGAAAGTCTCATTCATTGTAGCTATAGAGTCTATTTGGAAAATATATTTATGGATATAGGCATATTAATAGGGTTTCTGTTATAGTATGATGTAAGTGCAAAATTCATTTGTTATTTTTGTTATTCATGAAACTCTAATAGAGCTCTCATTGTGCTCTGAGAATCATGCACTACATTTTGTACTGACTAAATATATTTAGATTCATTTCAAAACAAATAGTTCTGATCAAATGTATTTTGCAATTATAATTATCATTGCAGTTCTACAGATGTAGTGTGTACATTAAATTAATCAATTAAGCTCTGTTGTATCTCTAGAAATAAATATTTAGTTACATTAGAACAATGTCTCATTAGAGTGCAGATTATCACATATTCAATTATACTGTCACTTCATTTAGAGATTAAACACATAATCAAGGACTCTACCCTCAGGTGGTATATGTAAGAAAAGTAATAATAATAATAAAACCAATAATGATGATGGATAATAATATTAGGAATTCATATTTTCTCTTAATTCATTATATATAACACATTGTACTACTCACTATGTATATTTTATTTTATCTTCATTGCAACTTTAATTATTCAGTAATCTTAATCATCTTATGCTACCTTTATAAAATGTTCTGTACATAGTTTAACAACAGCAAAATCTAAACTAACAGTTCTGAAATCCACATGTCTGGTATTACAGTGCCTATATGGTGAGCTTCTTGTGATGGTAGCTGCTTGGATATGTGAAGCACCACTGTTTTGCTATCTCATAACGGTAAAGGAAAGATAGAATGTAAACTCACTGGTTTGGGTGTGAGTGAATCAAGTAGCCTTGTCACAGTGACATGATAAACTCATCATGTTCACTCTCACTAATTGTCTAATTATCTCCCAAAGGCTTCATCTTCAAATGACATTGCATTAGGAACCTGCACTTCAACTATGAGTCTGGGAACTAAGGCCTGGTTTAGTTCACAAGAAATTTCAACATTTGCATTTTTTTCAGATGATAGAGCATATGCAAAAGATTGAGTGATTGTCGAAAAGATGTGTCATGCAGTCTTTTCATGCCCATCCTTGCATTAAAATTACACAGAATCTGAAGTTGTACTAAAAGATCCTATCCGACAAAATGGTTACGAATTCAGAGTTATTCTGGGAATATTATTATTTGAAAAGGACCTTCAGAGTCCTTCTCTTAAACTAGTCAATCCATACACTGCAAGAAAACATATTTGAGTAGGCGTTTTTTAAGTGTGAACATTATTTTTGAAATGTTTCCTATTAGAGAAATTATGTTTTGTCTTCTGAATTAAAGTTACTAATACTAAAGTTTCATTAGTTAAAATGTCTATTGTATTAATCATATGTGTCACATTGAACACTATGACACTTCTGGGAACTTTTTGAGGGGAAGTGACAGATAATATTTTTCAGTTATTCAGCCTTGCATTTATAATATGGATTATGCATCATCTTTCTTCTGTACTAAATAAAAATGGAAGAAACATTGACTTTCATTTTGAGGTGAGGAACCTAGAAGAGGAGTTAAATGCTGTTAGTTATTGCTATGAAATCTTCAGTTGGAAAAACAGGGATCAATTATAATCCCATATAATTATAATGCCTCATTATATTTAATAAAACTACTTATTTAATCAGAAACTTAGGAGTTTAAGTTTATTAAACTATTATTTTTATTATTACAAATTAATATTCCAAATCAAACCACTATATCATAGAACATTTTAATAATTCAAATAATTTCTTATAAATTGAGTATATTTAAATTACTTAAGATAATATGTTCTAGATACATTATTGTTTTATTGAGGCAAAGCTTATAACCAATCAGACATTCTACAAATTTAATTCTGTGAAACTACCCACAATGTTTAAATTCAATCATAACATCATAATATATATTGGATATGAACTAAAATTAGTGATTCTTCTTTCACTGTTTGTCTTTCTTTTGCTTATATGTCTTCTCATTTCACTCTCCCAGCCTCATTGTTCTTTCTTCTTCTTTGCCAAGAAAAATTCTTACTACCTCTCCCAGTTTCAAAGAAAATAATGTTTCAGGCACTGATACTTGGGAAGTTGGAAAAAATGTACAGTACTATTATGTGGACACTTTATCCAGTCCTTTACCAATTTAATATATTGTATGATTTCAATTTACAATTTTAGGCCATGAAATAATTCTATTATTTTTTCTAAACATTTTACAATTATAAACTTCTATTTAATTTGATAACATTTGTGAATCATAAATGTCTAAACTGTAAAGTTCAGTTAAAATTATCTTTTTGTTTTGTTTTATTTTGCTTTTTTGTTCTTGCTTTTGGAAACCAGCTGTACCAGTGGCATTAATTGAAAATCTATCCTTATTCTAATAAATTGCATCAATACCTATGTTACATTTACCTAACATTTTAATTGGATGCATTTTTGTAGTGCTGATTTTGTTTTATAGATATGTGTGTATATATACTCTCACACAACCTATATTTTTTTATTACAGTAGGTGATGAAATATTAAATAGTCTCAGAATAATATAATACTTTATTGTTTCAAGTATTGTGTACTAAGCTCATTAATAGGGAAAACCTACACATACACATACACACACACACATAGACACACATGCACATGTACACTACCACAATCTACTCCAACATGAATAAAAATGTATTTCCCATGTAACATAGTAATAAATATTTTGAATCAATAATATACACTTATTTTTATAATTTTGGTTCTTATTTGGCACCTGTCACAATTCTTAAACCCTTATTAACTAATATTTTTCTACAAAATTTATGAATGTAAGTACTTTATCACTTTTGTTTCTTATATATACTTTTCATTGCAGTCTAATTCATAGGGGTGTGTTCATCTATATTTAATCTTTTCTATATTACAAGCTTCTAGTTTTAATTAAGCTTTCTTGTTTAGGAATATTTCATTTTGGCTTCATTAGATTATTTTAATAATTTCATACATTATTAATAAAATAATGTTTATTTACAAAAATGATTTTATTTTAATTCTAAGAGGAATACATATTCACTCTTGAATAATTAAATCATGAAGAAAAATAAGAAATGAAAGCAACTCATAGAAATAATGGCTCAAAAGAAAGTGCCACTTTGAATTACATTCTCATTCTCTTTTCATTCTTTCTGCATTCATTGTGTGACCATTCATATTGGTATGGATTATATTACAATGAGAAAGAAGTAGAAACAAGGGCTGAAGAGGTGAATCACTTAAGAGTACTGGCTGCATTTTCACAAGATAGAAGAACCAAGTGTGATTCCCAGCACCCACATGACAGTATCTGAAACTTAAGTCCAAATGGATTCATGCTTCTTCTGGCCTCTATAGGCTCTCTGCACATATATGGGCCATATATGTATATATAAGGAAAATATCCAAATGCATAAAAATACCATAAATATACCTTATAAAAGGTAAAAATAGACCAAAATACAGAGAAGCAATCATAATTTTGTGTAGATTCCATAACCGAATATTGTTTAGGATTGGTTATAATGCTTTGATTTAATCAGGAATCTGCATGTCCAAATGCTGAAGGTCCTTATCCCCAACTAATTTTTGATTGACCAATAAAGATGAAAATGACAAATGATTGGGTAGGACCTTCAGATTTGTGAGGTCAAGGAACTTGGCAAATGGAGACAGAGAATTGCCATGACTCTGGGGAGAAGGATGTGATATAGGTGCTGCAGGAGAGAAAGCCAATCAGCCATATGAGAATTTGGTTGGGTGGCCACTGGCCACTTCCCTATTTGAGTATGTGGTAGCAGAGGAAGGTTTAGCAGTGGCCAAGACTTTTCAAAAATAAGCTAGTGTGTGTGTGTGTGTGTGTGTGTGTGTGTGTGTGTGTGTGTGTGTGTGTGTTTCATTCTTGGATCCAAAGCATTCCTGGGTGGATGGCTGGAAGCATGCAACCTGCTGGAAGCACAAAGTGGTGTAGCTGAATTCACCCCTACAGAAAATCTGTTGACGTACTGAAATATATGTGTTACCTTCAAATCAATAATTATAGCATCCCCCAAGATTATTTGTAGATATGTGAAGAACAATGAATAATTATTCAACTAATGCATTCATTTCCTAGTGCAGTGGCAATAGCATTATCTGCTTTTACTTTCCTTCTACAAATAATGTTCTTTTAATTTAGTATTTTGTATTCAGTGTACTTGTGTTTTCTCTTTGTTACTTTACTTTTTGTTAATGACATATAATAATAGTGTTAAATTGATATTTAGTGTCCATAAATGCAAGAAGAATGTAATAGCCCTTATGAGAAAGAATGACTATGAATTTACATTGGGTTAAGAAATGCAGCATTGTTAGCTTTGACTTAAATGATAAAAAATAAATAAAAAATGTATTAGTTAAGTTATCTTTTTTTTTATTTTCTAAGTTTTTTTTTTTTTACATTCAAAATCATTTCCCCTTTCCCGTTTCCTCCCTCCCTGAAAGTCCCATAAGCCCCCTTCCCTCCCTCTTTTCCCCATTCAACCCCCTCTCGCTTCTCTGTCTTGGCATTCCCCTACATCCAGTCTTTATCTTTAAACAGAAGTATAAGGAAAATAATTTAGCTACTTATCAAGCTGAGTGAGTAAAGTGGTACACTCCTGTATCCTAAGCACTCAAGAGACAGATGTTGGAAGACTTCTGTAAGTTTAAGAAAACCCTTGTCAACATAGTTCCAGGGCTATCATGGTGATGTAATGGTATTCAGTTTCAAAAACTTCATCAAAGAATTTTTTATTAGTTCATTAATATACTCATAGAAGCTTAATTAGAGATTTCTTCTAGAAGCCATATGTCAGATGTCATTAATTAATCCTTTATGAAAATGTTAAACAGTAAAATTTCAAGTATAACTTAAAGTAGGTTCAATTCTTTCCATACCACTGTGGTAAATAGAATAATACAATGTCATGAGTTGTATAACTTTTGAGGTTCCCAGTACATATTCACATTAGGAATGTTTATTTGATATTCTAATAAGTATACAATGGGGTTGTATACTTTTAAAGATTTAGATTTTATGCTTGTGAGTGCTTTGCATAAATGCATGAGGAGCACATACATGCAGTGACTGTAGAGGTCAGAGGGCATTGGATTTCCTGAAAATAGAATACAGACATTTGTGAGCCAACATGTGAATTCTGAGAACTGAACCAAGGCTCTTTCCAAGAACAGCAAGCACCCTTAACCTCTGAGCAAACTCTCTTCTCCCTGTATTATATATTTAAAACTTAATCTAATATATTTGTTGCTTATGATGCTAACTCTTATAGCTGAATACAGAAAGTTCTATTTTTTATGCAAAGTCTAGCCTCATTCAGTGACTTGTAATAATCACTAAATGATCATGGTGGTTTTTGCTGTAAGTTATGGTTATTGAAGTAATAATATGTCTTAAAATCAGACAGCATTGGAATTTATGTTAACAATTGATTTCCAATATTTCATGGTAGCATAAGATACTCTTCTAAATCATTTTATCCACAGTGGATATTATTTTAAAACTGTAGCCAATTTTTGAAAGTCTGTCATTGTTTTATTAAATTAATGAATATAATATCTGAAAACTTTTGTTGATGTGCTAATATTCTTCACAACATCTTCACCAGGAATATTTTCATTATCATGAATCTACTTTCTGCAACTCTACTGTAATAGTGGCATGAAGTAATAACAGTTTAATGATTTAATATTAATTAGCAATTTTTACTTATTTTGAGGATATCTGTTCAGTGGTCAACTGATTGATATTTTTTCTTGTTATTTTACTTTTGTATTATTATTATTTTATTTTTATTATAATTATTATTGGAATTGTTTCCCTCTCTAATTATAGTATGTAAGGGTTTTCTAGAAATCTGTCTCCTGTCAGATTGTTCTATTGATAATGTTTGTCATTAGGTAGAAGTTGTTTAAATTCATGTAATATGATTTTTCAGCTATAGTATAGTCTTGAAATATTTTCCTTGTCTAGGAGTACTCCCACAACAGAATTAATTACAGACAACAAATGACTGCTGAAAGGGGGATAGATAATTACTTTCCCCAGGAATGAGTTCCCTAATTTGTTATCTAGTTCCAAGTAGCCATTCCTCTGATTCATATATACAAAAGAAATACTAAATTGACTCAGCAAGGTATAGATAGATAGATAGATAGATAGATAGATAGATAGATAGATAGATAGATGTGTGTGTGTGTGTATGTGTGTATGTGTGATAATAATAAAGAAAAATAGGCCACCAATTTCAGAGGAAACAGAAATATGTAACACCCAGGATCACAGAATCATGGACCACAAAGGAAGCTCTACTCCCAGGAGATCAGACACACCAGTAGCACTGGAGCTCTGACACCGTCAAGATCACAGGTGAGGCCAAAACATCTTTCTCAACACCAAGTGTAACTGGGATACCCACAGGAACTAGGGAAACACAGACCCTAGCCCAGTCAGAGGCATGGGTTCCTTCCAGGTGTCAACGGTGACTGGAGAAAACCCAGGACTCTGACTCCCCACACACCCCTGCAAAACACAGACAAATCTTGACTCCCAGGATCTCTGACACAACAGGATCTCAGGAGCTTAGTCACACCAGGATTTCCCCATCCCTGAGGCAGCTTAACTCCAAGGAACTCTGAAATACCTAGGATCTCAGGATTAGAGGATCTCAGAATCATAGAGATAGCTGGACTCTGAAGATCACAGAAGGGACAAGTTACAATCAGAGACAGCAAGGGCAGATAGCACAAGAGAAAATCAGATGGTGAGAGGCAAGCTCAAAAACATACATAACAGAAACCAAGGCAATGTAGCATCATCAGAGACAAGTTCTCCCACCACAGCAAGTATGAGATAGCCCATCACACTGGAAAAGCAATATTCAGATTTAAAATCACTTTTCCTCATGATGATAGAGGACTTTAAGAAGGACAAAAATAAGTCCCTTAAAGGGGACTTATTTTAAAATACAGGAGAACACAGGGAAATAGTTCGAAACAAAGAAGAAACACACAATTCCCTTAAAGAATTACGGGAAAATGCAACCAAATAGGTAAAGGAATTGGACAAGCGACCCGGGATCTAAAAATGGAAATAGGAACAATAAAAATAGCACAAAGGGAGAAATCCCTGGAGATGGAAAACTTAGAAAAGTGATCAGGAGTCATAGATGCAAGCATTACAGACAGAATACAAGATATAGAAGAGAGAATATCAGGTATAGAAGATACTATAAAAACATTGACACAACAGTCAAAGAAAATGCAAAATGCAAAAAGTTCCAAAACCAAAATATCCAGGAAAGCCAGAATACAATGAGAAGAACAAACCTAAGGATAATAGGCATAGAACAGAGCAAAGATTTCCAAATTACTGGGCCAGGAAATACCTTCAAATAATTATAGAAGAAAACTGCCAAAAGAAAGAGATGCCCATGAACATACAAGAAGCCTATAGAACCCCAAGTAGACCGGACCAGAACAGAAATTCATCCCATCAGATAATAATCAAAACACCAAAAGCACAAAACAAAGAAAGAATATTAAAAGCAGTAAAAGAAAAAGGTCAAGTAACATATAAAGGCAAGCCTATCAGAATTATACCAAACTTCTCCCCAGAAACTATGAAAGCCAGAAGATGCTTGGCAGATGTCATACAGACCCTAAGGGAACACAAATGCCTGCCCATGCAGGCATTGGGTATAGTAATACCCAAGAAAACTCTCAATTAACATATATGGAGAAAACAAGATATTCCATGAGAAAAACAAATTTTCACAATATCTTTCTACAAATTCAGCACTACAAAGCAAAATAGATAAAAAACACCAACAAATGGAGGGAAAGTACACCCTAGATAAAGCAAGAAAGTAATCTTTCAATAAACCCAAAAGATAGCCACACAAACCCAATTGTAACTCTAACAACAAAAATAACAGGAAGCAACAATCATTTATCGTTTATATCTCTTAAAGTCAATGGACTCAGTTATCCAATAAAAAGACATAGACTAACAGATTGGATATGGAAACAGGACAAAGCATTTTGCTGCACAAAGGAAACATACCTGAATGACAAAGACAGCAACTACCTCAGAGCAAAAGGCACGAAAAAAAATTCCAAAAAAGATTCCCAAGAAATCTGCTGGAATAGGCATTCTATTATCAAATAAAATCGACTTTCAACCAAAAGTTATCAAAAAAGATAAGGAAGGACATTTCAAGCTTGTCAAAGGAAAAATCTACAAAGATGAATTCTCAATTATGAACATCTATGAGCCAAATACAAGGGCTCCTACACTCATAAAAGAAACTTTACTAAAGCTCAAACACACATTGTACTTCACACAATAATAGAGGGAGACTTTAACACCTGACTCTCAGCAATGGACAGATCATGGAAAAAGAAACTAAACAGAGAAACAGTGAAACTAACAGAAGTTATGAACCAAATTGATTTAACAGTTATCTATAGAATATTTCATCCTAAAACAAAAGAATGTACCTTATTCTCAGCATCTTATGGTACGTTCTCCAAAGCTGATCATATAACTGGTCACATAACAAACCTCAACACATACAAGAAGACTGAAATTATCCCATGTCAGATCACCACTGACTAAGGCTGTTTTTCAATAATAACAAAAATAAGAGAATGCCCACATACACATGGAAGCTGAACAACACTCTACTCAATGACAACTAGGTCAAGGAAGAAATAAGAAAAGACTTTTTTTTTTTTACCTTCAAATAAGACCTAATACCAATACTCTTCAAACAATTCCACAAAATAGAAACAGAAGGAACACTACCCAATTCCTTTTTAGAAGCCACAATTAAGCTCATACTTAAACCTCACAAAGACCTAACAGCCAAAGAGAACTTCAGACCAATTTCCCTTATAAATATCAATGAAAAAATGCTTAATTAAATTCTCACAAACCAAATTCAAAAACATATCAAAATAATCACCCAACATGATCAAGAGGCTTCATCCCAGGGATGCAAGGATGGTTCAATATACAGAAATGCATCAAGGTAATCCTCTATACAAACAAACTCAAAGGGAATAAAAAGCACATGATCATCTCATTAGATGCTGAGAAAGCATTTGACAAAATTCAACACCCCTTCATGGTAAAAGACTTGGAAAGGTCAGGAATTCAAGGCCTGTACCTAAACTTAGTGAAAGCAATATACAGCAAGCCAGTAGCCAATATCCAACAAAATGGAGAGAAATTTGAAGCAATCCCACTAAACTCAAGTACTAGACTAGCCTGTCCACTCTCCCCCTATCTATTCAATATAGTACTTGAAGTCCTAGCCATAGCAATTAGACAACAAATGGAGGTTAAAGGGATATGAATTGGAAAGGAAGAAGTCGAAATATCACTATTTGTAGATGATAGTATACTTAGTGACTCCAAAAATTCTACCAGACAACACGTAAACCTGATAAACAACTTTAGCAAAGTGGCTGGATATAAAATTAACTCAAACAAATCAGTGACTTTCCTCTACTCAAAGGATAAACAGGCTGACAAAGAAATTCAGGAAATGACACCCTTCACAGTAGTCACAAATAATATAAAATACCTTGGTGTTACTCTAATCAAGCAAGTGAATTATTTATACAAGGACTCAATTCATAGAGTTAGCAAGAAGAGTTTATAAATTCATTTGGAATAACAAAAATCCCATGATAGTGAAAATTATTCTCAACAATAAAAGAACTTCTGAGCCTTCTCAGGACCAAGTGCCTCTCCTCCCTTTGATGTCCAACAAGGCCATCCTCTCCTACATATGCAGCTGGAGCCATGGGTACCTCCATGTGTACTCTTTTGTTGGTGGTTTAGTCCCTGGGAGCTCTGGAGGTACTGGTTAGTTCAAATTGTTGTTCCTCCTATGGAGTTACAAACGCCTTCAGCTCCTTGGTTCATTTCTCTGGTTCCACAATTGAGGACCTGAAGTAGGAAGTAGGAGTATCTGGGTTGGGAAGCAGAAGGAGGGGGGATGGGTTAGGGGGTTTTTGGAAGGAAAACCAGGAAAGTGGATAACATTTGAAATGTAACTAAAGAAAACATCTATTTAAAACACAAGGAAAAAAAGCAAAAGAATCATGTAATACCTGTCTCAAATATTTAGATTTTTGCAAATTTATTTTTCAAATAAATTTAAGAAAGCCAAAAAAGAAATAAAGAAAAAAGAACTTCTGGGGGAACCATCATCTCTGACTTCAAGCTGTATTACAGATCAAGTGTGATAAAAATTATATGGTATTGTTAAAGAGACAATGGAATAAAATTGAAGATTCATAGATTAATCCCCACACTTATGGTCACTTGAATTTGACAAAGGAGCTAAAACCATCCAGTGGAAAAATGAACATTTTCAAAAAATGATGCTGGTTCATCTGGCAGTCAGCATGTAGGAGAATGCATATTAATCCACTCTTATCTCCTGGTACTCATGTCCAAGTGGATCAAAGACTTCCACATAAAACTAGACACACTGACACTAATAGAAGAGAATGTGGGGAAGAAAATTGAACACATGGGAAAAAGCAAAAATTTCCTGAACAGAACACCAATTGTTTATGCTCTAGACCAAAAATAAATAAATGAGACCTCATAAAATTTCAAAAGGCAAAGGACACTGTCAATAGGACAAACTAGCAAACCACTGATTGGGAAAAGATCTTTAGATTCAATAGAGAGCTAATATCTAATACATAAAATGAACACAAAAAGACTTCAGAGAACCAAATAGCCCTATTAATAAACAAGTTCAGAGCTAAACAAAGATTTCTCAACTGAGGAATAACAAATGGCTGAGAAGCACCTAAAGAAAAGTTGAACATCCTTAGTCATTAGGAAAATGCAAAACAAAACAACCCTAAGATTCCACCTCACACAAATCAGAATAACTAAGATCAAAACATCAGGTGACAGTAAATACTGGAGAGGATGTGGTGAAAGAGCAACAGTCCTTCATTGTTGGTGGGATTGCAAGCTGGTACCAGTCTGGAAATCAGTCTGGCACTTCCTCAGAAAATTGGACATAGGGCCCAGCTTTACCACTCCTGGGTGTATACCCAAAAGATGCTCCAAGATAGAATAAGGATACATGCTCCACTATGTTATTAGGGGCCCCATTTATAATAGGTAGAAGCTTGAAAGAACCCAGATATCCTTCAACAGAAGAAAGTATACAAAAAATAAGGTATATTTACAGAATGAAGTACTACTCAGCTATTTTAAACCATGAATTCATGAAATTCTTAGGCAAATGGATGGAACTAGAAAATATCATGCTGAGTGAGGTAACCCAGTCACAAAAGAACACACATGGTATGCACTCACTGATAAGTAGATATTAGTCCAAAAGCTTGGAATACCAAAAATGCAATTCACAGACCACATGAAGCTCAAGAAAAAGAAAGACCAAAGTGTGGGTGCTTCTGTCCTTCTTAGAAGGGGTAACAAAATTCTCATGTGAGGAAATAAGGAGACAAAGTGTCAAGCAGAGACTCAAGGAAAGGCCATCCACAAACTTCAATAACTTATTCTCTATGAATGACACCATGTCACCATGTCACCTGAGATTTTGGTCTTAGTTAATCTGACTGGTGTGAGGTGAAATCTCAGGGATTTTTCAATTTGCATTTCCCTAATGACGAAGGATTTTGAACATTTCTTTAGGTTCTTCTAGACCATTCACACTTCCTCATTTCAGAATTCTTTGTTTAGCTCTGTACCCCATTTTTAATAGGGTTATTTGATGGTCTGAAGTCTAATTTCTTTAGTTCTTTGTATATATTGGATATTAGCCCTCTATAGAATGTTAAGATTGGTAAAGATCTTTTCCCCAATCAGTTCATTGCAGTTTTGTCCTATTGACAGTGTCCTTTGCCTTACAGATGCTTTGCAATTTTATGAGGTCCCTTTTGTTGATTCTTGATCTTAGAGCATAAGCCATTGGTATTCTGTTCAGGAAATTGTCCCCTGTGTTCATATATTTGAGGCTCTTCCCCACTTTCTCTTCTATTGTTTTCAGTGTATCTGGTTTTATGTGGAGGTCCTTGAAACACTTGGAACTGACCTTTTTACAGGGAGATAATAATGCATGAATTTAAGTTGTTTTACGTGCTGACTGCCAGTTGAACAAGCACCATTTGTTGAAAATTCTGTCTTTTTCCCACTGGATGTTTTAATGTGGAACAAAGACTTAAAGAACGGCCACATCAGAGACTGCCCCACCTAGGGATCCATTCCATATACAGTCACTAAACCAAGACACTATTGTGGATGCCAAGAAGTGCATGCTGACAGGAGCCTGATTTAGCCATCTCCTGAGAGACTCTGCAAGAACCTGACTTATACAGAGTCAGATGCTTGCACCAAAACCATTGAACTGATCACAGGGTCACCAATGGTGGAGTTTGAGAAAGGACTGAAGGAGCAGAAGAGGTTTACAACCCCATAGGAAGAAGTGGAATATGAACCAACCAGATCTCATAGGATTTAAACCTCCAGCCAAGGAGTACTCATGGAGGGATCCATGTCCCTTGTCACATGTGTAGCAAAGGATTGCCTTTAGGGGCATCCGTGGGAGAAGAGGCCCTTGGTTATATGAAGGTTAGAGGCCCCAGTGTAGGTGAAGGCAAGGGTGGGGAAACAGGAGTTGGTGGGTTGTTGGGGGCACACCCTCATATAAGCAGGAGGAAGGAGGATGGGATAGGGGGTTTCTGGCATTGGGAATCAGGAAAGGGGATAACATTTGCAACGTAAATAAATAAGATATCCAATAAAAATCACACACACACACACACACACACACACACACACACACACAGATATTGAAATTTGATGGCTTCTGAGATAATGGAGAGGACTTTATGCTGAGTATTATCCCTTGTTTATGGCACTGCACTTGTGCACATAAAGATAACACTACTTATACTAATGAAGCATATACACTTATGGAGTAGGAAGGGGTATTGGTACTGAGTATCTGGATAATGGAGTTTGATGGGTGGCTTTCTATTTCTTGGAATTTATAGATGAGATTTGTACTTAACTATTAGTCATTTTTAGAGCTGCTAGAAACTATAGGGTGTTAAAGTCTAAAAGCTGTGTTGTACATATACTTCAATTTAAAAGAAGTGTGAGCATGTGGAACAGGGGTAAAGTTTATGATTCAAAAGCGATGTATTTGAGTGTCAAGTAGACAAGAAGCAGAGTTTGCTGGTTAAACATGATTGCCAGTTTCATGGGATGTAGAATCTCAGTAATCATTAACCTTTGGGTCTATCTTTACAGTATTTCCTAGAGTAGATTAGATTAATTCAGAAGGAATAGTCTTCTTTAAATGTGAAGATATCGTTCCACAGCGTGGAGTACTAGAAGAAGAAGGAGGAGGAGGAGGAGGAGGAGAAGAAGAAGAAGAAGAAGAAGAAGGAGGAGGAGGAGGAGGAGGAGGAGGAGGAGGAGGAGGAGGAGGAGGAGGAGGAGGAGGAGGAGGAGAAGGAAGAAGCCAAGCTTAGCAGCAGCATTTATAAATTCTGTCTTTTTGTGTGGACATACAACGTGAATAGCTTCCTCTAGTTCTTGTCAATATTACTCCCCTGCCACATACAGTTTTCTTTCTTTTTTTTATTTTCCGCATTTTTTATTTACATTCTCAACAATTTCCCATTTTATTGATCCCCCCTCCCGGAAAGTACCATAAGCCCTCTTCCCTCCCCCTGTTCCCCATTCAACCCCTCCCACTTCTCTGTCCTGGTATTCCCAAACACTGCTACATCCAGTCTTTCGAGGACCAGGGGACTCTACTTCCTTCTCCTTGGGAGTCAATTGTTATGTGAATTGTGTTTTGGGTATTAAAAGATTCTGGGCTAATATCCACTTATCAGTGACTGCATACCATGTGTGTTCTTTTGTGATTGGGTTACCTCACTAAGGATGATATTTTCCAGTTCTGACCATTTGCCTAAGAATTGCATGAATTCATTGTTTTTAGCTGCAGAGTAGTATTCCATTGTGTAAATATACAAAAACTTCTGTATCTATTCCTCTGTTGAGGGACATCTGGGTTCTTTCAAGATTCTGGCTATTATAAATAAGGCAGCTATGAACATAGTGGAGCATGTGTCTTTACTGCATGTCAAGGAAGCCTATGGGTATATGCCTAGGCGTAGTATAACAGGATCCTCTGGGAGTGTCACGCCCAGTTTTCTGAGGAACCGCCAGACTGCTTTCCAGAGTGGTTGTACCAGCTTGCAATCCCACCAGCAGTGGAGGAGTGTTCCTCTTTCTCCACATCCTCGCCAACAACTGCTGTCTCCTGTGTTTTTGATCTTAGCCATTCTGACTAGTGTGAGGTGAAATCTCAGGGTTGTTTTGATTTGCATTTCCCTAGTGACTAATGATGTTGAACATTTCTTTAGGTGCTTCTAAGACATTCGATATTCTTCAGGTAAAAATTCTTTGTTTAACTATGTACCCAAAATTTTAATAGGGTTATTTGGCTTTCTGGAGTATAAGTTCTTGACTTCTTTTTATATATTGGATATTACCATTCTGTCAGATGTAGAGTTGGTAAAGATCTTTTCCCAATTTGTTGGGTGCTATTTTATCCTTTTGATAGTGTTGTTTGCCTTACAGAAACTTTGCAATTTTATGAGGTCCCATTTGTCAATTCTTGATCTTAGAGCATAAACTATTGGTGTTCTGTCCAGTAAATTTTCCCCTGTGCCCATATGTTCAAGGCTATTCCTTAGTTTCTTTTCTATTACTTTCAGTGTGTCTGGTTTTATGTGGAGGTCCTTGATCCACTTGGAGTTGAGTTTTGTACAAGGGGATAAGAATGGATCAATTTGCATTCTTTTGCATGCTGACTTCCAGTTGAACCAGCACCAATTGTTGAAAAGGCTATCTTTGTTCCACTAGATGGTTTTAGCTCCTTTGTCAAAGATCAAGTGACCATAGGAGTGTGGATTGATTTCTGGGTCTTCAATTCTGTTCCATTGATCTACATGCCTGTCAAGATACCAATACCATGCAGTTTTTAACACTACTGTTCTGTAGAACAGCTTGAGTTCCGGGATACTGATTTCCCCAGAAGTGATTTTACTGTTGAGAATAGTTTTAGCTATCCTGGGTTTTCTGTTATTCCAGATGAATTTTTGAATTGCTCTTTCTAACTCTATGAAGAATTGAGTTAGGATTTTGATGGGGACTGTATTCACTGTATATTGCTTTTGGTAAGATGGCAATTTTTACTATATTAATCCTGCCAATCCGAGAGCATGGAAGACTTTTCCATCTTCTGAGGTGTTCTTCAATTTCTTTCTTCAGAGACTTGAAGTTCTTGTCATATAAATCTTTCACTTGTTTGGTTAGAGTCACACCAAGATACTTTATATTGTTTGTGGCTATCATGAAGTATATCATTTCCCTAATTTCTTTCTCAGCCTGCTTATCCTTTGAGTATAGGAAGGCTACTGATTTGTTTGAGTTAATTTTATATCCGGCCACTTTGCTGAAGTTGTTTATCAGCTGTAGGAATTCTCTGCTGGAGTTCAGTGGGTCACTTAAGTATACTACCATATCATATCATCTGGAAATAGTGTTAGTTTGAATTTCTTCTTTCCATTTTGTATCCCATTGACCTCCTTTTGTTGTCTAATTGCTCTAGCTAGAACTTCAAGTTCTACATTGAAAAGATGTGGAGTGAGAGAGCTGGCTTTTCTAGTCCCTAATTTTTGTGGAATTGCTTCACGTTTATCTCCATTTAGATTGATGTTGGCTACAGGTTTGCTGTAAACTGCTTTTACTATGTTTAGATACGGACCTTGGATTCCTGATCTTTCCAAGACTTTTAGCATTAGAGGATGCTGAATTTTGTCAAGTGACTTTTCAGCATCTAAAGAAATGACCATGTATTTTTTTTCTTTGAGATTGTTTATGTAGTGGATTACATTGATGGACTTCCTTATATTGAACCATCCCTGCATCCCTGGGATGAAGCCAGTTGATCGTGGTGAATGATCATTTGATATGTTCTTGGATTCTGTTTGCAAGAATTTTATTGAGTATTTTGCATGGGATTAGTTTGATCTTCTTATATCTGTTGAGATCTGTTTTGTGACAAATTATATGGTTGATTTTAGAGAAGGTACCATGAGGTGGTGAGAAGAAGGTATATTTTTTTGCTTTAGGATGAAATGTTTTATATATATATATATATATATATATATATATATATATATATATATATATATATATATATATATATGTTAGATCCATTTGGTCCAAAGCTTCAATTAGTTATAATGTGTCCCTGTTTAGTTTCTGCTTTCCTGATTGGTCCATTGCAGAGATTGGGGTGTTGAAGTCACCCACAATTATTGTGTGAGGTGCAATGTGTGCTTTGAGTTTTAGTAAAATTTCTTTTATGAATGAGGGTGCCCTTGCATTTGGAGCATAGATGTTCAGAATTGAGAGTTCTTCTTGGTGGTTTTTTCCTTTGACCAGTACGTAGTGTCTTCCATATCTTTTATAATGACTTTATGTTGAAAGTCTATTTTATCTGATATTAGGATGACTACTCCAGCTCGTTTCCTGGGACCATTTGCTTGTAAGATTGTTTTCCAGCCTTTTACTCTGAAGTAATTTTTGTCTTTGACACTGAGGTGCATTTCCTGTACGCAGCAAAATGCTGGGTCCTGTGAACGTATCCAGTCTGTTACCTCTGTCTTATTATTGGGAAATTGAGACCATTGATGTTAAGAGATAGTAAGGAATAGTGATTATTGCTTCCTGCTATTTTTGATGCTATCTTTATGTTTGAGTGGCTATCTACTTTTGGGTTGGATGAAAGAATGTTACTATCTTGCTTTTTCTAGGGTGTAGTTTTCCTCCTTGTATTAGCAATATCCACCTATTATCCTTTGCAGGGCTGGGTTTGTGGAAAGATATTATGTAAATTTGGTTTTATCATGGAATATCTTGGTCTCTCCATCTATGGTGACTGAGAGTTTTGCTGGGTATAGTAGTCTAGGCTTGCATTTGTGTTCTGTTAGATTCTGTATGAGATCTGCCCAGGATCTTCAAGCTTTCATAGTCTCTGGTGAGAAGTCTGATGTAATTTTGATAGGTCTTCCTTTATATGTTGCTTGGCCTTTTTCTCTTACTGCTTTTAATATTCTCTCTTTGTTCAGTAATTTGCTGTTTTGATTATTATGTGATGGGAAGTATTTCTGTTCTGTTTCAGTCTGCTTGGAGTTCTGTAGTCTTCTGATATTTTCATGGGCATCTCTCCCTTTGGGTTAGGGAAGTTTTCCTCCATAATTTTGTTGAAGATATTTACTGGCCCTTTAAGGTGCAAATCTTCACTCTCATCTATACCTATAATCCCTAACTTTCGTCTTCTCATTGTGTCCTCCATTTCCTGGATGTTTTGGGTTACAAGTTCTTTGCATTTTGCATTTTCTTTGACTCTTGAGTCGATGCTTCTATGGTATCTTCGGCATCTGAGATTTTTTCTTCTATCTCTTGTATTCTATTGTTGATGTTTGCATCTATGACCCCTGATTTCTTCCCAAGATTTTCTATCTCCAAAGTTGTCTCCCTTTGTGATTTCTTAGGTGTTTCTACTTCCGTTTTTAGATACTGGATAGATTTGCTCAGTTCCTTCACTTGTTTGTTTTTATTTTTTTGTATTTCTTTAAGATATTTTTGTGCTTCTTCTTTCAAGACTTCTGTCTGTTGACCCATGTTCTCCTGTATTTCTTTAAGTGATTTTTGTGTTTCTTATTTATGGGCTTCCATCTGTTGACTCATATTCTCCTACATTTCTTAAAGCAATTTTTGTGTTTCCTTTGTAAGGGTTTCTACCTGTTGACTCTTGTTCTCCTGTATTTCTTTCAGAGATTTATTTATGTCATTCTTGAAATCCTCTAATAGCATCATGAGAAGTGATTTTAAATCCAGATCTTGCCTTTTTGGTGTGATGGGGTATCCAGGACTTGCTGCTGTCATAGTGTTGTGTTCAGATTGTGCCATATTGCCTTGATTTCTGTTAGTAATGTTCCTAAGTTTACCTTTTGCCATCTGATTATCTCTGGCATTAGTTGGTTCTACTGTCACTGGCTGGTGCTTGAAACTCCTGTGATCCTGCATGACTATTTCTGCATCCCTGGATGACCAGGTTTCCCCTATCACTGATTGCTGAGGGTCTGCCCTACTCCTGAGTGTCTTTGGAGCCCTGGTGTGCTTTGTCCCAAGTGATGTTATACTTGGGATATCTCTGTGTATCTGGAGTCTCTGTCTGGTCTATCACCTGAGCAAATGTGGTGGATGCTGCTGTGCTCCCTCCAGGCTCGGGTCACTCTGCAGGGCAGATGTCCCACAGCAGAGCTTGCACCCAGTAGACCACAGAGCTGCCCTACTTTTGGGTGCAGATGGAACCCTAGCAGGCCGTGTCCCAAGCGATGTTATTCTTGGGAAATCTCTGTGTACCTGGAGTCTCTGTGTAGTCTATCACCTGAACAAAGGTGGTGCAGGTTGATGCGCTCTTTCCAGGCATGGATCACTCTGCAGGGCAGATGTCCCTCAGCAGAGCTAGCGCACAGATGACCACAGAGCTGCCCAGCTCTTGGGCACAGGCAGCACCCTAGCTGGCTGTGTCCCTAGCGATGCTATGCTTGGTTATCTCTATACCTGGAGGCCCTGACTGCTCTGTTGACAGAGCAAAGATTGTGGACAGAAATTTTACCTACTGTTTTCTTTTTGTCTCTAAATCATGTATTTGGGTCATTGCTTTATTTCAAATACTTTAGTTCACAGTTACTCAAGTCTGTTACTATTTTCAAGGTTACCAATCCTTTAAATATTTTTTTTAATTATATTATCTAGTTAATTAATGTCTACAGGCAAAATAATTTGCCACCTACTTTTAATAAGGTTTCAAACTCTTCTTTAGCCTAACATCCAGCAGATTTAGTGAAAGAGAAAAGTTATTAGATATTAAGGAAGTGGACTTGTTCAGCAATAGTTATTTGGGAAACAACTTCAATTTTCACTGGCAGCAGTCCAGTCCTATAGCAAGCACCAACTATGATACAACAGTTTCAACCTCTCCTCCAGGCAGGCAGATACCATGCATTAACCAACAGCTACAAGTAAGCAAGCAGACACCATGCAGCTGTAGTTCAATCCTGAATAAAACTCCAGGCTCACCAACTGGCTTGAGGTGAGGTTGCAAAAGCAGCAAGCTGCTGTAAGAACCTCATTTAACAGTTCTAGGGCAAGTTTCTCCTATGGCAGTGTTACCATACGTTGTGCTCAACAACACTATGAAAGGTGAATCAGTACGTGCATGTTGTTAGTGAAGAATAGCTAGGCACAGCAAACCAAACCAATGCTCAGTGTTTGTCTACCACTGTCTATGGGGTCATACTTATATTCCTTTATCATATGACCTTCCATGTGTTTGCTATATCAAAATATCCTTTTACCTGTACACGTTTCAGAGAAACAGTCTTTCACATGTTTGTTTAGCAAGACATTCTTATACCTGTAAGCCCAAGTAAAATATCATTTGGTATGACTAACATTCCAAAGAACTAGAAGTACCCACTTCAAATATCTTTCCTCATCTGCAGTGTTACCAAATACTGCATTTAAAATTGGCTTCTTCAATCCCACTAAAATCAGGCACTAGACAAGTCTGCCCTCTCTCTCCATATCTTTTCAATATAGTACTTGAAGTTCTAGCTAGAGCAAATAGACAACAAAAGGAGGTCAAAGAGATACAAATTGGAAAGGAAGAAGTCAAACTATCACTATTTGCAGACGATATGATAGTATACTTAAGCGACGCAAAGAACTCCAGCAGAG
This sequence comes from Tokudaia tokunoshimensis, assembly GCA_036184795.1. Taxonomy (NCBI): domain Eukaryota; kingdom Metazoa; phylum Chordata; class Mammalia; order Rodentia; family Muridae; genus Tokudaia; species Tokudaia tokunoshimensis. Next base: position 76,363,481 of record BTHU01000023.1, read on the forward strand.
AACTCCTACAGCTGATAAACGACTTCAGCAAAGTGGCCGGATATAAAATCAACTCAAGCAAGTCAATAGCCTTCTTATACTCAAAGGATAAGCAGGCTGAGAAAGAATGTAAGAGAAATGATACCCTTCATGATAGCCACAAACAATATAAAGTATCTTGGTGTGACTCTAACCAAACAAGCGAAAGATCTGTATGTCAAGAACTTCAAGTCTCTGAAGAAAGAAATTGAAGAAGACCTCAGAAGATGGAAAAATTTGTCATGCTCATGGATTGGCAAGATTAATATAGTAAAAACGACCATCTTGCCAAAAGTAATATACACTCAATACAATCCCCATCAAACTCCCAACTCAATTCTTCATAGAGTTAGAAAGAGCAATTCAAAAATTCGTCTGGAATAACAGAAAACCCAGGATAGCTAAAACTATTCTCAACAGTAAAAGAACTTCTGGTGGAATCAATATCCTGGACCTCAAGCTATATTACAGAGCAATAGTGTTAAAAACTGTGTGGTATTGGTACAATGACAGGCATGTAGATCAATGGAACAAAATTGAAGACCCAGAAATGAATCCACACTCCTATGGTCACTTGATCTTTGACAAAGGAGCTAAAACCATCCAGTGGAAAAAAGATAGCCTTTTCAACAAATGGTGCTGGCTCAACTGGAGGAAAACATGCAGAAGAATGCAAATTGACCCCTTATCTCCTTGCACTAAGCTCAATTCCAAGTGGATCAAAGACCTCCACATTAAACCAGATACACTGAAACTAATAGAAAGGAAACTAGGGAAGAACCTTGAACATATGGGCACAGGGGAGAATTTCCTGAATAGAACTCCAATAGCTTATGCTCTAAGATCAAGAATTGACAAATGGGACCTCATTAAATTTCAAAGTTTTTGCAAGGCAAAAGACACTGTCAAAAAGACTAAGCAGCAACCAACTAACTGGGAAATGATCTTTACCAACCTTACATCCAACAGAGGGCTAATATCCAATATATACAAAGAACTCAAGAAGTTAAACTCCAGAGAGACAAGTAACCCTATTAAAAAATGGGGTACAGAGCTAAAAAAACATTCCCACCTGAAGAATATCTAATGGCTGAGAAGCACCTAAAGAGATGTTCATCATCCTTAGTCATTAGGGAAATGTAAATCAAAACAACCCTGAGATTCCATCTCACACCAGTCAGAATGGCTAAGATCAAAAACACAGGAGACAGTAGTTGTTGGCAAGGATGTGGAGAAAGAGGAACACTCCTCCACTGCTGGTGGAATTGCAAGCTGGTACAACCACTCTGGAAAGCAGTCTGGCGGTTCCTCAGAAAACTGGGCATGACACTCCCGGAGGATCCTGTTATACCACTCCTGGGCATATACCCAGAAGCTTTACCTGCATGCAATAAGGACACATGCTCCACTATGTTCATAGCAGCCTTATTTATAATAGCCAGAAGCTGGAAAGAACCCAGATTTCCCTCAATGGATGAATGGATTCAGAAGATGTGGTATATCTACACAATGGAATACTACTCTGCAATTAAAAACAATGAATTCACGAAATTCCTAGGAAAATGATCAGAACTGGAAAATATCATCCTTAGTGAGGTAACCCAATCAAAAAACAACACACATGGTATGCAGTCACTGTTAAGGGGATATTAACCCAGAATCTCGGAATACCCTAGACACAATTCACATATCAATAGATTTCCAAGAGGATGGAAGGAGAGATCCCTGGTCTTGGAAAGACTGGATGTAGGGGAATGCCAGGAAAGAGAAGTGAGAGGAGGTTGAATGGGGAAAAGAGGGAGGGAAGGGTACTTATGGGACTTTCGGGGAGGGAGGAAACAGGAAAGGGGAAATGATTTTGAATGTAAATAAAAAAAACTTAGAAAATAAAATAAAATTAAAAACATTAAATTGGCTTCTTATTGTTTTCCCAGAACATTGAGGCACATTGTCTGGTTATTTATTTGATATTTCTGGTTTCATTGGATCTTATTGTTTTCATTTTTACTGGTGTTGCTTCTAGTTTTTAAAATGAACACTTATAGATATAAAATTTCTCCATAGGTCTGATTTTTCTATGTCACAGATGTTTTGTTACGTTATGCTTTCCTTGTTATTTGCAGATATATTTTTTTAATTTCCTGAATTTTTAAATGATTTTCTTTTCATTTGAATTGTATTAGTCAGTCTTAAAGTATTTGTGTGTTTCTTATGTTACTCTTGGTATTTATTGAGTTTTAGTTTCATTCTACTCCAGTCTGATGTAATGCAGAGGCATTTCAATTTTTTACTATTTATTAAAACTTTGTGGCATTCACATATGATTGGTAGTAGCATAGGTTTTGATGAATTTTAGAAAATATTCTACATGCTGAAATTTCAAACCATGTGCAAATGGATGAGAAGCCTACTTAACATATAAAAGTCTACCAGGCATCCAGGTTCTCCTAGCAACCCTCTTTCTCTACCTGTTGGCTGGCCCACCTTATGCATCATATACTCTCCAGCCCAGGTGCTAGGCTGTATTCCCTCTTAGGCTCTTTCCTATATAATCGAAACACTTTGATTATCTGCCCTGATTGTACCTTTGGCTTCTTGGAAGTTATACCTGTTTCCCATCTTTCCTTTCCTCCTTCCTCCTATCTTCATATGGTTCAGGGTCATGACAATTTTGCACTCTCTCAGATATCTCTAACTCTGGATATGCTCTTCCACATATCTTTATTAACTTTAATATTATTTCTTCAATTTTATCCGAGATATTTTCCATGTATATTTACACAATGGAATACTACGCAGCAATTAAAAACAATGAATTCACGAAATTCTTAGGCAAGTGGGGAACAGCTGGCGGGAAGAGGGCTTATGGGACTTTCCAGGAGGGGGGAACTGGGAAAGGGGAAATCATTTGGAATGTAAATAAAGAATATAGAAAATAAAATAAAATAATTAAAAAAATAAATAAACTTTCTCCTCCATTATACCTAGGAGCAGTCATATCATTTTCTTTTGTTTTTATTTATTTTTATACTTCAGCTGCGAAAATAATAACTGTTTTTATTTCTCTGTTTTGTTAAAACATTCTACTTGATCTTCCTTATAACTAAGCTCTGAGGTTTGCTTGTTAGATTTTCAATTTGAAGAAATTATCTAGATTCACTGGTGGGATGTTAAAGATTTTCATTATAATTCTTAAAATACAATCTATGTGATATTTTGCACATTTTAGTGTTTGTTCTATGAAACTCTTGGCCCTGAAATATGTTGCATGAATACTTACATTATTTATTGCCATGAGCCAGCCTTGATTTGGTCAGGATTTCATGAAGAAAGGGTGTTTAGAGGTGACAAAACAATTACCTAAAGTCAATCGTGTATACAAGCTGACATCCCTGTACAGTTCTCAAGATGACTCCCTAGACAGCTCTCTGTAAATAGCTATTGGCTCTGTAGTCTTATCAATATAGCTTTCTGCTTGACACAGCTCTCTGCTTGAGACAGTTCTCTCAGCTTAAGACAGCTTTCTCTTAGTAGAAAAATTTCTAAAGTCTCTCTTGAGAGCTCATGGTTTCTCTGACCAAAGTCAGATGCTAGAATGGATACAGAAAAAGTGGTATATTTACACAATGAAGTACTACTCAGCTATTAAAAACAATGACTTCATTAAATTCACAGGTAAATGGATGGAACTAGAAAATATCATCTTGACTGATATAACCCAGACACAAAAGAACACACATGGTATGTACATACTGATACGTGGAATTTTAACCCAAACATTCAAAATACTCATGATACAACCCACAGGCCATATGCAGCTTAAGAAAAAGGGAAACCAATAGTATAACTGCTTCAGTCCTACATAGAAAGGGGAACAAAATAGTTACAGGTGGTAGAGGGTGGAAGGAACTCCAGAGGCTGAGAACAGAGTGTGGGGAAAAAGGGTGACATGATCAGGTATTGGAAGCGACAGGAGAGAAGGACAAATGTCAGAAAATTGAGTAGAAACATGTAAAATTGGGGGGTGGAGAACTGGGCATAGCCACTAGAAAGTCCCAGACTCCTGGGGCGTGAGAGACTACCAGGACTTATTGGCCATGACTTCAGCTGAAATACCCAATAAATGGGAGTTACAACCTGTAGAGACCACCTCCAGTAGATAGATATGCATGGCCCCCAGTTGAGGAATGGGGCCACACATCTCAAAATTTTAAACCGAGATATACTCCAGTCCAAAGGAAAGACAGGGTCAAAAAACGGAACAGAGACTGCAGAAAAGGCCAAAGAGAGACAGGGCCCATCTAGAGATCCATCCCATTTCCAGACACCAAACACTATTGTTGATGCCAAGAAGCGTTTACTGACAGGAGCCTGGTATGGCTCTCCCCTGTGGAACTCTGCCAGCACCTGACCAATACAGATGCAGATACTCATTGCCAACCATCAGACTGAATCCAGGAACCCCACTGGAAAAGCTAGGGGAAGGACTGAAGGAGCTGAAGGGGATTACAACCCCATAAGAAGAACAATATCAATGAACTGGAGCACTCAGAGTTGCCAGGGATTAAACCACCAACCAAAGAGTGTAGATTGAGGGAGACAAGACTCCAGATACATAGGTTTCAGATGATGGCCTTATCTGATTAAAATGGGAGGGGAGGGAGGCTTGATACCCCAGCATAGGGGGGATGCTAGAGAGGTGAGGCAGGAGTGGATGAGTGCATGGAGGAGTACCATCATAGAGGCAAAGGGAAGGGAGAGAGGGGAGATGGGATGGGTGTTTTGTGGAGTGGTAACCAGGAAGGGGAATATCATTTGAGATGTAAACATATACAATGCTTAATAATGAATAAAAGCTGTGTGTTCACTTTCTAAGCAGTTCTCTCTGGGTAGAACTCCCTTGCTGACCAAAACCCAGTCTTTTATTTGCAAATTAATTCAATAATTTATCCAGGTACCCTATTGACTATTCCATGAATCAACATTTTATGATCTTGCCCCCGAGTCTTAGAAGAAGACAGCATGTACATGCTTTTTTTTAACATGTCAAATGAATTCAGATCTGCCTGCATTTTTACGTAAAAACAGTAAGCTTAGTTGGATGGGATATCAAAGTGAGATTACTATTCCCATCTTGTCTGTACCTAAATTCACTCTGTCTGAAAATGAACTATAGCTTTAAGTTCTATTGTGAAGATCACAGCATTTACCATTTTGCTAAGAACATAACAAACACCCTTACCTCCTGGATTCCTGCTGTTTCTGATTATCATGGAGTTGTTAATCTTGGCTGGGAGAATAATTCCAAAAGGAGGAACACAAAGTAAAAAATAAAAATAAGCCTTATGCCTTAAAAATAGTCAACATTTGTGGAGTCCCATGCCCTACTTTCATTGCTCCAAATGTGGGAACACGGATCTCTTCCAAATGGCCATACAGAACTCAGAAGTTTATGTCCTTTGGACGGATTGTTTTCTTAATTAATATGTACTGGCTATCTTTATCTGTCTAGATAAGTTTCTGTGTGTAATCTACCTTATCAGATATTAGAATTTCTATGCCAGCTAGTTTAAGGCTTACATTTCCTTGTTAATGTTATTTTTTCCCCAGTTTCTTTTTTTTTTATTTTCTAAATTTTTTATTTATATTCCAAATCATTTTCCCTTTCCCGTTTCCTCCCTACCCGAAAGTCGCATAAGCCCATTCCCTCCCTCTTTTCCCAATTCAACCCCCTCTCACTTCTCTGTCCTGGCATTCCCCTATATCCAGTCTTTCCAGGACCAGGGGTCTCTCCTTCCATCTTCTTGGAAATCTATTGATATGCGAATTGTGTCTAGGGTATTCCGAGATTCTGGGTTAATATCCCCTTATCAGTGACTGCATACCATGTGTGTTCTTTTGTGATTGGGTTACCTCACTAAGGATGATAATTTCCAGTTCTGACCATTTGCCTAGGAATTTCATGAATTCATTGTTTTTAATTGCAGAGTAGTATGCCATTGTGCAAATATACCACATCTTCTGAATCCATTCCTCTGTTGAGGGACATCTGGGTTCTTTCCAACTTCTGGCTATTATAAATAAGGCTGCACTGGGCAGTGGTGGCACACGTCTTTAATCCCAGCACTTGGGAGGTAGAGGCAGGTGGATTTCTGAGTTGGAGGCCAGCCTGGTCTACAGAGTAAGTTCCAGGACAGCCAGGGCTATACAGAGAAACCCTGTCTTGGAATACCAAAAAAATAAAATAATATAAAATAAGTAAATAAATAAATAAATAAATAAATAAATAAGGCTTCTATGAACATAGTGGAGCATGTGTCCTTATTGCATGCAGGTAAAGCATCTGGGTATATGCCCAGGAGTGGTATAGCAGGATCCTCCGGGAGTGTCATGCCCAGTTTTCTGAGGAACCGCCAGATTGCTTTCCAGAGTGGTTGTACCAGCTTGCAATTCCACCAGCAGTGGAGGAGTGTTCCTCTTTCTCCACATCCTCGCCAACAACTGCTGTCTCCTGTGTTTTTGATCTTAGACATTCTGACTGGTGTGAGATGGAATCTCAGGGTTGTTTTGATTTGCATTTCCCTAATGACTAAGGATGATGAACATTTATTTAAGTGCTTCTCAGCCATTAGATATTCTTCAGGTGAGAACTCTTTATTTAGCTCTGTACCCCAATTTTTAATAGGGTTACTTGGCACGCTAGAGTCTGACTTCTTGAGTTGTTTGTATATATTAGATATTACACCTCTCTCAGCCGGGCGGTGGTGGCGCACGCCTTTAATCCCAGCACTTGGGAGGCAGAGGCAGGCGGATTTCTGAGTTCGAGGCCAGCCTGGTCTACAGAGTGAGTTCCAGGACAGCCAGGGCTACACAGAGAAACCCTGTCTTGAAAAACCAAAAAAAAAAAAAAAAACACCTCTCTCAGATGTAGGGTTGGTAAAAATCGTTTCCCAGTTAGTTGATTGCTGCTTTGTCTTTTTGAGAGTGTCTTTTGCTTTACAGAATCTTTGTAATTTTATGAGGTCCCATTTGTCAATTCTTGATCTTAGAGCATAAGCTATTGAAGTTCTGTTCAGGAAATTCTCCCCTGTGCCCATATGTTCAAGGTTCTTCCCTAATTTCTTTTCTATTAGTTTCAGTGTGTCTGGTTTAATGTGGAGGTCCTTGATCCACTTGGAATTGAGCTTAGTGCAAGGAGATAAGAATGTATCAATTTGCATTCTTCTGCATGTTGACCTCCAGTTGAATCAGCATCATTTGTTGAAAAGGCTATCTTTTTTTCCACTGGATGGTTTTAGCTCCTTTGTCAAAGATCAAATGACCAAAGGAGTATGGATTCATTTCTGGGTCTTCAATTCTGTTCTATTGATCTCCATGCCTGTCACTACCAACACCATGCAGTTTTTAACACTATTGCTCTGGAGTACAGCTTGAGTTCTGGAATACTGATTCCCCCAGAAGTTCATTTACTGCTGAGAATAGTTTTAGCTATCCTGGGTTTTCTGTTATTCCAGATGAATTTTTGAATTGCTCTTTCTAACTCTATGAAGAATTGAGTTGGGATTTTGATGAGGATTGCATTGAATCTGTATATTGCTTTTGGCAAGATGGTCATTTTTACTATATTAATCCTGCCAATCCATGAACATGGAAGATATTTCCATCTTCTGAAGTCTTCTTCAATTTCTTTCTTCAGAGACTTGAAGTTCTTGTCATACAGATCTTTCAATTGTTTGGTTAGAGTCACACCAAGATACTTTATATAGTTAGTGACTATCATGTAGGGTATCATTTCTCTTACTTCTTTCTCAACCTGCTTATCCTTTGAGTATACGAAGGCTACTGACTGACTTGAGCTGAATTTATATCCTGCCACTTTGCTGAAGTTGTTTATCAGCTGTAGGAATTCTCTGGTGGAGTTCTTTAGGTCGCTTAAGTATACTGTTATTTCGTCTACAAATAGTGATAGTTTGACTACTTCCTTTCCAATTTGTATCCATTTGACCTCCTTTTATTGTCTATTTGCTCTAGCTAGAACTTCAAGAACTATAGTGTATAGATATGGAGAGAGAGGGCAGCCTTGTCTAGTCCCTGATTTTAGTGGGTTTGCTTTAAGTTTCTCTCCATTTAGTTTGATGTTTGTTACTGTTCTGCTGTAAATGGCTTTTACTATGTTTAGATATGGGCCTCGACTTCCTGATCTTTCCAAGACCTTTAACATGAAAGGATGCAGAATTTTGTCAAATGCTTTCTCAGCATCTAATGAAATGACCATGTGTTTTTTTTTTTTTTTTCTTTGAGACTGTTTATGTAGTGGATTACAGGATGGACTTCCTTATATTGAACCATGCCTGCGTCCCTGGTATGAAGCCTACTTGATCATGGTGAGTGATCGTTTTGATGTGCTCTTGGATTCGGTTGACAAGAATTTTATTGAGTATTTTTGCATCGATATTCATAAGAGATATTAGCCTGAGATTCTCTTTCTTTGTTGGATCTTTGTGTGATTTTGGTATTAGAGTAATTGTGGCTTCATAGAACGAGTTGGGTAGTGTTCCTTCTGTTTCTATTTTGTAGAATAGTTTGAAGAATATTGGTGTTAGGTCTTCTTTAAAGGTCTGATAGAATTCTGCACTAAAACCATCTGTACCTGTGCTTTTTTTGGTTGGAAGACTTCCAATGATGACTTCTATTTCTTCAGGGCATATAGGACGGTTTAGATGGTCTATTTGATCCTGATTTAATTTTGGTATTTGGTATCTGTCTAGTAAATTTTCCATTTCCTCCAGATTTTCTAGTTGTGTTGAATACAGGCTTTTGTAGTAGGATCTGATGATTTTTTGAATTTCCTCAGTTTCTGTTGTTATCTCTCCCTTTTCGTTTCTGATTTTGTTAATTTAGATACTGTCTCTGTGCCCTCTGAATAGTCTGGCTAAGGGCTTATCTATCTTTTTGATTTTCTCAAAGAACCAACTCCTCGTTTTGTTGATTCTTTGTATGGTTTTATTTGTTTCTACTTGATTGATTTCAGCCCTGAGTTTGATGATTTCCTGCCTTCTACTCCTCTTTGGTGTATTTGCGTCTTTATGTTCCAGGGCTTTCAGGTGTGCCATTAAGCTGTTAGTGTATGCTGTCTCCCGTTTCTTTTTGGCGGCACTCAGGGCTATGAATTTTCCTCTTAGCACTGCTTTCATTGTGTCCCATAAGTTAGGGTATGTTGTGCCTTCATTTTCATTAACTTTCAAAAAGTCTTTGATTTCTTTCTTTATTTCCACCTTGACCAAGTTATCATTGAGTAGAGCATTGTTCAGCCTCCATGTGTACGTGGGTTTTCTTTTGTTTTTGTTGCCATTGAAGACCACCCTTATTCCATAGTGATCTGATAGGAGGCATGGGATTATTTCTATCTTCTTGTATCTGTTGAGGTCTGATTTGTGACCAATTATATGGTCAGTTTTGGAGAAGGTACCATGAGGTGCTGAGAAGAAGGTGTATTCTTTTGCTTTAGGATGAAATGTTATATATATATATATATATATATATATATATATATATATATATATATATATATATAAACAGTTAGTCCCATTTGGTCCAAGGCTTCAATTAGATTCACTGTGTCCCTGTTTAGTTTCTGCTTTCCTGAAAGATCTATTTTAGAGAGCAGGGTGTTGAAGTCACTCAATATTATTGTGTGAGGTGCGATGTGTGCTTTGACTTTTAGTAAAGTTTCTTTTACGAATGATGGTGCCCTGGTGTTTGGAGCATAGATATTCAGAATTGAGAGTTCTTCTTGGTGGATTTTTCCTCTGTTCAGTATGTAGTGTCCTTCTTTGGTTTTTTTGAAGACTTTAGGTTGAATGTCAATTTTATCTGAAATTACGATGACTACTCAGGCTCGTTTCCTGGGATCATTTGCTTGTAAAATTGTTTTCCAGCCTTTTACTCTGAGGTAGTGTTTGTCTTTGACACTGAGGTGCGTTTCCTGCATGCAGCAAAATGCTGGGTTCTGTTTATGTATCCAGTCTGTTAGTCTATGTCTTTTTATTGAGGAATTGAGACCATTGCTATTAAGAGAGATTAAGGAATAGTGATTATTGCTACCTGCTATTCTTGACGCTATCTTTATGTTTGAGTGGTTATCTTCTTTTGGGTTTGATGCAAGAAGGTTACTATCTCATTTTTTCCAGGGTGTAGTTTCTTTCCTTGTATTGGCAGTTTCCACCTATTATCCTTTGCAAGGCTGGGTTTGTGGAACAATATTGTGTAAATTTGGTTTTATCATGGAATATCTTGGTCTCTCCATCTATGGTGGTTGAGAGTTTTGCTGGGTATAGTAGTCTATGCTTGCATTTTTGTTCTCTTAGAGTCTGCATGAGATCTGCCCAGGATCTTCTGGCTTTCATAGTCTCTGGTGAGAAGTCTGATGTGATTCAGATAGGTCTTCCTTTATATGTTACTTGGTCTTTTTCTCTTACTGCTTTTAATATTCTTCCTTTGTTTAGTACATTTGGTGTTTTGATTATTATGTGACGGTTGGTATTTTTGTTCTGGTCCAGTCTGGAGTTCTGTAGACTTCTTGTAAGTTCATCGGCTTCTTTCTCTTTAGGTTAGGGAAGTTTTCCTCCATAATTTTGTTGAAGATATTTACTGGCCCTTTAAGTTGCAAATCTTCACTCTCATCTATACCTATAATTCTTAGGTTTGGTCTTCTCATTGTGTCCTGGATTTCCTGGATGTTTTGGGTTACACCTTTTTTGCATATTGCATTTTCTCTGACTGTTGAGTCGATGCTTTCTATGGTATCTTCAGCACCTGAGATTCTTTCTTCCATCTCTTGTATTCTATTGTTGATGTTTGCATCTATGATTCCTGATTTCTTCCCAAGGTTTTCTGTCTCCAAAGTTGTCTCCCTTTGTGATTTCTTAGTTGTTTCTACTTCCTTTTTTAGATCCTGTATGGATTTGCTCAGATCCTTCACTTGTTTTTTTTTTTTTTTTTTTTTTTTTTTGTATTTTCCTGTATTTCTTTAAGATATTTTTGCATTTCCTCTTTCAGGATTTCTGCCTGTTGACCCAAGTTCTCCTGTATTTCTCTAAGCGATTTTTGTGTTTCCTCCTCATGGGCTTCCATCTGTTGATCCATAGTCACTTGCATTTCTTTAAGTGATTCTCATGTTTCTTTTGTATGGGTATCTACCTATTGATTCTTTTCTTTAAGTGATATTTGTGTTGCCTCCCTGTGGGTCTCCATCTTTTGACCCATATTCTTCTGCATTTCTTTATGAGATTTTTGTGATTCCTTTGTAAATGCATGTACCTATTGATTCATTTCTTTAAGCGATTTTTGTGTTGCCTACTTGGACCAATTCAGACTCTCACTTGCTTGCATCAGATTTGTGTTTCTTGGTGTTCTCTTTGTGGTTTTTGTGATCTGGGCAAAACACCATGCTGACTACATGGCTTTGTAACCTCCTATGGACATTACCATCTTAAAAAGACCTCATGGAATGAAACAAGAATTATTAAACTTTTCAGCCTTAATGAACTGTTGATTAATATGTTTCCTTTTAGACTAAGAAAGTAACAAGTCTCATATTTTAAGTTGGTATGGATATTTATACGATGGTAAGAGATTCAAAGTTATGTTTTTACAACATGCTATGTGTGCAATCCAATCTTGATTTAAAATGTTTTTATATGAAGATGAAATTTTGAGATTATGGAAGTCTGTACAGATGAACAAAACTAATTTAGAATGTGTGTCTAAGCACTTGTGTCTTTACTATTACATGGCCATTACATGTTTCTGTAAATCACTGCTATGTATTTTCCTGCTGCTACCACCTACACTCAGTTCACCTCTTCATTTTCTGGCCAACAGATCTAATATAACACATACTCAGTTGTTATGAAGAGGACAAAAGTCTTGTAGAATTGTCTAGATAGCAGACTACAGCCTAATTTCTGTCATTTTAATTAATATATGGCATCTAGATTATAATTTATTCTTCTCGCATCTCTGATCATACTGCTAGCTTATAGTATCTTGTCAGCTACAGAAAAACAGTCAACTTGCTCCATTCTCCAAGGAAATCAACCACCAGATTAATTCATTAGTCAATTCACTAGGTAGTTAAAACTACCAAATCTCTTATTAGAATGGCAAGTAGGTCTACAATGCTCACAGACTTCATGTTAGAAGATAAAGAGATTTCAGATATAACCTTTTTCTATTCTCTTTTCTACATTAACTCACAATGAAGGAATCCACCCAGATTGTGGTACTCCAGCCATTGAGCAAAACTGCCCCAATCAATGTCTTGCCCACTCCCAGGTCAGTGACTGCTCCAAATGCTCAACCACCTGTATCTCATGGTGAATAAGTAAATCAGAAAGCTCATATAAAGGCTAAACATATGAAAGCCAAGTTGTGAGGCTCTAAGAAAGAGTTTTAGGGTCTAAAAAATGCTGTGACATTGGTAAATGCAAGGTATGAATGTTGGAGTACATGGAAAACATTGATGGTGATAAGAAAATGATTTAAGGTACATAAAGGGGTCAAAAAAGTCTTCAGATTTCTTCCGCTCACTATGCTGTTATATTAGGGCATGAAAACGTCAAAGTTCTAACAATCAGTTGAGTTCTGATAAATTATTAGCCTAACTCTGCTAAAATATCCTATTATCCAACCAACTCTCATAGTCACAAGTTCAAGATTTTAAGTTTCCTTTGATTTTAACTATAGACTTAAAGGTGTTTCTCATTATGCTAAATTTAAATGATACACTGTCATAGCTATAAGTTAACATTTTAAGTTTCCTCTGTCTGTCCCTGTGGATGTGGGTAAAAACGGTGGCCTGCATCTGCCCCAGGGCTCGGGCTGCTGGGGAGTTGCAACATGGGACATTTGGCTGTACTTTACACACTCTGGTGCCAGGTGGGTGTCGGGCTATAAGAAGACACAGGACCCCACTTCAGGAGTAGGGGAGCACTGTATGATGTCCCAAGGGACCTGCCAGTGCAGGCATTGGGGTCCCTGGACCTATAGAGAGGTCTAGACCATCTGCTTCTCAGACTTTTAGGCACCTCAGATGATCCTGGATGCTACAGAAAAGCTGAGAACAGAGTAGGGGCTCACAGGCTGGATTTACCCTGAGGCTGAGGGAAAAGGACAGAGAGAAAGCTCCTGCTAGGTCCACCAAGGATGAAAGAGTCTTTGCCTTGTCTGGCAAGCGGCTTGGCTTGGTGGAGGCCATGGCTGGAAGTGTCGAGAGGCCTTCTATGAGAGATTAGTGGCTGGCTCTTTAGACGAAGACCCGTTCCATTGCTCACCATGGCAGATCCCAATGAAAGGAGAAAGTCCGTGGTTTTAAGGCCTTCATTGTCACGTTGGAGAGTGATGATGAGTAAAACTGTACCCTACTTTCTCAGGTCAGTCCTGAGGTTAAATATCTTTTACAGGGAGGAGTGTCTGGGAAGGGGATTTTATTGGCTAAGCTTCCAGGCCTTTGGATACCTCATTAAAATGGAGATCGGTCTTGCAGGTATGTGATCTGAAGTCACATCTTCTACCTGTGGAGGAGCTTGGGGTATTTCCCTTATGTGACTAATGGCCACAGGCCTACGGAGAGCTGCTACCTTGTGTCAGGTGCCTGGTGTCCAGGAGCGTGGCAAAACGCCTACTGTTCCTTGCAGGGTCACCTGCATGGTCACTAGGGTTTCAAACCTAGCTCAACCAGAAACCAGGCTGCCTTTCACGTTCCCACAAGTCTCTCCACTTTCTATTTGTCCTTACTGCCCTCCTTGCCCAAACAATAAGCATCCCTTATACCATGGTGTGATTTATCAAAGGGATGCCATGTCATAGGCGTGACACCACTGTGCCCCTGTCACCACTACATTATAGTTCATAACAAGTAGGAATTTGGTGAGCAACTACAGGAAATAGTCTTAAGAATGTGGCCATATAAGGGAGTAAATGTAGAAGTGCATAAATAAAGGAATCTGATGGTTTAGTAGTGGAGAAGGAATGGTGGAAGGTAAAACGTGTGGCAACATATTTGCCAAGCTTGGTGCTATTTGAGCCCTTCAGTTTATATTCAAAATTACAGCTATGAATGGGGTTATTACTATTTATGGTTGTGTTATTTGTTCATTGGTAAATGAGATGTTCTGTTGCTGCTAGACGTTTGAAGGTCTGTTCTTATTTGATTTATTTTTATTTTTTGTTTTATTGAATGAAAGAGTGTTTTTAATAGTAATAATAGATAAATAGTAGATAAAATGACAAAATCTTCTTCAAGGGCCTGTGCTCAGTCATTTTCATATCTTACCATAGGCTTCACCATTACATGCCCATCAAATTCCTAGTAAAGCCACATAGAGGAGCAAACGTCTAATCCATGGACCTACCAAGTTAACCAACCAAATTTAACCATAAAATTACTTCTACTGCTTTATAGCATCAAATTTTTACTCATTATTTACTTTTTCTGGCAAGATTTTTAAAATTAATATGCATGCCAGATTCACTTTTTCACTTGAGTTTATGTATCAATGACTGACTGCACTATTACCATTTATGACTTAATGTTTGTCAAATAGCATACTTTATCATAGAATTTTCTATCCATGTGTATTTATGTGTGTGTAGCTCTCTCTCTCTCTCTCTTTCTCTCTCTCTCTCTCTCTCTGTGTGTGTGTGTGTGTGTGTGTGTGTGTGTGTGTGTGTGTGTGTGTCAGTCAGTGCATGTGTCATATTGAGAATTGGGAGGACAGAAGACAACTTTCTGGATTTAGTTTTTTCGTCCCGTGTTTTGGTTTTGTTTTGTTTTGCTTACTTTGACTTTTGAGGCAGATCTCTCTTGTTTCTTATTCGAGTCTAGCTGGCATGAGAGCTTCCAGCTGATTCACTTGCCTGTGCCTATTTCTCATTATGATCACTAGGATTATAAATGGGTACCATTATATATGGCCTTTTTTTTTTTTGCATGAATTTCAGAAATTTAATTTAGGTCATCGGTTTTGTGTGGCAAATACTTTCAACTGCTAAGCTACATCAACAACCCTCCAATTGTTTTTGAATTTACATCAGAACATAAATGTTCTACTCCCTTTATCAAGCAAATTCACTATTGTCTCTGAGATAATGGGTTTTGTTTGTCACATTATATTAATGAATATCCACATCACTGGAATAACAAATTTTGGCTTTGTCTGTTATATATGAATACATACATTATAAGTCTCTAAATACATACATGCATATATTATGTACATATACTGTTATTTACTACATATGTTATAAATATATATGACCGAGTCCATAAAGATTATTGTGATACTTGTGGGATTTTGTTTTGTTTTATTTTGTTTGTATTTTGAGATAGGGTCTCTCTATGTAGCCCTGGATTTCCTAGAATTTACTATGTAGCCCAGGCTCCACTGAAACTCATAAAAATCCACCTGCTTCTGACACTGGAGGACTAGAATTAAAGATATGTGAAACCACAAATGATGCTTAGGTTTAGTTGTAAGATTGATATGGTCTATAATCCCCAGGGAAGAAAGTTTCAACTAAGGATTATTTAGATCAGTCTGACCCTTATTCATATCTCTGGAGAGTTGTCTTAATTAGGTTAACTGAAGTAGAATGACACTACCTAAAAGTAGGTGGTATTATATTATATAATGCACATGTATTACAGCTATATAAATTATACCCACAATAGCACACACAAAAATTATACACACACACTTGCACACACACACACACACACACACACACACATATTATACAAGACACCTTTTCCATCTCTCTGGAGAACATTGGCTAACAGAATCTGTAGATGAGAAATCCCTGATGATTTAATAAATTCCCTCTTAACAAGCACGTCTTTGTAAATAATGTTCAGTCTAAACTTTTTCTTTTTGCTAGTTTATGAGAAGACTTCATCTAGGAAGGAAATATATTCCTAGCCTACTCAGACGAACCAAAACTCTGATTTTTTAAAAATATTGACCCAGAATCTCAGAATACCCTAGACACAATCAGCATATCAATAGATTTCTAAAAAGATGGAAGGAGAGACCCCTGGTCCTGGAAAGACTGGATGTAGGGGAACGCCAGGACAGAGTAATGAGAGGGGGTTGAACGGAGAAAAGAGGGAGGGAAGGGGGCTTATGGGACTTTCGGGGAGGGAGGAAACGGGAAAGGGGAAGTGATTTGGAATGTAAATTAAAAAAATAAAATAAAATTAAATTAAAAAAAAAAAAAAAAAAAAAAAAAAAAAGAAAGAAAAAAAAAAAAAAAAAAAATATTTCATGTCATGTTTTCCTTCATAAATTTTCAAGTATCACAGTCATTCTCTGTCAATCTGGCAGTCATATTAATTTCTTATTAATAGGAATTGGAGTGAGTACAAATAGAACTCTTAAACCAATTATAATTCTAATCAGCATAATCTAGGTCATGTGCAATTAACATAACAAATTAACTTAAAAAACGTCTCAGACCCAACACATACTGCCTTCTGTTTACTGCCTCTCGAACCTGTTAGATATTTGCTGTAATATTTTTACAATGTTTGGCCTAACACTACCCTAAAAATAGAGCTTTCAGTATTTCTACCCTCATTTATTATTAATGTTTTTAATGATGTGCTTGGATCTGTATCTCTGTTTATGAGTACCAAATGTGTGGATTCTTTCAAGGCCAGAAGAAGGTGTTAAGTTCCCAGAGCTGGAGTTACAGTTCTGAGCAGCCTAACTTGATCTGAACTTGAGTCCTTTGGAAGAGCCGAAAGCACCCTTAACTACAAAGCCATCTTCCCAATTACATCTTAGACTCTTTTAATCCATACAGAATGCAAAACAAAGACCTCATTGACTTTTCTACTCTTTTATTTTCTCACTGCCCTTTATTTAACCTCTTCTATATTTAATTCTGCTTCAAATCTTATATTGATTTCTCCTTTACAAATTCTTTTTGCAACTGATGAATATCTTTCTAAAACAGCATTAAGGATATAAAACCTTTCTCTCCTGTCTTACACAAATATCTAAAAAGAAATCTCTTTTCCCCTGAATTTGAACTTATTAAAAAAATTATGACAGATACATACTTTTTTTTATTTTCTAAGTTTTTTTTTAATTTGCATTCCAAATCATTTCCCCTTTCCCGTTTCCTCCCTCCCCGAAAGTCCCATAAGCCCCCTTCCCTCCCTCTTTTCTCCATTCAACACCCTCTTGTTTCTCTGTCCTGGCGTTCCCCTACATCCAGTGTTTCCAGGACCAGGGGTCTCTCCTTCCATCTTCTTAGAAATCTATTGATATGCGAATTGTGTCTAGGGTATTCCGAGATTCTGGGTTAATATCCCCTTATCAGTGACTGCATACCATGTGTGTTCTTTTGTGATTGGGTTACCTCACTAAGGATGATATTTTCAAGTTCTGACCAGTTGCCTAGGAATTTCATGAATTCATTGCTTTTAATTGCAGTGTAGTATTCCATTGTGTAGATATACCACATCTTCTGAATCCATTCCTCCGTTGAGGGACATCTGGGTTCTTTCCAGCTGACAGATGCATACTTGCTCAATACTTGTCCATAGCATCCATCTCATAGATGGCTTGTTGCTTTTTACAGTTCATTATCTAAATGGACCTAAATAAATTTCCACCTTTTTTTTCAATTTGGATAATATATGTGTAACTGAAAAAATTATAACAGTATGCCCAAAGAGAGGGCAAGTACACTTCTCTATTAGGGTGCAATTTGCTATTGATTTGGTAAGTCTCCAGGATTATGAACAAACAAAAGCTCTTTTATTGCTATCAAAATTATTTGTAATCATACAAAATAAATATGACATAATAAATTTTACAATGAGTCTTGCCTAGATCAGATCAGTGGAAATCAGAACACATTTAATTTATAAAAAATGCCTTTTTTATCTTAGTGCCCATTTAACAATATATATCTACTGCTAGCTATGACAATAACTAGCATACATAACTTAATTTATGCTGTTTACATAATTTATTTACTGTTTTATTTGCTTGTATTGTTACTATGATCACACAGTTAGACTTGATTCTAATCCACTTAGAATTAGCTAATGAAATAATCAACTAGAAGAAGCTAATGAATTGCTTCTTCTATGACAGGGCTTCAAAGGAACCTATTGACCCACTCCTTGACAATTTTACATTCATTCAAACTCCTGAAAATGCAGAACTGATCCAGATATCTAATCACTGTTCAGTATAAAAAAAAACTCATGATGGCAGAATTTTTATACAAATCACTAATATACTATAATTGAACCATTAGATAATTGTCAGTCCAATGCAGGTGGATATAAACAACCTAGATAGATAATAACATTTGATTTTCCAAAAGGAGTGTAAGCAAATATTCACTAGCTGTGAGCTTTTGTGTTTTTAATTAGTCCCAGAAACCTGCCTCAGTAAGGACTAAGCTCTTCCCATAGAGTAACACATAGAGTAATGGATTCTTCTGGAACCATAAAAACTTGATCACTTCAACTCACTGTGGGACACTTTGGCTGGCTATATATACTTCAGTGATTCAATGGAGTTACTTAAGCTTGCATTGTGCCTATATTGCAGTCTATCATCCCTGATTCTTCTGTGTCATATACACACTAGATACATGTTAGTACCAACAATGAAAGAGCCCAATTTGTGGAAGTGTGTGCCCCACATTTTCCAAGTCATCATCTAAGTTACAGTTAAATCTGGCAATGAAACTTGATCATTGGTATTCTAGGCCCTAGCTTAAGATTAGGGACACACTTCTCACTCAGATAGTAAGCCACTGTAAAAGGTACCCTGAGCAATACCAAATGGAAGTATTAGAAAACTGACAGTCTAAGAATCCAGAATGGTAGAGACTCAGCATATGAACACAGTATGAGAAAGTTGGAATTACATGATGCCAACTCACCTGATTCATAAAGTATAGGTAAACCATGAGGACAAGGTTGCCTGGATGCTTGAGAAGACAAAGTCGGCTCAGAAATATTGCAGAAATGGCACTTTTAGCCGATTGAATACGAAAGGTAAAAGTTGCATGTAAAAATTCTTTATGAGGAATATGATTTCAAGGTTTTTCTTCTTAGCTTTTTTGCCTTTTATAAGCCTGCCATTTCTGTCTCCTGGTCTGTTCTTTTTTATTCTATTTATAACACTAAATTTTGCAAGCATAAGATGTTAGATTTGACTCATGATACTTCATATATGTAATATTATACATATCTTATTTATGTGAAATTTCAACAAAATTTTGGGCTTAAATGATACATATGAGAACAAGTTAAAATTGTGCACCTCTCTTAGTGTGACAATCTTATGATTCAATCTCTCTTATGATTGCTGTGACAAAACACCATAACCAAAAATACTTATTGGAAAGTATTCATGTGACGTTACGATTCCACATCACTGTTCATCTTTGAAGTCAGGTAGGAACTCAAGCAGGGCAGAATCCTAGAGGCAGGAGCTCATACAAAGGCTATAAAGTAGTTCTGCTTATTGTCTTGCTCCTCTTGGCTTGCTCTTTCTGCTTTCTCACAGATCTCAATACACCCAGCACACTGGTGTCTCCTCTATAATAGGTTAGTCATCCCATGTCAATCACTAATTAAGGAAATGTCCTACAGGTTTGGCTTCAGCCTCATATTATGGAGTCATTTTGTCAATTCAGGATCTCTCCTTTTCAGTGAGTCTAGCATGTGTGAAGTTGACATAAAACTAGACATCAAAGGACTACCTATATTTTGCTTGTAGAAATATAACACATTTGTGGTAAAGAGTGAAGAATATAACTTGAATCTTTATTACCCTAGAAAATCATATATTAAAGTCTTAATTAATTAATTAATTAATAAGGTAGTATTGTAAAACTCTAGAGTAAGATAAACGAGTCAACAAGGCTGATAACTGGCCAAAACCAGAGCCTTAGCTAGGAAGATAAAATTCTGGGATTCTTTGAATGGAGATCCCTGAGAACCACTAGATTTTATTGCCTGGGAAAAACCTATATAATGTCTACCTACCCTATTAAGATCTGCTATGAATCCATTAAGAAGAGAATTTCTCTAGATGGTAATATATATCTTTTCACTCCATATATGCCCTGCCTAGTCACTAGACTACTTTTTAGAGTCAATTTGTAGTATCCTGTATAAGGTCCACACTAAGCTTGAAAAGGAAGGAGCTGTACATTGTCTATAAAAATTTTCAAACCACAATGGAATATACCAGGAAAATACATAATATGTGTATATTACTATCTTAGGGTATCTATTGTTATGAAGAGACACTATGATCACTGAAATTCTTATAAAATAAATCATTTAATTGGACCTGGGTTATAGTGCAGAGGTTTAGTTCATTATCCTCATGGCAGAAAGCATAGCACATTCAGACAGACATGTTGTTGGTAAAAGAGTTGAGAGTTCTGCATCTTGATCCACAGGTAACAGGCAGAGAATGTCATGTCACACTGGGCCTAGATATCTAAAGCCCCACCTAGTAACATACTTCCTCCAACAAAGCTATACCTCTTCCTACAAGGCTACACTTCCTAATTGTGCCAATCTCTATGACGCTGTGGGGCCATTTTCAAGTTTGATAAATATACCCAGAAGGTTTATAAAAGAAATGTACATTTATTGACTTGAGTGTGTGTCCGTCCCTATGACTTCAGAGTATTTTCCCTACATTTAAGATTTAGTACTTTCTCACTATCTTAGAAGTGATACAAACACATTGAGGTTGATGTCTAGAAATATGGTTTATATATTGCCAGACAGTTAAGAGATTTAGAAGCCATGAAAAGTTTAAAATAAGTAATATGCACAGGGCATATGAACTATGAAATCATTTCAAAAGGTAGGTCAATCACTCCTAAGGTTGCCTTAGTGCAGGGTTAGAACCTCTCTCTTCATCAGGGTTCTACTACTGTGAACAGACACCATGACAAAGGCAAGTCTTATAAAGGACAACATTTAATTGGGCTACCTTATAGGTTCAGATGATCACTCCATCATCATCAAGGTGGGAACAGGGTAGCATCTAGGCAGGCATGATACAGGCAGAACTGATAGTTCCACATCTTCATCTGAAGACTACTAGTGGAAGACTGGCTTTCGAGCAGCTAGAATGAGGATCTTAAAGCCCACACTCACAGTGGCACAGCTATTCCAACAAGGTCATACCTACTCCAAAAGGTCTACAACTTCTAATAGTGCCACTCCCTGGGCCAAGAATATAAAAACAATCGCATTCCACTCCCTGGTCCTCATAGGGTTGTTCAAACATATGAGTCTATGGGGGTCATGCCTAAACAGAGCATAATGCAGAATACATTTAGTCTAACTTCCAAAGTCCCCATAGTCTGTCACAGTCTCAAAAATATTAAAAGTTCAAAGTTAAAACTATCTTCTGAGATTCATCCACTTAACTCTAATCCCCAAAGCAAGACTGGAAACCAGCTTAGCAAACTCCAAACTCTGCATCTTTATAGCTGATGTCAAGGCATTCTTCAGATCTCCAACTCATTTTTTATCTTTGTTGACTACAACAAACTTCTTTCTCATAGGACAGCCCCACTTCCTTTTAGCAGCTTTCCTTTGCAGATAGCCCATGGCTCTCACATCTCAAACATCTTGGGGTCTCCAAGGCAGCTTCAATTTTACAGCTTCTTGCTTCAGTGTCTGAGAAACACACATTAACTTCTGGGCTCCTCCAAAGGGTAGCATCATTTTTCCAGTTCTGCCATCTGTAGCACTCTAAGCTCAGATTGATCTACTCCAGTGCTGCTGCTGCTCTTGGTGATCATTTCATGATACTGGTGTCTCCAATACACTGGGTCTTCCACTGCAAATAGATTTCGCCAATAGCTTTTCATAGGCTCTCTTCATGGTGCCAAGCCTCAAATCCCTTGCATGACCCCTTCAGTCCTGGTCTATAAATGGCAACTGAGGCTGCACTTTCACCAGGGCCTTTCCATGGTTTCTCACAATGCCAAGCACCAGCTGTTCTTTATGATGCCTTCATGCCTTCTAGACACTACTACCTGGGTGACTCTTACACATTACCAAGTACAACTGCAGCAGGATGTACAACCTTGGCTGTCTCTGGAATACAGCTCCTTTGTGTTCTCCGAAAACGTTTTCAGAAGATTTCACCTCAGTGATGCTGGTCTCTTTGACCAAGCCAGCTCAGTCACTTAACAGGCTCTCAAGAGCAGGAATGAGGATTGAAAAGAAAAAGACAATTAGATTAACATTATAACATGACTCCAGCCAGTGCTGAGGATGAAGGGGTTTTAATTTTTTCCCAGCTAACTTGTATACAATTCTAGGTACTTGCAGAGAGTAGGGTCAGTTCTTAGACCAAAGGCAAAGTGATTAAACAAGGCAATGACCAAGGAGATCACATCAGTCAGTAATCAAACAAAGCAAGAAACAAAGACCCCAAGTCACTGGGTCTGGGGGCTTATCAGGAGTACCAAGACAAAAGGGAAGTTACACATTCATTGGCTGTGTTTACCTCGATCCTTGTATTAGCCCAAATGTGAATATTATTATCTGAGCCTACTTCCTTAAGCCCAGTGACAAGTACTTTCCAAATTTCTATAAGCAGTACCATAAGCTCTCCACATATCTTCTTAATTACCACTAATTTCTTATTCAGCTAACCAGCAACAATTGCCCCACTAGTCCCTTCTATTCTGGACTCTAACTTCAGAGCTACATGGATAAATCTGCTGAGTTCTGCTGCTTGCTGGGGCTGGAACATGGCCCCCTTGTTCTATTACATTATCACCAGCTTTCTATTTTTCAACTCCTTCACTGCCTAAGTTTGGCTGTTCTGGAACTTGCTCTTTAAACTGACTTTGAACTCAGGAGATCTGTATGCCTATCTCCTAAGCACTGGGATTAAAAATATGGTTCACCTTTTAGAAATCTATTGATATGCTGATTGTGTCTAGGGTATTCTGAGATTCTGGGTCAATATCCCCTTATCAGTGACTTCATACCATGTGTGATCTTTTGTGATTGGGTTACCTCACTAAGGATGATATTTTCAAGTTCTGACCATTTGCCTAGGAATTTCGTGAATTCATTGTTTTTAATTGCAGAGTAGTATTCCATTGTGTAAATATACCACATCTTCTGAATCCATTCCTCCGTTGAGGGACATCTGGGTTCTTTCCAGCTTCTGGCTATTATAAATAAGGCTGCTATGAATATAGTGGAGCATGTGTCCTTATTGCATGCAGGTAAAGTCTCTGGGTATATGCCCAGGAGTGGTATAGCCGGATCCTCCGGAAGTGTCATGCCCAGTTTTCTGAGGAGCCGCCAGACTGCTTTCCAGAGTGGTTGTACCAGCCTGCAATTCCACCAGCAGTGGAGGAGTGTTCCTCTTTCTCCACATCCTCGCCAACAACTGCTGTCTCCTGTGTTTTTGATCTTAGCCATCCTGACTGGTGTGAGATGGAATCTCAGGGTTGTTTTGATTTGCATTTCCCTAATGACTAAGGATGATGAACATCTCTTTAGGTGCTTCTCAGCCATTAGATATTCTTCAGGTGAGAACTCTTTGTGGAGCTCTGTACCCCATTTTTTAATAGGGTTACTTGCCTCTCTGGAGTTTAACTTCTTGAGTTCTTTGTATATCTTGGATATTAGCCCTCTGTCGGATGTAAGGTTGGTAAAGATCATTTCCCAGTTAGTTGGTTGCCGCTTTGTCTTTTTGACGGTGTCTTTTGCCTTGCAAAAACTTTGTAATTTAATGAGGTCCCATTTGTCTATTCCAGAATCTCAGAATACCCTAGACACAATCAGCATATCAATAGATTTCTAAAAAGATGGAAGGAGAGACCCCTGGTCCTGGAAAGACTGGATGTAGGGGAACGCCAGGACAGAGTAATGAGAGGGGGTTGAACGGAGAAAAGAGGGAGGGAAGGGGGCTTATGGGACTTTCGGGGAGGGAGGAAACGGGAAAGGGGAAGTGATTTGGAATGTAAATTAAAAAAATAAAATTAAATTAAATTAAAAAAAAAATTACAAAGTTTCTGTAAGGTAAAGGACACTGTCAAAAGGACAAAACGGCAGCCAACAAATTGGGAAAAGATCTTTACCAACCCTACATCTGACAGAGGGCTAATATCCAATGTAGACAAAGAACTCAAGAAGTTTGACTCCAGAGAGCCAAATAACCCTATTAAAAAATGGGGTACAGAGCTAAACAAAGAATTTTCACCTGAAGAATATCGAATGGCTGAGAAGCACCAAAAGAAATGTTCAACATCCTTAGTCATTAGGGAAATGCAAATCAAAACAACCCTGAGATTCTACCTCAGACCAGTCAGAATGGCTAAGATCAAAAACTCAGAAGACAGCAGGTGTTGGCAAGGATGTGGAGAAAGAGGGCATGACACTCCCAGGGGATCCTGCTATACCACTCCTGGGCATATACCCAGAGGCTTCCCCTTCATGCAATAAGGGCATATGCTCCACTATGTTCATAGCAGCCTTATTTGTAATAGCCAGAAGCTGGAAAGAACCCAGATGTCCCTCAACGGAGGAATGGATTCAGAAGATGTGGTATATCTACACAATGGAATACTACTCTGCAATTAAAAACAATGAATTCACGAAATTCCTAGGCAAATGGTCAGATCTTGAAAATATCATCCTTAGTGAGGTAACCCAATCACAAAAGAACACACATGGTATGCAGTCACTGATAAGGGGATATTGACCCAGAATCTCGGAATACCCTAGACACAATCCGCATATCAATAGATTTCTAAGAAGATGGAAGGAGAAACCCCTGGTCCTGGAAAGACTGGATGTAGGGGAACGCCAGGACAGAGTAACGAGAGGGGGTTGAATGGAGAAAAGAGGGAAGGAAGGGGGCTTATGGGACTTTCGGGGAGGGAGGAAACGGGAAAGGGGAAATGATTTGGAATGTAAATTAAAAAAAAATAAAATAAATAATTAAAAAAAAAATATGGTTCACTCAGCCTAGATTTAAGTTTTTCTTTAACTAGAATTTGTTCTAGGCTGGCCTTGACTCAGAGATTTGCTTGCCTTTGCCTCCTGGGATTAAAGGGTTGTACTACCATGCCTGGATCTAAATTTAGCTGGGTAGGATCTTGCCCTAAAGTCCTACTCTTAATCTGCTAACTCCTAGAACACATGATTCATTTAGCTCCATTTCATTTACTGGTGCCCCTTTAATACTTTTAATTTTTGTTTTACCTTTCTAAGCTTGCTACACTTGTTCAAAATGCTCTTCATGAGACTTAACCAGAGAACAAAGTCTCTCCTGGGCTTTTTTGAGACTTCCTTTGTCAATGTAACTCATATAAATCTTTTTACCTTAGCCTCAGGTAGACTCTTCAGACAAGGGCAAAAGCAGACACACTCTTCACCAATATTCCAGAAAAATAGCATCCCCTTTTATAGTGGACTTTTCTCTAGGGCCCTATCTGAAATTCTTCTCCACTGAAAACTCTTGGTCCAGGTCTGTACATTTCAAACCACATTCAGCAACAAAGGCTTCCATATTCCTACTGGAATAACCCATTAAGCCCAACTAAAAGCATTCCACTGCATTCCAAAGTCCCCAAATCCACATTGTTAGGATTCTGTCTAAACTCCACACCACAGTTACCTGGCAGCAGTCAGGTATGCCCCTCTCCACAGTTACCTGGCAACAGCCAGGTAGGTCTGGCCCACTATAAAAGGGGCTTCTTGCCCCTCCTCTCTTTTTTGCATCTTATTCTCTTATCCTCTTGTTCTCTCTTGCCTTCTTGGACTCTTCACTTCCCCCCTCTCTCCACCTAGTCATGGCCAACCCCTACTTCTCTACTTTGTCCTTTTTCTGCCTTTCTCTGCCTCTACTACTTTCTTAACTCTGCTCCCCATGCCCTAAATAAACTCTATTCTATACTATAAAAATATATTTGGTGATGAAACAGTTTATTTGATTTTCCCTTCAACATTATAGTCAATCATCAAAGGAAGTCAGAGCATCATAATTACCTGGGCTGGGATCTTAAATTGAATACAAAGGACAAAATACACAGACATCATCTTCTGATTATGACACTACAATTATATCCTGGTAGTTGTGATTACATGTACAAGAACTGGGAATACATGTCATTGATAGAATTCTTATCTAGAATACACAAAACTCCAGTTTCACTAGGTTCAACTTTAAATATAACAATGAATATAACAAGAAAACTAGCACACAATAAAGTAATACCCCAATCTGTGGTACTTCCTTCTGTCTTAGTTATAGTTTTTATGCAGTGAACAGACATGATGACCAAGCCAAGCTGTATAAAGGACATTTAATTGGGCTGGATTACAAGTTCAGATGTTCACTCCATCATCATCAAGGTAGGAGCAGGGCAACCTCTAAGCAGGTATGATACAGGCACATCTAAGAGTTATACATCTTCATCTGAAGGCTGTTAATGGAAGACTTTCCTCTAGGCAGGTAGGATGAGGATCTTAAAGCCCATACCTACAGTGGTATACCTACTCCAATAAGGCCATACCTACTCCAAAGGTCCACACCTTCTAATAGCGACATTTCCTGGGCCAAGCATATACAAACCATCATAGCTTCATTAAATTTTCTGTTCTAAGAATTGAATTATTTTTATAATGCCTTAGGACTTGTTCATATATGTTAATGTAGGGATAATATGTAAAGCTTCAAAATATACCAATTATTTATCATGGAAAAGTTTAAAATAAAAAAAATTGCTATAGTTATAAGAATGCACATTCATGACTACAATACCAATGTCAGTAAGAACTTCAATCATAGTATAAGAGATAAGAAAGGATCTGGTCAAGAAAATATAATCTCTTTTGGATACCTAATATTCCAGCCAGGTATGCTTGTTCACATGGCCAAAAGATCACTTCTAAGAATGCCAGATCACTTTAAGCCATGCTAAAGGCATGGACAGAATAAATCATCCTTTAAAGAGATGCTGTAGTTTTCTACCGGAGAATCGCTGCCTGTAGGACAGTAGCTTATCAGGCCACAGGTTCTCTCTCAGCCACATAATTTTTAAGTATTATGTCTCCTAAAGGCAGACAATTTTTTTCCTTTGCTCTATTACTTTTCTAAGTATGCTCTATCCCCAGCAGTTTGGGTTTTTTTTTTTTTTTTTGATCTTTCTATAAAGTCTCCTTCTACACTGTGTGGCTGCTTGCCTATCATGTATCTGACCTGCACCTGAGGTCTTGGCTTCAGAAGTTTCATGAGAAAAAAGTCTCCATTGAAAAAGCTAATGATTCATACCAAGGTTGAGGGAGTTCATGGTGGAAAGTGCTACTGAAACGGTTGCAGTCAGTTTGAGAATAGTGTGGCAGAATAAAATTTCGAGGTGAAGAAATTGACAAAAGTCTAAAGCAGAAAATGTATCAGGAGCAAGAAATGACTCATAAGCAGAAAATAGCTAATTACATCCAGGTTGAGACATATAGTTGGACAGGTAGTTCAAACTAGTAAATGGCAGGTAGTATGTAGACTGTATCAAATGTATGAGAACAGTAAATTCTCTGACACTCTGGCTCTTACAGAACTTCTTCTGTTCCTTCTACTGCAATGTTCTTTGAACCTTAGAGGCAGGAGTTATTTGATACATCCTGAAGAGAAAACCAATTGGTTATTCAATACTAAATGTTCATTTGTAAAATTTTACACAAAGGTTAATCAAAGTACTAGGTATTGCTTTCTTTGTTCTAGGTTTATATTTATTAATAATATGAAAAGACCATAGAAACTATGACTAACTGAAACTGTTCTATCTTTATTTCAAAAGTTATCTTTTGATAAATTTTTCGTTTTCCATAAGTTCTTTTGCCAGCAAACTTCTTCATTTAGGTGTAATGTGTGTTAACTTCTTCAGTCAATCAAACTACAATGGCTGTGATAAGTAGCATCAGAAAGGGTGACTCCCTTCAATTTTAGTATTTATTCATAGAATGAAAGCTTATTTTTCCATATAAAAATGCATCATTTCCTAAAACTCTGTTCCTTCTTTGTGATCCCTTCAACCATATACTCACACCTTTCTAAACAATTTTCTGTCATACACAGATTTTCTTGTTCTCTCTCTTTCTTTTTTTCCTTTCTTTCTCTGTCCCAGCCATGATACTGCTTTGGTTACTAAGCCAGGCATCAAGAAAAGATAAACAGGAAATGGGATAACATTTGAAATGTAAATAAATAAAATTTCCAATTAAAAAAATAAAAATAAAACAGAATTTTAAAAAAAAGAAAAAATGAACAAAGGGCATATATTCTTCGCCTGGCTGATATAAATATAAGAAAATCATAACATCACCACTAACAAAATCAGTTTCTTTCTTATATTATTTTTAGAGCAAGTGTGGAATCCAATTTGCATACCTAATACATTATACCAAATTAAATTTATATACATATATATTTTTTAACATTTATTTTCTGCTGGCAATTTCAAGAAAATCTCCTTTCCTTTTACACTTCCTTTTCATATTTTTATACACACACACACACACACACACACACACACACACACACACACACACACATCCTGTCTGTGATCTCAAGGCCTGAGAGTTAGAAATAGATGCACAACTAAAATTATATTGAGGATGAAAATATATTTTTACAAAAACAAAAAAAGCACAAAAGAAATTGGACACAGTGTCAAATTTTCTTACATATTAATCCTATAGACACCTATATTAATGTTTTTTAATTCCCACCAAGTGTCATTTATTTCCAATTAAAAAATAAATATAAGTAAAACAGTACTTAAAAAAAAAGAAAAGATGAATAAAGGGCATATATTATTCTCCTAATAATATGTATTATTTCTTGTTCTCTTTTTATAATGTCCCTTATTTTTACATTTGTTCTATTTTTTCCTTCTCTGTGTCATCTTGTTTTTATCCTTTAAATTCTCAATGTTTTACAGTTCTCTTGATACACCTAACCATGTATTACATACAAAGTATAATTTTAGCATCCACTGTCCCTTGTTTAATCCCACACACTTCTAAATCTAAACTTAAAGCCTTTCTGGCAATATTATAATTTGTTCTTTCTCTTGCTGTACTTTAATGCCTTTATTTATATTCTATGACTTGGGTAATTATTTTAATTCTCCCTTATGAACAAAAATCACAGATATCCCAGGCAGCCTCGGTAGACCTCATTTTTATTATGCTATTCAGATTGTTGGTTCAAGAATTTTTTTTTTTTAATCTGTATGGATTCTTTCCCAAGCAGCCATGGTAGTCTTGGTTAACCTACATTTCTTAACTAGTAAAAATAATGTTCACCGATGATTGCAATTTGGACCAGATATAAAGTTGAAATCTTAGGAATTAGTCCCAATTGATCAGCTACCTCATATGGATATTCTGTCAAAAGTTTTCCTTCCAATTTAAACATTTGGGCATTTGGAAAGATAAAGAGGGGTGCTTATAAGACAAAATTTCCTAAATATGATCATTGGTTGAGAGGGTTCCAATGTCTAGAAGAGATTATTTTGAATACCATCATGAATTTTATGAAATTGAGTGGGGTGATTTTTTTCTTAGTGGGGAGTGAACAATAAAGAGGAACACTGGCAAGATCTGGACCTGAAGTTGTACAGGAGTTGATGCATCGGACACTTTGACTTCTAGCACCAGAGGAGTGTGGGAGTCATCAAAGCAATACCATATAGAAGTTGATTCTTTCCTTGTTTACTTGGTTTCCATTGTTTCAGAGAAAAGTGTCTCCATTTTTCCAACAAACACCATCATATGTTTCCACCTCACAAGGCTTCTTTCTTTAATTTATTCTAGAAGAGATTAATACATCCAGTTTCTTTTTCCCCCCTTTCAGATATTAGCCCCTAAATATTGGAAGATGTACTCCAAAAGACTATCTGGAGGAATCTTATTCTTATTAGTCTCATACCTTTTATGTTTTCCCTTAATGAAAGAAGACCAACTTTTCATCCTTCTCATGTGTTTGTAATGTTATGATCACAGGCTCAATCTTTCCATTTCCCATAATGAAAAGCACTGGAAGCATTATGGAGGCCCTTTTTGGCTACTGGTATATCTATAATAACTGCCAACTAAATTGCTCCTGAATAAAATCCTTATAAATCAAGTCATGTATAAACCTGTATTCCTGATCAACTTATCAGGTTCCACAAAAAGGTTTCTTATATTCTGCCCAAAGTCCTTCCTCCATCTCCAGCCAGGTCCCAGCTGGAAACTAAACAGCAATCTGGAAGTCCATACTAGCTTCATATGTGAACAAAGTGCTCATTCATACCCATATATCCCCTGTGCTCTCCCAGTCACCACAGCAGAACTACAATTTTAATTACATTTCTTTCTTTCTGTTCCTCTTCCCAGAAACTTAATATACATTCTTATGGAGAGTTGGCAGAATGTACAATGGAGATCCTCATTTCTCCCTTGTTTGGTCCTCCCTGGAGTTACTCCACATCCATCCACATAGGAGGTCTCTAATCTTTACTATCTTAATATCTCTATGAACTTAAGTTTCTCCTATATGGAAGAATATGAGGAAGAATCCTGAATCTCTTGTTTCTCATTTTTGGAGTGATCTCATGATGGACATCTTACCAATATCTTCTGAAACTATCCAACCAGCAGGGTGATACTTTTATAGTCCAATTTCTTATTTTTGTATGAGGTGGCATTTGTTTTTGTAATCTTAATTTAAAGGTTTCCTGTACCTCTCAGTGTATTCAGAATTTAGCTTTAGATTCTGACATGATAAGCTGATACAAAGCCATGCAGTTGATAGGCTGAATACAATTTTGAGGGAGTGACACCTTCAGTACATATTTTGAAATCAAAATGTTGACACTAGAGGAATCTGAATGTCTTCCAAATAACTTCAAATTTTTAATAGAATTTTGTCTTGCTTAAAATTTTAATAGAAAGACGGTATTTTACTAACATTTCCTACATGATATCTTTAAATTAATTCTTTTGCTCTATCGCCCTGGATAGATTCTTCAGTTAAATTTTGAAAAGATGGAGAGATGGACAGTTTTGACTGCTTGTATATCTGAGGGAGAAAGCTTTAAGTTTGTCAACACTGACTGAAGTGTTTGTGTAATTTCCATCTGTGACCTTTATTAGGTTGATGAAGTTACTAGCATACTGAATGCATTAAAAGTTTAGGCATATAATCTCAGATTATTCTGATCATAGTTCAGTTAGGAAGATACTACCATTATCTTAAATGTATGGATATGAAAATTAATAAACAAAAAGATAAATGAGACATGGTGGTTTAGTCCTCTGATTCCAATACTATAGAGGTTGAAGCAGTATGATTGCTACAATGTTAAGACCAGTGTGGCTAAATTATGAGTTCCAGGCAAGTCTGGCCTATAGCGTACATCCTTAACAGAAAAAAAAAAATGGAGAAAAAAAGATCAATTATTTGCACAACCTAGCATTGATAATAACTTCAGAGAATGAATTTAATCATATTATATATAATTTTGGTCTATGCTTCTAGAAACTAATGTTACACTAAAAACACATGATTAAAATTCCAGGAGTACCTGTTAACAGATATTTCTATTGCCACATAAGAGAACAGAATTGTATATTATTTCAGGTTAAAGAAAGCTCTTACTATTAGCACACTGAAATCAGATTTATTTTTAGTAGTTGAATAAGATAACATTTTTATTGATTTATCTAAGTTTCTGTCCTGGAACATATTTTAGCATTACATATATTAACACCTTTGAAATGTGTTTCAGCAGAAACAACTACACAAAGGTATTCCTGCATAAGTCATCAGCAACATGAGATTAAGACAAAAGAAAACTATGTCAAGAGCTATTTGGAAATCCTGAAGAGAATCAGCTAATTCAAGATGTAGACAAAAGAGATGGTACTGTCAAACATGTGAATAAGTTCTGCTTGTTACAGATTTTAGAATGTAAATTAAAAAGTTATGAAAACTTGTGTAAAAATTAATATATAAGAAATCCGCCCTTTTTCAGGTATATCATCTTTACTTTGAGTTTCATAAATGCAGTACAAAATGGAATCTGTTACCACATAAGTCAATTACAAATTAAAATTCCTTTAAAAGTTTGATGCATATTTATTATGAAGTATTTGCTTGGACATCATTGTCTAAACCTAAATTCTTAGCACCCCATGCCTGAGATAGACGGATAGTTAGTGTGAATATAGTTTATGATGCAGAGTGAAAAACTGTATCTAAATAATCTGGATAATTTATGTCTTTACTCCTAAGTTATTTCTTTTTTTTTAATTTTATTTTCTAAGTTTTTTTTATTTACATTCCAAATCATTTCCCCTTTCCCGTTTCCTCCCTCCCCGAAAGTCCCATAAGCCTCCTTCCCTCCCTCTTTTCCCCATTCAACCCCATCTCATTTCTCTGTCCTGGTGTTCACCTACATCCAGTCTTTCCAGGACCAGGGGTCTCTCCTTCCATCTTCTTAGAAATCTATTGATATGCGGATTGTGTCTAGGGTATCCCGAGATTCTGGGTTAATATCCCCTTATCAGTGACTGCATACCATGTGTGTTCTTTTGTGATTGGGTTACCTCACTAAGGGTGATATTTTCAAGTTCTGACCATTTGCCTAGGAATTTCGTGAATTCATTGTTTTTAATTGCAGAGTAGTATTCCATTGTGTAAATATACCACATCTTCTGAATCCATTCCTCCGTTGAGGGACATCTGGGTTCTTTCCAGCTTCTGGCTATTATAAATAAGGCTGCTATGAACATAGTGGAGCATGTCCTTATTGCATGCAGGTAAAGCCTCTGGGTATATGCCCAGGAGTGGTATAGCTGGATCCTCCGGGAGTGTCATGCCCAGTTTTCTGAGGAACCGCCAGACTGCTTTCCAGAGGGGTTGTATCAGCTTGCAATCCCACCAGCAGTGTAGGAGTGTTCCTCTTTCTTCACATCCTCACCAACAACTGCTGTCTCCTGTGTTTTTGATCTTAGCCATTCTGACTGGTGTGAGATGGAATCTCAGGGTTGTTTTGATTTGCATTTCCCTAATGACTAAGGATGATGAACATCTCTTTAGGTGCTTCTCAGCCATTAGATATTCTTCAGGTGAGAACTCTTTGTTTAACTCTGTACACCATTTTTTAATAGGGTTACTTGCCTCTCTGGAGTTTAACTTCTTGAGTTCTTTGTATATATTGGATATTAGCCCTCTGTTGGATGTAGGGTTGGTAAAGATCATTTCCCAGTTAGTTGGTTGCTGCTTTGTCATTTTGACAGTGTCTTTTGCCTTGCAAAAACTTTGTAATTTAATGAGGTCCCATTTGTCTATTCTTGATCTTAGAGCATAAGCTATTGGAGTTCTGTTCAGGAAATTCTCCCCTGTGCCCATATGTTCAAGGTTCTTCCCTAGTTTCCTTTCTATTAGTTTCAGTGTGTTTGGTTTTATGTGGAATTCCTTGATCCACTTGGAGTTGAGCTTAGTGCAAGGAGATAAGAATGGTTCAATTTGCATTCTTCTGCATGTTGACCTCCAGTTGAGCCAGCACCATTTGTTGAAAAGGCTATCTTTTTTCCACTGGATGGTTTTAGCTCCTTTGTCAAAGATCAAGTGACCATAGGAGTGTGGATTCATTTCTGGGTCTTCAATTCTGTTCCATTGATCTACATGTCTGTTACTGTATCAATACCATGCAGTTTTTAACACTATTGCTCTGTAGTACAGCTTGAGGTCCGGGATACTGATTCCCCCAGAGGTTCTTTTACTCTTTAGAATAGTTTTAGCTATTCTGGGTTTTCTGTTATTCCAGATGAATTTTTGAATTGCTCTTTCTTACTTTCTTAAAGAATCAATTATGTCAATATGAATGTAAACTTTGCAAAAAAAAAAAAGAAAAAAAAAAGGAAAAAAATCTTCTAACTGGTGTCCTTAAGTCTTTTGTTACAAATTTCATTAGCTAGAATAATTCCATTAATGCTCTTATAAATCTCTCCCAAAGGTGATTTAAACGAATCTTTCCTAAGTTTAATACACATTAAATTCATAAAATAAGTATGTAAACTTTCTGTTACTTACAGGCTTCATTTGGTAATCTGTAACATTATAATAATATAAGGCGTGGCATATGTGGAAACTCAGGGAGATAATAGTTTTGTAATTACAAACATCATGTAGATAATACACAATATTTTTGAATGTTTATTAGTGTTTTCCTTGAAATATAAAATGCAAACTTTGTTGTGTTTCCTTGTGTGATTTTCCATGTTTCTTTGTCTTTCCACTTTCCCTAGTACACACACACACACACACACACACACACACACACACAAAGACACATACCTGGAAATATGGGTTGCTATAAATTGGAATATTTATTCTGAAATTTGAATATAGAATTTTATGACAGCTCCCTGGTGTTTGCATCTTTGTGTGTAATTTCTGTTTCTGGGAAAGAAGGAAGTTTGGTTGATTAAGAATTTGATTATTTCTCATTTCTAATGCAAAGGTTTCTTGCTTAGTATAGCCTTCATATCCTCAAGGAAATCAAATTGATACTATATTGAAAGCCAGAGATACATTCTTTCACAACTGTTGTGTCACCATGTCCTTTTCATTTCTCTATAGATTATCTTCTTTGAAAGCAATTAAAAGCAGTGCACTGAGTCTGATTTCTCTCTTTTCTCTTGGGGAGACTAATGCTGTCAGAAGCAGAGATGTGATTGAGTCCACATTCTAGGACCCTTTAGAAGTCATTTTAATATAGAATTCAGAGGTGTGCAAATTTGAGTGTAAACATAGTTCTATTTCTTCATTAACCTGAATTTTAACATCTCCGTCCAATCATTGATTCAAGCAATAATCAGCCATCAATAAAAACTGCAAGTATTTTTTGTCTTTTATTGATTTACTTTCTTATACTCCAGATTTTATTCCTCCCCTCCCTGATCCACTCTCTGACTGTTCCATATCACATATCTCCTCCCAACCCCACTGTCTCCATGAGGATGTCCCTTCCTGCCAGGAGCCAGCCCCGGCAGAGGTGTTCTTTCTTCTTGGTTCTTCTTGAGGCAGCCAAGGCAGGAAGAGCGTCAGCGGGGGTAAGATTGTCTTACAAAATTCTCGGGGTAAGACTTTGTCTTACGGAAAATTTAGGGTTGCTGTATAATAAAAAGTTTACTTATCTAAGTCTAAGTTATTATGCTACTGTAGCTGACCTGCATTCTATAATCCTCTGAGGCCAGAAACTGCAGTTTCTAGCATTTAGCACCTCCTCCTCAAACTCCTAAAGATTAAGTAAATTGCCTTTGTACTATCTCCACAGGAACTGCTGGGCTCTAACTTTCAGCCTGCTAGTCAGAAGAGTCGCAGGGAGAAAAATGGGACACTTAGAGAAGTGGTTAATGAGTTTATTACTAAGTTGTAAAAAGTTTCCTATGAAAGCTATCTAAAAGGGAAAAGCGGAAAGATCCTAAGTGGAGAAAGGGAAAAATTCTTCTAAGTAGGGAAAGGTAAAAAGTGAGAGAGAGAGAGGGAGAGAGAGAAAGTGAAGAGATGAGATGAGATGAGATGAGATGAGATGAGATGAGATGAGATGAGATGAAATGAGATGAAGGGATGGGAAAAGATGGGATTGAGAATGAGAATGAGAATGATTCTCTCTTTTGCCTTCAGTACTTATACATCTTTCAGAATGCATGATCACATGTTACAAAGTTCATTACAAATATCAAACCATAAATTGAAATAGAAGTTTACAACAGAGAATGATTACATGCATATCCATTAGGAGTAATTATCTAGCTAAACATCTACCATTTGCCTTCTCTACAGGTTCATAGAAAGTTTAACACCATAACTAAGTCATAAGTGAAGTTTTGTATAAATAAACCCAGTCAATATTTTATCTTCTGTCCTAGCACCTATAATAAGTCGTTAGTTCCCTTTTTATAACCTTTGGTTTATTGTTTTACAACCTCTTGGAATGTGCCCTGAGTAGGAGAAAGTCTGGTTGCCATCTAAGAGCAATTAACTGGTGACACTTGGGAGACTGGCAGAGTTCTCATTGCAGATTTGACTATCAGAAAAGGACCTAATAGAAGTTCCACTATAAAAGAGCTTAATAATCGCAGATATAATTTTAGGAATTCTTATAGGATCATCATTAAAACTTAAGTCATCTATTTGTCTATATAGCACCACTATAAGACAGTACATCTTCGTGGATCTGCAGAGATCTGCTCCAAAGGGGTGTGCCATTACTTATTGATTATTATATATGTATAATAATAACAGGAAAAGCATATTAATAGCAGGAATCTTTCCTAAAATTAGTCCCCCACAGCCTTTCTGAATGAGGGCTCACCTGTCGCAGATTATATAATAATCCGAAGCAGGCCATTTCAGGATGATCACCTGCTAGTATATTAGCGTGTCCCATTATGGCTCCCAAAACCTACCACCCATGCCCCCAACCAGACCTCTAAACACCTTGGGGCATCCAGTCTGTTGAGGGTTAGGTGCATTTTCTCTGACTAAACCCAGAATCAGCAGTCCTCTGCTGTATATGCATTAAGGTCCTCATATCAGCTGGTGTATGCTGCCTGGTTGGTGGTCCAGTGATTGAGATATTATGCGGATCCAGGTTAATTGAGACTGCTGGTCCTCCTACAGGGTCACTTTCCTCTTAGACTTCTACCACCCTTTTCCTAATTCAGCCACTGGGGTCAGCAGCTTCTGTCCACTGCTTGGGTGGAAATATCTGCATCTGACTCTTTCAGCTGCTTGTTGGCTCTTCCAGAGTGTGGCCATGATAGGTCCCTTTTTGTGAGTGCTCGATAGCCTCAGTAATAGTGTCAGGCCTTGGGACCTCCACTTGAGCTGGATCAAACTTTGGGCCTGTCTTTGGTCCTTTTCATCAGATTCCTCTCCATTTCCATCCCTGCAGTTCTTTCAGACCAGAACAACTGTGGGTCAGAATTTTGACTGTGGAACTTATAGAGCCCACCTCTAGCAGGAAGACACAGCATCAAGTGAGGGAGAGGGATGCCATCCTGCTTTCAAAATCTTCAAGTATTTTTATACAACATTTTTTCTTTTTGCATAAAAGAATATGAAACAAAATTAACATCCACTACTTCTTCCAAATAATGCTGCATATTGAATCTTGTGCTTTTATTAGACTGGCATAATTGCACTACAAATTTTAAGAACAATTTGTATAGCCATATTTCTGCATAACTTTGTTTATAATTGTATAAATGATTGTAAATAGTTAAATTGATAGTCTATTAATAAATTCATGGGTTTCACAACACTACCAATTGGGATTCATGGTACATAATTTATTCAGTAGCTCTTCCATAGAGGAAGTAAATTTGCCAGAGGCCAGAAGAAAGGTTAACTTTCCTGTAGTAGTCAATCTTCTTTAGAATTCCAGGATTTGGTGCTTTAGAGATGGTTCAGTGTTTGAGAGCATATTTTACTCTTGTGAAGGACACAGGTTTCTGTTGCTTGTGCCCATAAGGAAACTCACAACTGTCTATAGCTCCTGAACTGGTCATCTAATGCTTCTTCTGGCCTTCACAGATACCAATGTATGCATATGGTGCACATACATACATACATGAAGATTACATATTTTAAATAAATAAAATGAGTCTAAATGATAGGAATTATTAATGGATAAATTAAAGCCTCAAATGCACAACCCAAGTAATATTACCCTTACATTTCTGATTCAAGAATGTTAAGTAAGAAGTAATAAGATACCCCTAAAGTGATGTTCCTTATTAACAATGCATTAAAATCCCCAGAACTAATGTTTTGTGTTTTAAATAGTAAGTATGTTTAAGCGGGGAGGAAAGCATCATGAATTTGGATATACTAGCAATTAAAGAAAGTATGCAATTGTGTTCTCATGTACTATGTGACCTAGTAAAAATAACTTTATTTGGATTCTTGATTAATATATTCATAAACATAGCACATAATACTTTTAGTGTGTATTTTAGAAAGTTGCTTTGTAAATGCTAATAAAGCTTAAAATAACAATAAGAATGGCAGAGCAAGTCATGATCGGAAAGATTAAGAAAATGAAAACTGAGAAGTAGAATCAATTTGATATGAATATCTGTGAAATAGAAGAAAATCAACATTTACCTTGCACTTTCTTAAGCTGCAATTCAAAATGTCATATAGGAGTCATATAATTAAATGAAAGTAATGAAAAAATAAAAGTGACATTGGTAAAATGGTGTTGAACATGCACCAATTAAAGCAAGTAATTAAAAATAAAACATATAAGGTATCAAAAATAATTCTTACCAGAGTCATCTGTCTGGATTACATGATGCACTTTCATGGAAGCCTTTGTATTTTTTGAATCTTTGTGTTTGTTTGTGGTGTGTGTGTGTGTGTGTGTATGTGTGTGTGTGTGTGTATGTGTGTGTGTGTGTATGAATATATAAATCTATATATCTATATGTATACATATATACATATATACATACACATATACATATATGCATTCCATCATTTTTGCAGAAGGGTTTCTTTTTTGTTCTGTACTGTGTATACAAGGCTAGGTGGTCTCCATTTTTTCCAGAGAGTCTTTGGTCTTTGTCTCTTATTTTGATGAAAAAGCACGGTGATTACACATGTTTATCATGTCAAACTTTACATGGGTTCTAGCAATTTGAACTTAGGTCTTCACATTTTTGTAGTAAATACTTTATTCATTGAGCCATCTCACCAACACCAAGTTTTATTCTGAATGTATAGCATGCATGTATTGCATGAAACACACTGTGATACCAAGAGCTATCACCCTATGCTACTTGAAATATCTCAAGTGAGATTTCAATCAATTACATGCTGTGAATTGTTTTTTTAATATATATATATATATATTTCTAGTAGAAGAATCATGAGTTAAAATGAAAAACAAAGACTTCTAATATTTATTACCATTATTTCCCAACACATAATTACCAAGTTAGTATATCACTCCAGTTTATTTTGCCAGAATACTCCATTTTAAAGGTTACTATTTGGGTTAGTGACTTGACTTCTTTACAAATTTCACTAAATCATCATAGTTAGATTTAAACAGAATATAGAATAATTCCTGAAATACATTTAAATATATTACTTCCAAATTGTTCTATGCTTAAATATTAAATGTTTTCAAAATTAGCAATTACAAAACCAAAACTTTGATCAACTCTGAATAAAGTCAATTTTTTGAGACGGGTTTTCTCTGCGTCATTCTGGTTGTTCTGGAACTCAATATGCAGACCAGGCTGGCCTCAAACACAGAGATTTACCTGTCTTTGCCTTTCAAGTGTTGGACTTAAAGATATGTGCCATCACTGCCCGGTACATTTATTATTCTTGGTGGCCTGTTGTATGAGATATTCAGCAAAGACATAATGTTTTAAGCAATGTTTAATTAACATATATTTCTCATTAGTTTACAGAATTTCTTTCATCTTTACTAATTAAATGATCAAAATACCTGCATTTTGAAGACTCTTAATATTTATTTCATTACTATATATTACTGGTAAATATTTTATTTTCTATTTCTACACTGTATACTTTATGCATCTAGAGACATTTTAACACTCCTCAGGTGAAAAGGGGTTGCAATTGGGAAAAGTTTAAGAAGCCCTGATTTGGGAAAATTCTCTGTAAAGTCACAATCACAGTGACATTTGGGACTGGCACATGATGTAGCACTCAATTAGAGCAGAATTCACAATCAAATTCATGCAGTTTCAGAAAGCATCCAATTTTTGTTGGGGTGCCAGTATTAGAGCTTTATTCTTCTCATAAAGCTGGTACATATATTTTATTCTACCATGAGCATCAGGGCAATGTAGAATATTCTCCGTAAATACACAGTCATTTCACTGAATTGTACTAAAGTCAGCTCTAATTCTTAGACTATAACATTTGCCCGGAGGCCTATAATTATTTTCCCTATTGTCTAGTTTGCATTTGTTATACAATTGAAGGTTTCAGCTTCAACAATTGTATAAGCAAAAACTACCAAATAAGCTCCGTGTACCTATGTGCATATGTATTTATGCACATATATATGTATACATGTATGTATGTATGTATATATGTATGTATAAATTGAATGTTCTACTGCCTCCACAATCATCTTATGTTTTTCTTGAGACTCCGA
This sequence comes from Tokudaia tokunoshimensis, assembly GCA_036184795.1. Taxonomy (NCBI): domain Eukaryota; kingdom Metazoa; phylum Chordata; class Mammalia; order Rodentia; family Muridae; genus Tokudaia; species Tokudaia tokunoshimensis. The sequence goes on from BTHU01000023.1 coordinate 76,403,801, forward strand.
CTGATATAGATTTGAGTGCCAAATGTGGTTCTAGTATAACAGAATTAGAAGATTGAGTTTAGTAAATAGTTTTTTGCTTCCAAAATTGGCTCTTTAAGCAGTTAATTTTTTAAAAGGAACACCCATGTCAATACTATAAACCACACTGTTAATCTACCATATGAAATATGAACTGACCAAACAGATAAAGTTTCCATAGTGGATACGCCGCATCAGTCACTCACAATAGTGATTTAGTAAACAAGAGATTTAGTAACTCAGAATATGATACATCAAAAATTTGTGAAAAGCTGAAGAACATAATAAATTGGTTTCTTGCTCAGGACTGTCTTTCATAAAAGTGAAAAGGAGAAAGATGAGCTCAGGGATTTGAATACTCAATGTCCTAGATAAATAACCTGCAAAATTTTGTAAGGAGTCTGCGAATGAACATTTTGTTTCTTTTAACCACAAGGTAATGTGACTGATGTTTTCATAAAACAAATAGATGGATTAGAAAGAAATTTGAGTTAATCCCGGGACATATATGAGTTTCTATATTTAAAATAAAGGTATTACTTGACTGAAAAAGAAGCATATCTTCTTTTTTAAAATAGAGACATGTGGTAAGATTCTAATAAAGCTGAAGGAATGTTAAGCTCCTGAAATGCCAAGCCCTTCCTTCTTCAGTAAGAGCAGTCTTTCCACCCACAGAAAGGAACAGTTTTCCTAAGAACAAGGGCATAAGCTATCTCTTACATCGTTTACAGTATGCAACTATATGTTGCTTGAGGAAATGGCAATCACTAAAAAGCAACATTTTGCTGATTCACCTTAGGACCAATATTTAGGGTCTCTTTCTGATTCTAAACCTATATAATACTCAAGACTTGTGTGACTTCTAATTGTGAGGTCCAAACTGTGCACTTACTACAAAGATATTCACTATGTGTAAAAAAATAAAACATTTTTCTAATATATTTAAGAAGGTATTTAGAAAACATGTATGAAAATTGATACTAAGATTATGGGATATATTTCGAAGGGGCTTTAAATGTGTATCAAGAAAAATTTATTGATATAATGTCTATGAAAATGAAGATATATTATTTCTGGTATCTAGTGGGGCAATTTCTTTTTATTATGGGGTAGTTCTATTCAAATATTCTTTTAATTCATGTTGAATAAAATACTGTATTTTTCATGCTTTGCCTTGATCTGAGAAAGTTCATTTTTCTATATGTTCATATTTATATATATTTAAAAGTACTACACAATAGTAGATTTTCATATGCCTTTTCCAAAGGTGTTCAGTGTTAGTTAAACATCCCTACATGTCTTCTTTTACCCAGCCATATAATCCCCACCATATTTAACCATTAATCTTCTATTAGTCCAATTTCACTATTCTTCACTAAATTCTATCTTTTCCCATTAAAATCCTCCTAATCATGGCCCTGTATTATTTTCCTGACTTTTTTTGAATATTACAAATTAAAGACATATATAAAAAGATTGAAGAATAACATCTAAATATGAGAGAAAACCAGTTGCTTGTATTTTTGGATTAACTCACTTAAGATTGTCTTCAGCTTCATCTATTTAAATTTCTTTACTAATTGTTTAGTTAAATGATATAAGATTTTTAATTGAAAGTGTATAGAATACATTCTAATTACAGTTCTCCATCCTCATCTCCTTCCAGATCCTTCCCAATTGAATTCAAATACATGAATTAAGCCATACATTATACCATGAAAATAAGAAAAACTACGTTTTTTTTTTTTAATTTCTTAAAATGAAGGAGGACCCTTGGATTTCATGCATAAATAAAAGGACATAAATATTTTTCTTTTGTTGTTTAGAAGTATTTTTTTAATTATTTATTTTATTTTTTTTTAATTTACATTCCAAATCATTTCCCCTTTCCCATTTCTTCCCTCCCCGAAAGTCGCATAAGCCCCCTTCCCTCCCTCTTTTCTCCATTCAACCCACTCTCGTTACTCTGTCCTGGCGTTCCCCTACATCCAGTCTTTCCAGAACCAGGGGTCTCTCCTTCCATCTTCTTAGAAATCTATTGATATGCGGATTGTGTCTAGGGTATTCCAAGATTCTGGGTCAATATCCCCTTATCAGTGACTGCATACCATGTGTGTTCTTTGGTGATTGGGTTACCTCACTAAGGATGATATTTTCAAGATCTGACCATTTGCCTAGGAATTTCGTGAATTCATTGTTTTTAATTGCAGAGCAGTATTCCATTGTGTAGATATACCACACCTTCTGAATCCATTCCTCCGTTGAGGGACATCTGGGTTCTTTCCAGCTTCTGGCTATTATAAATAAGGCTGCTAGGAACATAGTGGAGCATGTGTCCTTATTGCATGCAGGTAAAGCCTCTGGGTATATGCCCAGGAGTGGTATACCCAGATCCTCCGGGAGTGTCATGCCCAGTTTTCTGAGGAACTGCCAGACTGCTTTCCAGAGTGGGTGTACCAGCTTGCAATTCCACCAGCAGTGGAGGAGTGTTCCTCTTTCTCCACATCCTCACCAACAACTGCTGTCTCCTGTGTTTTTGATCTTAGCCATCCTGACTGGTAAGAGATGGAATCTCAGGGTTGTTTTGATTTGCATTTCCCTAATGACTAAGGATGATGAACATCTCTTTAGGTGCTTCTCAGCCATTAGATATTCTTCAGGTGAGAACTCTTTGTTTAGCTCTGTACCCCATTTTTTAATAGGGTTATTTGCCTCTCTGGAGTCTAACTTCTTGAGTTCTTTGTATATATTGGATATTAGCCCTCTGTCGGATGTAAGGTTGGTAAAGATCATTTCCCAGTTAGTTGGTTGCCGCTTTGTCTTTTTGACAGTGTCTTTTGCCTTGCAAAAACTTTGTAATTTAATGAGGCCCCATTTGTCTATTCTTGATCTTAGAGCATAAGCTATTGGAGTTCTGTTCAGGAAATTCTCCCCTGTGCCCATATGTTCAAGGTTCTTCCCTAGTTTCCCTTCTATTAGTTTCAGTGTGTCTGGTTTTTATGTGGAGATCTTTGATCCACTTAGAATTGAGCTTAGTGCAAGGAGATAAGAATGGGTCAATTTGCATTCTTCTGCATGTTGACCTCCAGCTGAGCCAGCACCATTTGTTGAAAAGGCTATTTTTTTCCCACTGGATGGTTTTAGCTCCTTTGTCAAAGATCAAGTGACCATAGGAGTGTGGATTCATTTCTGGGTCTTCAATTCTGTTCCATTGACTTACATGTCTGTCACTGTACCAATACCATGCGGTTTTTAACACTATTGCTCTGCAGTACAGCTTGAGGTCCGGGATACTGATTCCCCCAGAGGTTCTTTTACTCTTGAGAATAGTTTTAGCTATTCTGGGTTTTCTGTTACTCCAGATGCATTTTTGAATTGCTCTTTCTAACTCTATGAAGAATTGAGTTGGGATTTTGATGGGGATTGCATTGAATCTTGTGTATTACTTTTGGAAAGATGCATATTTTTACTATATTAATCCTGCCAATCCATGAGCATGGCAGATTTTTCCATCTTCTGAGGTCTTCTTCACTTTCTCTCTTCAGAGACTTGAAGTTCTTGTCATACAGATCTTTCACTTGTTTGGTTAGAGTCACGCCAAGATACTTAATATGGTTTGTGGCTATTGTGAAGGGTATTATTTCTCTTACTTCTTTCTCAGCCTGCTTATCCTTTGAGTATAGGAAGGCTTCTGACTTGCTTGAGTTGATTTTCTATCCGGCCACTTTGCTGAAGTCGTTTATCAGCTGTAGGAGTTCTCTGGTGGAGTTCTTTGGGTCGCTTATGTATACTATCATATCGTCTGGAAATAGTGATAACTTGACTTCTTCCTTTCCAATTTGTATCCCTTTGACCTCTTTTTGTTGTCTAATTGCTCTAGCTAGAACTTCAAGTACTATATTGAAAAGATATGGAGAGAGAGGGCAGCCTTGTCTAGTCCCTGATTTTAGTGGGATTGCTTCAAGTTTCTCTCCATTTAGATTGATGCTGGCTACCGGTTTGCTGTAAATTGCTTTTACTATGTTTAGATATGGGCCTTGAATTCCTGATCTTTCCAAGACCTTTAGCATGAAAGGATGCTGAATTTTGTCAAATGCTTTCTCAGCATCTAATGAGATGACCATGTGTTTTTTTTCTTTGAGATTGTTTATATAGTGGATTACATTGATGGATTTCCTTATATTGAACCATCCCTGCATCCCTGGGATGAAGCCTACTTGATCGTGGTGAATGATCGTTTTGATGTGTTCTTGGATTCGGTTGGCAAGAATTTTATTGAGTATTTTTGCATCGATATTCATAAGAGAGATTGGCCTGAGATTCTCTTTCTTTGTCGGATCTTTGTGTGCTTTTGGTATTAGTGTAATTGTGGCTTCATAGAACGAGTTGGGTAGTGTTCCTTCTGTTTCTATTTTGTGGAACAATTTGAAGAGTATTGGTGTTAGGTCTTCTTTGAAGGTCTGATAGAATTCTGCACTAAAACCATCTGGACCTCTGCTTTTTTTGGTTGGAAGACTTCCAATGACAACTTCTATTTCTTCAGGGGTTATAGGACGGTTTAGATGGTCTATTTGATCCTGATTTAATTTTGGTACTTGGTATCTGTCAAGGAAATTGTCCATTTCCTCAAGATTTTCTAGTTGTGTTGAATACAGGTTTTTGTAGTAGGATCTGATGATTTTTTGAATTTCCTCAGTTTCTGTTGTTATCTCTCCCTTTTCGTTTCTGATTTTATTAATTTGGATACTATCTCTGTGCCCTCTGGTTAGTCTGGCTAAGGGCTTATCTATCTTGTTGATATTCTCAAAGAACCAACTCCTCGTTTTGTTGATTCTTTGTATGGTTTTATTTGTTTCTACTTGATTGATTTCAGCCCTGAGTTTGATGATTTCCTGCCTTCTACTCCTCTTTGGTGTATTTGCTTCTTTGTGTTCCAGGGCTTTCAGGTGTGCCATTAAGCTGTTAGTGTATGCTGTCTCCCGTTTCTTTTTGGCGGCACTCAGGGCTATGAATTTTCCTCTTAGCACTGCTTTCATTGTGTCCCATAAATTAGGGTATGTTGTGCCTTCATTTTCATTAACTTTCAAAAAGTCTTTGATTTCTTTCTTTATTTCCACCTTGACCAAGTTATCATTGAGTAGAGCATTGTTCAGCCTCCATGTGTACGTGGGTTTTCTTTTGTTTTTGTTGCCATTGAAGACCACCCTTATTCCATAGTGATCTGATAGGAGCATGGGATTAGTTCTATCTTCTTATATCTGTTGAGGTCTGATTTGTGACCAATTATATGGTCAATTTTGGAGAAGGTACCATGAGGATCTGAGAAGAAGGTGTATTCTTTAGCTCTAGGATGAAATGTTCTATATATATCTGTTAGTTCCATTTGGTCCAAGGCTTCAATTAGATTCACTGTGTCGCTGTTTAGTTTCTGCTTTCCTGAAAGATCCATTTCAGAGTGCGGGTTGTTGAAGTCACACACTATTATTGTGTGCAGTGCGATGTGTGCTTTGAGTTTTAGTAAAGTTTCTTTTACGAATGAGGGTGCCCTTGCATTTGGAGCATAGATATTCAGAATTGAGAGTTCTTGATGGTTTATTTTTCCCTTGATCAGTATGTAATGTCCTTCTGTGTCTTTTTTGATGACTTTAGTTTGAAAATCAATTTTATCTGATATTAGGATGGCTACTCCACCTCGTTTCTTGGGGCCATTTGCTTGTAAAATTGTTTTCCAGCCTTTTACTCTGAGGTAGTGTTTGTCTTTGACACTGAGGTGCGTTTCCTGCATGCAGCAAAATGCTGGGTCCTGTTTACATATCCAGTCTGCTAGTCTATGTCTTTTAATTGGGGAATTGAGACCATTGATATTAAGAGAGATTAAGGCATAGTGATTATTGCCATCTGCCATTCTTGACGCTATCTTTATGTTTGAGTTGTTATATACTTTTGGGTTTGATTCAAGAAGGTTATTATCTCATTTTTTCCAGGGTGTTGTTTCTCTCCCTGTATTGGAGGTTTCCACCTATTATCCATTGCAGGGCTGGATTTGTGGAAAGATATTGTGAAAATTTGGTTTTATCATGAAATATCTTGGTCTCTCCATCTATGGTGATTGAGAGATTGCTGGGTATAGTAGTCTAGGCTGGCATTTGTGCTGTCTTAGTGTCTGCATGAGATCTGCCCAGGATCTTCTGGCTTTCATAGTCTCTGTTGAGAAGTCTAATGTGATTCGGATAGGTCTTCCTTTGTATGTTACTTGGCCCTATTCTCTTACTGCTTTTAGTATTCTTTCTTTGTTTAGAACATTCGGTGTTTTGATTATTATGTGACGGGAGGTATTTCTGTTCTGGTCCAGTCTGTTTGGAGTTCTGTAGGCTTCTTGTACGTTCATTGGCATCTCTCTCTTTAGGTTAGGGAAGTTTTCCTCCATAATTTTATTGAAGATGTTTACTGGCACTTTAAGTTGCAAATCTTCACTCTCATCTATACCTATAATCCTTAGGTTTGGTCTTCTCATTGTGTCCTGGATTTCCTGGATGTTTTGGGTTACATGTTTTTTGCATTTTGCATTTTCTTTGACTGTTGATTCGATGCTTTCTATGGAATTTTCAGCACCTGAGATTCTTTCTTCCATCTCTTGTATTCTATTGTTTATGTTTGCATCTATGACTCCTGATTTCTTCCCAAGGTTTTCTATCTCCAAAGTTGTCTCCCTTTGTGATTTCTTAGTTGTTTCTACTTCCTTTTTTAGATCCTTGATGGATTTGCTGAGATCCTTCACTTGTTTGTTTGTATTTTCCTGTATTTCTTTAAGGTATTTTTGCATTACCTCTTTCAGGATTTCTGCCTGATGACCCACGTTCTCCTGCTTTTCTCTGAGCGATTTTTGTGTTTCCTCCTCATGGGATTCCATCTGTTGATCCATCGTCTCCTGCATTTCTTTAAGCAGTTCTCGTGTTTCCTTTGTAAGGGCATCTAACCGTTGATTCATTTCTTTAAGCAATTTTTGTGTTGCCTCCTTATGGGCATCCATCTGTTGACCCATATTCTTCTGCATTTCTTTATGCAAATTTTGTGATTCCTTTGTGAGTGCATCTATCCGTTGATTCATCTCGTTAAGCGATTTTTATGTTGTCTCCTTGTGCGCCTCCATCTTTTGATCCATGTTCTCCCGCATTTCTCTAAGCGATTTTTGTGTTTCCTTTGTAAGGGCTTCTAACCGTTGATTCATGGTCTCCTGTAACTCTTTATGAGATTTATTTGTGTCCTTCTTGTGATCCTCTAATAGCATCATGAGAAGTGATTTTAAATCCAGATCTTGTCTTTCGGGTGTGGTGGTGTATCCAGGACTTGCTGCTGTTGGAGAGTTGGGTTCGGATGGTCCCACATTACTTTGATTTCTGTTAGTAACATTCCTACATTTGCCTTTTGCCATCTGGATATCTCTGGTGTTAGTTGGTCCTGCTGCCACTGGCTATTGGTTGGACCTCCTGTGAGCCTGCAAAGCTATTTCTGCCCCCCCTGGATTACCAGGATTCCCCTGGCACCGATTTCTGGGGCCTGCCTGCTCCTGAGTGACTTTGGAGCCCTAATGTGCCTTGCCCCAAGTGATCTTATATTGGGGAGGCCTTGCACATCCAAAGGCTCAGCCTAGTGGATTCCTGGAGCAGAGGTCGCCAAAGGGAAGCTGGTAGGCTCCTGCCCTGTGCAGGGGTGTGTGATCTCTCCTGGGGGGGGGAGGGGGCGTCTCTCTGTCAGGCAGAAGTCCCACAGCAGAGCTGGCGCGCTGGTTACTGCAGATCAGCCCAGCACTTGGGAGCCACATACACACAAGCCGCCCGAGACCCAGGCGATATTATGCCTGTCTGTCTCAGAACCTGGCTGTCCCTACTTCCCAGCCACTGGAGCAAAGATGGCAGAGGGCACTCTGGACATAAACATTTTAACTTTAAATATTTAGAAATATAGGGAATCAATAGCATATATTTTACTTCTCCTAAATTGTTAGTTAATTTATTATAGTATGAGATTATAGATTTTGGAAAGAAGATTCACATTTCATATATGATTATACTATGTATAGCACTGACATAAAATAGGTTTAACAGGATTTTTTTGGTAATATATAAGTATGAAAAATTTATGAAAATGGCTGTGAACCATAGGGATGCTCTAACAGTTAAAAGTATGTATTGCTGTCCTGATACATGAGTTTAATTCCTAGAACCCACATAAGCTTCAAAGCCCCTCATAACTGCCTGAAATTACAACTTTTGGGGACACAATTTCTCCATATACATGTATCTGTGCATACACACACACACACACACACACACACACACACACAGGACAAATACTCATACAGACATATGAAATGATTTAAAAATTAAGAAAGAAACTTAATAAATATAAATAATAGCTATACAAAAACCTTAATTGTTAGTTATTTAGTCACATGTACCATACAATATTATACTAGAACAGATGGCAGATTATAACAATAACTCAAGTTAAGAAACAAAGATTCAGAGAATGGTATTTAGCTATGGAGCAGATTGATTATTTAAATATTTAAGAATATTAGGGTTCCATCTTTGTCAGTATGCAAAAAAGAAGGATCCATGTTACACACAATAAAACTGTGTGAGCTACTTTCTATTAATTGCCAAAATTAAGATATACCAATCTTATTATACCCATATAGGAAACCACCAAAAGTTCATAAGAATATAAAATAACATTTCAAGGAAATGTACAGACATCATTGAAAGGACAAGGGATCATGATCTCAACTACAGGAGTATTAAATTAATTAAAAAAATATTGCCCCAGCTACTACATTGATTGAATATCTAGGCATCAGTATGAGAATGATGAAATTAACGAAATCTTAGTAGTGTCTTTGAGTTCATGAAAAATCCATGGAACTTAACACATCGTTAGAGTCAAGAGAAAGAAATATTTGACCTGGGTGGAGACATAACAACTGGAAATGTCAATCACCTAGACAATAGACTATTCTTCAGGAAGACAGGATCTTCACTGAAATGCAGAAACACCTTAATCTGTACTAAAGAGAAGGGGGAGGGGTAATAATTATCACTAAAATAAAAGAATAAATTTGTCCTCCCCAGAAATTTCACCATCTAGAATAGTTGCTTATGAAGCCATAAGCCTTATGCTCCTGTTCCTTCTAATTGGTGCCTTTCTGAGTCAAGGCATTGGCTTTACTTTTTCTTTAAAATTTTCTTTCAGATGTTTTCCAAAGACAGTATATTTTTGCTGCTATACTGATATTCCATACTCTTTATCTAAATTCTTCTTTACCTCCTCATAGCTGTGTACTACCATGTGACTGACTTCCATGCTGGCTCAAATGAAATAGCATGGATTTTCTTCTTCTGTGCAGCTGTTGGTATTTACAGTGTGCTGCCCTATATGTTGATTTGTTTGTTTGTTTTCTCTAATAATTTTTCTCTAACTTCCATTTCCGGCTTCTCCTGTATTCTTTTATTAATGAGCTTGAGAACCCCAGGAGATCACATCCATTTTCCTGTAACAATTGTTGACTCTGATGACAATTTCAATAATTTCCAGCAACAGTATCATGATTTTCCAGGCAATATACTTGAGTAGAAACAATTTAAATAAATAAGAGTTCCATTAATCTGATATTTTCCCTGATGTTTTAGCTGTGAAAATGTCATCCTTAGACTTTGGTAAGAGCTGCTCCAAAGAAATAAAGGTCATAGTCCAACAAGGCAAAACATTTAGATTTCCTACCAGAAAAAGAAAACAACAAAACAAAAAACAAAACAAAGCAAAAACAATGGTTGATCATTCCTGGATTTTGGTTAAAATACTCAGTCATGACTTGCCTAAGACATAAGAAAACACCGTAAATGTAGAGAAACATAAGGCTTTCCAAAATTACACTTAATATTAAAAACAAGGAGGCTCCTTTCCTTCTAGAATATTTACATTTTTTTATGACTGCTACTGTATAACAGACCCATTCAAGGGAACAAAATTGACCATAGTAAGGTGCTACTCAGGACCCAATCACATTTGGTAAGGACCCAGAATTGGTAACAGTAGCCTAATATGGAACACCCATCTAAAAATGACAGTAGCATCTTACTATACCAAGAAAAACTTAAAGTATCATAATTCCAGGTAGGATCCAAGCATGAAACAGTCAAAGAAAGAAGAGAGAGTGAGAGCAAGAGGGAGGGAGAGAGGAGAGAGAGAGAGAGAGAGAGAGAGAGAGAGAGAGAGAGAGAGAGAGAGAGAGAGAGGCAGAAGGAAAGAAAAGGAAGAAAAGGAAGAAAGAAAGACTTCATCCAGAAATAAGCAATCCTCTCATGATATGACCAGTAAAAAGCAATTTAGGTGATGAGCAAGAAAAGGACTTAAAAATGGGAATTATCAACATCTTCAAGTACTTGAAAATATATAACAGAATGTGAACAGAGGAGTCAGTGAAGAATGTGAGAAGACAAAGAGTTGAACTTTACAATGAAAACAATTCAGGACATGAAAGGAATTTAACAACAAAATAAAATCATGAACTGAAATTGAAATTAAACTCAAGATATCACACATAAAACCCAGAAATATTCCTCATCAATAAATATTAGACAGGGAAGAAACAATCTCAGGTATTGAATTCAAGAAGAAAAGAAATTGGAATATCAATCAAAAAAAAATGTTAACTTTTAAGAATTCCAAACACAAAACATCTGGAAATCTGGGTCACTATGAATAAACCATATCTACAGAAAATAGGAATTGTGGAAGGAGAATAAACCCAGATCAAATATACATCACTTTTTTTTTAAGCATTGTAGAAGAAAACATTCACAATCTAAGGAAAGAAATTCCTACCATGGTACAAGAAGAATACAAAACATCAGGTTCCTTCCATGTGTATTCTCTGGTTGAGGTTTAGTCCCGGAAGCGCTGGGGGTCTGTTTTTTGATATTGTTGTTCTTCCTATGGGGTTGCAAACACCTTCAGCTCCTTCAGACCTTTCTCTACTTCCTCCATTGGGATCCCATGCTCAGTCTAGTGGTTGGTTGCGAGCATCTTCCTCTGTATTTGTCAGACTCTAGCAGAGCGTCTCAGGAGATAGCTGTTTCAGGTTCCTATCAGCAAGCCCTTCTTGGCATCCACAATGGTGTCTGGGTTTGGTAACTGTCTTTCTAATGTAACCAAAATCTTTGAATCATCATCGAACAAAGACATAATCATCACTTCAGGGCAAAAGTATGGGAAAAGATAAGTCAAACAAATGGACTCAAAAATCTGGTGCAGCCATTTTAAAATCGGACAAAATAGACTTCAACTTAAAAGAAATCAGAAAATATAGGGAAGGACAATACATATTTACCAAAGGAAATATCCACCAAGAAAACACTGAAATTCTAAACATCCTTGCACCAAAAACAAGTTCACAAAAGAAGCTCTACTATAGCTTAAATCACATACTGATCCTGATATAGCAACAAAGGGTGACTTCAATATCCTACAGTCGCCAATAGACAAGACAACAAGACAAAATCTAAACAGAGAAAGGCTGGAGCTAACATATGGTAGAAATAAAAATCACCTGACATATTTAAATAACATTTTGCTCAGACACAAAAGAAATACCTATTTTCAACACCTCACAGAGCATTCTCTATAATTGCTCACATATGCAGACACGAAGCAAGTATCAACATGACCAAGAAAATTGAAATAACTCCCTGTATCCTATCAGACCACCACAGATTAAAGTTGGATATCAACAGAATACCTACAAACTCGTGAATATTGAACATTTCTCTAGTGACTGAAAAATCTGTCAAAACAAATCAAGAAATAAATTATATTTTCTTTAGAAATAAATGTAAATGGAAACACAGCATACTCAAAGCTAGAGAGAAGGCAATTCTAAGAGGTAAGTTCATAGCACTAATTGCCTATGTAAGACTCTTGTGAGCCTTAACTTTCCGGTGACCCTCTGAGTAAACAACATGGAGCCAGGAATTAATGAAAAAAAGCAAGAGGAATTGATTGTTCCAACAAAATAGTGTAGTCCTACACCCAAAAGACAAGTGGCAAGCCCCTACAACCTATTTGGTCAGTCTTTATAGGATTTCCTTTTTTTTTTTAATTTTTTTTAAATTTTCTATATTCTTTATTTACATTCCAAATGATTTCCCCTTTCCCAGTTACCCCCCACCCCGAAAGTTCCATAAGCCCTCTTCCCTCCCTCTGTTCCCCATTTACCTAAGAATTTCATGAATTCATTGTTTTTAATTGTGGAGTAGTATTCCATTATGTAAATATACATGGAAAATATCTTTGATAAAATTGAAGAAATATATAGAAAAACATGTTAAGATTGACTATTTCATGGAAAAATTATACAGATAAAATGGTAGGCATAAAAATATTCCTAAGTTGATTGAAAGTGGAATTGTAAACATTTTCTGATAAAATTGAAAATCTACAAGAAAAATATTTCTGATAAAACTCAAGAAATATAGAGAAAACCACCTTAAAAACTGACTATTTCATGAAAAATTATACAGATAAGATGGTAGGCATAAAAATATTCCTAAATTGATTGAAAGTAGAAGTAAAATCATTTTCTGATAAAATTGAAGATTTACATGGAAAATGTCTCTGAAAAAATTGACTAAATTTATACAGATAAATTGGTAGGAATTAAAATATTCCTAAGATGATTGAAAGTAGAGTTATAAATATTTTCTGATAAAATTGAAGATTTACAAGGAAAATATCTCTGATAAAATTGAAGAAATATATAAAAAAAACCCTTAAGATTGAGTATTTCATGGAAAAATTATACAGATAAAATGGTAAGCATAAAAATATTCTTAGTTTATGAAAGTAGAATTATAAATACTTTCTGATAAAATTGAAGATCTACAAGAAAAATATTCCTCAAAAAATTCAAGAAATATACAGAAAAACATGTTAAAACTGACTATTACATGGAAAATTATACAGATAAAATGGAAGGTATAAAAATGTTCCTAAGTTGATTGAAAGTAAAATTATAGACATTGTGTGATAAAACTGAAGATCCACATGCAAAATACTTTTGACAAAATTGAAGAAAAACACAGAAAAATGTTAAAATTGAAGATTATCATGGACAATTATACTGGCAAAATGGTAGGCACAAAAACATTCCTAAATTGATTGAAAGAGGAACTACAAACCCCCCACCCATGAAACCGAAGATCTACATGAAAAACACCTCCGACAAAATTGAAGAAATACACAGAAAAAATGTTAAAATTAAAGATTGTCATGGAAAATGATACATTCAAAATGGTAGATGCAAAAAGCATTACTAAATTGAAAGAGGAATCACAAATATTTTCTGATAAAATTGAAGATACACAAGAAAAACATCTCTGTTAGACTTTGTTTTTTGTTGAGGAATTGAGTCTGTTGACATTATAAGATATTAAGGAATAGTGATTGTTCCTTCCTGTTATTTTTGATATTATTTTTATGTTTCTGTGGTTACTTTCTTTTGGGTTAGTTGGAAAAAGATTACTTTCTTGCTTTTTCTAGGCTGTAGCTTCCCTCCTCATGTTGGCATTTTCCATCTATTATCCTTTCTAGGGCTGGATTTGTAGAAAGACATTGTGCAAATTTGGTTTTGTCATGGAATATCTTGGTATCTCCATCTATGGTAATTGAGAGTATTGCTGGGTATAGTAGCTTGGGTTGGCATTTCTGTTCTCTTAAGGTCTGTATGAGATCTGCCCAGGATCTTCTGGCTTTCATTGTCTCAGCTGAGAAGTCTGGTGTAATTGTGATAGGCCTGCCTTTATAGTTTACTTGACCTTTTTCTCTTACTGCTTATAACATTCTTTCTTTGTTTAGTGCATTTGGTGTTTTGATTATTATGTGACAGGAGGACTTTCTGGTCTGGTCCAGTCTGTTTGGAGTTCTATAGGCTTCTTGTATATTCATGGACATCTTTTTCTTTAGGTTAGGGAAGTTTTCTTCTATAATTTTGTTGAAGATATTTACTGACCCTTTAAGTTGGAAATCTTCACTTTCTTCTATACCTATAATCCTTAGCTTTGGTCTTCTCATTGTGTCCTGGATTTCCTGGATGTTTTGGCTCAGGAGTTTTTTGCATTTTGTATTTTCTTTGACTGTTGAGTCAATGTTTTCTATGGTATCTTCAGCCCCTGAGATTCTTTCTTCTGTCTCTTGTATTCTGTTGTTGATGCTTGCATCTATGACTCCTGAATTCTTTCCAAGATTTTCTATCTCCAGAGATGACTCACTTAGTGATTTCTTTATTGCTTCTACTTCCATTTTTAGATCCTGGATGGTTTTGTTCAGTTCCTTCACTTGTTTGTTTGTGTTCTCCTGTATTTCTTTCAGGGATTTTTGTGTTTCCTCTTTAAGGGCCTTTACCGTTTGACCCATGTTCTCCTGTATTTTTTAAGGGAATTTTTTACGTCCTTCTTGATGTCCTCTAACAGCATCTTGAGACAAGACTTTAAATCCATCTCTTGCTTTTCCGGTGTGCTGGGGTCTCCAGGACTTGCTGTGTTGGGACAACTGGGCTCCGATGATGCCAAGTAGCCTTGGTTTCTGTTGATAGGTTTCTTGTGCTTGCCTTTCGCCACCTAGTTATTTCTGGTATTAGTTTGTCTTGTTGTGTCTGGCTGGAGCTTGCCCCTCCTATGGGCCTGTAAACCCGTGTCTGTACTCTTGGGAGACCAACTCTCTTCTGGCAGAGTCTGTGCACAGAAGGCTGTGGAACTGCCTAGTTCCCTGCTGCAAATGGTGACTGGAAGGGAAGACTTCTGTCCCAGCTGCTCCACTGATCGTATGCCCAGTGTGCTCCTAGCTGTAACCCTCCAGAGAGAATGTGGAGATCTCATCTCCGTGTTCAGAAGTGAAATCGCTGCTGGGAGATCACTTTCTCCTGGCCGACCAAGCACAGAAGGCTGTGGAGCTGCCTGGTTTCCTGTTACAGATGGTGGCCTGAAGGGAAGATTCCTATCCCAGCTGCTCCACTGATCGTATCCCCTGTGCACTCTTAG
This sequence comes from Tokudaia tokunoshimensis, assembly GCA_036184795.1. Classification (NCBI taxonomy): domain Eukaryota; kingdom Metazoa; phylum Chordata; class Mammalia; order Rodentia; family Muridae; genus Tokudaia; species Tokudaia tokunoshimensis. The sequence continues at coordinate 76,418,911 of BTHU01000023.1, forward strand.
CTGTACCCCTCTGCACTCAGAAGTGAAATCACTGCTGGGAGATCATTCTCTTCTGGTGGGCTAAGCACAGAAGTCTGAGGAGCTGTCTGGTTCCCTGCTGCAAATGGCGGCCAGAAGGGGAGACTCCTGTCCCAGCTGCTCCAATGATTGTATGCCTTGTGAGCTCCTAGCTGTACCCCTCTGGAGAGAAGGTGGAGATCTTACCTCCACACTCAGAATTGCAATTGCTGCTGAGAGATAACCCTCTCCTGGTGGGCTAAGCACTGAAGGCTTTGGAGCTGCCTGGTTCCCTGCTGAAAATGGAGGTCAGAAGGGAAGACTCCAGTCCCAGCTGCACTTTATAGGACTTTCTTTGTGTGTAGGTGTCCTGAAGAATGTGTTTACATGCTCTGGGCCTCCCCGGCCCACAGGTGGCTGATAGTCAGTCCCCTCAGCCCCCCTTCATTCCTCTATTTTCATTGCTTATACTTCAATCCTGAAGCAATTGTGGATAGTTACACAGCTCATATCCCTCATCCTCTGTACTGAGCTCTTAATATCTTTGTCTCAGGACCATCAACTGTATTTGTACTATACCTATTCAATCTTTAATAAAAACAACTAAGTGATTTAGAATATAAGGGTCAAAGGTCAGAAGCAGGAACAAAATGATAAGGGATCCTGACAATGCAGAAACCAAAGTAGTAAACCAGTGGGAGCTGTTAAACCAAGACTCAAACCATCCTTGGGCTTGTTCCCTTTCTCATTTTCTTGTAGCTAATCTTTCTTGTACCTTTGCCATATAATCTTTAACTGCTCCTGAGTGGTTGAGGCAAAAGCAACACTCTTCCATTAGGGTTGCACAGAGCCCCCCCCCCCCCCCGCTGTTATAAAAAGTATAAATCTAGACCAAGGCAGTTCTGTATGACTACTTCAGAGAGGGAGGTTAGGGACTCTTGAAGGTGAGTGATTAATTCTTTGATCTTCTCTATGTCTAAGTCTATGGCAGCCCTGAGCTCTTGGTAGCTTTTGCCTTGTAGTACCAGGGAAGAAGTCTCTGTTGCTACCCAGGCTGTACTCAGTCTAAGTAAGAGAGACACTGTCAAGTCAGTGATGGGTTCTCTTTTGGTATTGATAGTCCCCACCCCATCTATCTAACATTTCTACATAAGGGTGGTAAACCAGCCTGGGCACCAACTGAACTAATATAAAAAAATCTCTAGAAATATTCAGGACACCAAGGTGTACAGAGGGGGGTAAGTCCAGTTGAGCAAGCCCACCATTCATTCTTGGGCAGGATGACATATGAAGCAGTCTGGGCAGGGGAATACTAAGAATTGCAAAGGGACTGGTGGGAGGTGGGAACATGGCCCAAGCAGAGTCCCACACCAGTCACTTCCTGCAGAGTGAGTCCTAAACTTGACTTCTAAGCCCATCGGCAGGAAGAGGACATGTTAGACAGGCTAATATTGGGGGAAACAGAGGCAATCCCTTCATAATATAGGGGAGTTATATCATAGCAAAGCCAGAGCAAGTCACTTTGGGTCTGGATTCATTGAGCACTAGGAAAGTCTTACTGATAAGCTCGGTCAGCAGGGCCAGTACTGAGGGACCAGGAGTGGGTGTTCCCTTGATGAGAGTAGTTGACCCTACCTGGGTTGGTGCCGGGGCTTGGGCTTGAGTAGTTTATAGGGGACACCCATAACCTCCTTATTGGGTCCTGCAGGGACGGTAGGGATTCTATCTTGAGTTTGATGGTAAAAAGCAGCCCATCATCATATCGTTCCTGGTATAGTTTGAGGCCCCATGTTCTACCCTTTAGCCATCTATCCTTGGCCACTTTCCATTTCTGGGTAAACTGCACAGTGATTGGGTTGAAAGAAATGTTGAGGCATTGACCCTCTCTGCTCCACGTCCCTGAGGGCTGTTGGCTTCCCCAGATGTTGGGATGTGCCCCTGAATGAATGTTCCCCAATGGGCTGAGATATCCCTCACAACTCCTACATGTAAGTCCCCTTCCTCCAGAGGATCTGTTCATTGTGGCTAAATCCCAGCTTGAACTCAGGTTCTAGTAGGTGTCTAGGAAGCACAGTAGAAGTTTTCTGGGCCCCGCACTGATGGGCTAAGGGCCTGGACCACTCATCTCGGGGGCATACATAAATTGGGATGTTATGCAGATGGTGTCTTAATTGGGTGTGTCCACATCTTATACCCCTTCCTCCAAGCCTCTTCCCTGGGCATGGCATTGGCTAGCATGAGGCTTTCCCATGACATTCTGGCAAGCCCCCCTTTACCTCTTGGTTCAGGATGTCCCAGGTGTCCAACCCAGCCACCAGGTCATACAGGTCAAAGTAGTTTGGGAGCACCACCAGGTGAAAGTGGTGGTCTTGGTTTACCCTGACCACCTTGTCACCCATTAGGGTTGATGATACAATCCAAGTCAATCTGACTGGCTGATGAGGGCTAGATCCAGTACTCAGTCCCTTACGCCTTGTCAGAGTCAGAACCCCCATCAGGGTCAGGAAATTCTTCATCTTTGGTGATTTGCCAAGTGATCTTGAGCTTTAAAGGGATGCTTGACTTCTTCATGCTCCAAGATGGGTAGTCCACAGGGGGTGGAGAAGTCACTGGTTTTATATGAGAAGCATGTATCCAAGCAGCTATGCCATCTACCTTTATGGCCGTAGGGGTCGTCAGCAACACCAAGTAGTGGCCTTTCCAGTGCTGTTCCAGGGACTGGATCTGATGTCAGTGAATATAGGCAGTGTCACCCACCTGGAACTGATGTGGTACCTCAATTGTTCCTGGAGCATAAAGGGTAGACAGCTGGGACCATATTTCTCTCTGAACTGCCTCAAGGGCTACCAATCTTTTGACAAGGTCTTGATCTACTTCTTGGGAGATCTCTAGGTTAGGTCAGGTTGTCACCAATGGAGCCAGGCCTCCATAGAGGATCTCGAAAGGTGTTATGTTGAAGCAATAAGGGATGTTCCAAGCTCGGAACAAAGCCAAGGGAAGGAGGACCACACAGTCTCTGCCAGTTTCTAAGGTCAATTTAGTTAAAGTCTCTTTTAAGGTCCTATTTATCCATTCTACCTGGCCTGAACTCTGGGGATGGTATACAAAATGAAGTTTCTAATCTGTCCCCAATACTTTCACCAACCCCTGACTTACCTGAGAGATGAAGGCAGGTCCATTATTTAATCTGATTACCTTGGATCCCACAAACCTGGGAAAAGTCTATTCTAGGATCTTCTTGGCCATGATCGGAGCTATCTCCTGTTTTGTGGGAAAAGCCTCTACCCATCCTGAAAAAGTATCTACAAAGACTAGTAAATACTTATAACCATATTTTCCAGGTTTAACTTCTATAAAATCTACCTCTCAGGAGACTCCTCTATTTCCTCTAGGTCTTTTCCCTGTGCCTATTTTGGTGCAGCAAGCATTCACCTGTTGACAGACTTTGCAGCTCTCCATCATTTCCTCTACCAGATATCTTAGGTCTATGATGAACATCCTGGACCTGGTTTCTATGAGCTTTCTACTGCCTAGGTGAGTCCATCTATGCATCTGTCATAGCAGGTCTCCGGCCTGGTCACAAGGGAAGATGGCTTTTTCCTCATTGGTTTTCCATTGACCTTCACTCTTGAGATAGTAGTTGGTAGGGTAGCTAGAAATCTGGGCTTCCTCCTCCTTAGTGTTGACTATCGGGACCAGCCCTTGACCCAATGGGGACCTTCTTTAACTTCTCCACTTGTTGGTATGTTAAGCTTTTTCTGTTGGATCAGCACAGGTACATTGTCTTTAAGGGCTACCTCCGTGGCTGCTTTATCAGCTAGGTTGTTTCCTCTAGCTATTTGGCTCCACCGCTTCTGATGACTGAGACAGTGGATAATGCTCACCTTGGTTGGCCTAAGGAGGGCTCTTAGGAGCGCCTTGATTTCAGCTTTATTCTTAACCTCCCTTCCATTTGGTGTTAAAAGTCACATCTGTTGGTAAATTGTCCCGTGTACATGTGCAGTGGCAAAAGCATACCTGCTGTCAGTACAGATGTTGATCTTTTTGCCTACCCCAAGGTCTTGGGCTTTGCTCAGAGCTATTAGCTCTGCCTTCTGGGTTAAGGTTCCCAGAGGAAGAGGTTCTGCCCAGACCACCTGGTGCCTGTCCACAATGGTGACCCCCACCTTGTGTTGTTCCTTTACCGAGTTGCAGCTGCCATCAGTTCAACAGTTCACCTCAGCATTGGGAAGCCACCGATCCAACAAGTTCATTCACCATCCCTGGTCTTCAGCTACAATCTGCTGGCAATCATGAGCTGGCAGGTCGAGGTCAGGGTTGGGTAACAGAGTGGCTGGGTTGAGGGTCACTGGTGACATGAGTTTAGCAACAGAGTCTGATAATAATGAATAATTAATGAGGGCAATGGTGAGCCATCAGTCTGGGGGCTAGTGAACAATGCTCTCCAAGGCATGGGTGGCTGTCATAGTCAGATTTTACCCCAGAGTTAATTTATAAGCATCCTTAACTGGAACTGCTACTGCCACCAATATCTGTCGACAAGCAGGCCACCCAGCAGTGACAAGGTCTAATTTCTTTGACAGATAGGCATCTGGGCCCTTCCAGGGGCCCAGCTGCTTAGTGAACACTCCCTTGGCTATCCCCCTATTCTCTGCCACATAAAGGAGGAAAGGTTCTCTGCCACAAAAAAGTGGAGTGGTTCTACCTGGGGGGCCTTTACCTTGGGGCCCTTCTGGAAGGAAATGGATCTGGGCTCCCATTTTGGTGAGCAGGTCCCAGCCAACGAGGGGATAGGGAAAATCTGGGATAACCATGAAAAAGTGTGATACCAGGCCCACGCCCAGATAAATTGATTTTCAGGTAGTCCATGAATATTGATTGGTCCCAGTGGCAACTTGTACCCATGATTTTTTTTTAGACATGGGCCCATCTGTTTAGAGTAACACTGAACATAGTGCCCCATTGTCTACAATAAACTGAGTAGGCTTCCCCTCCACCTTTAGGGTCAACCTGGGTTTGGGGAGGGGTTCCAAACCCCATCCCCCTAATCACCTTCTTCACCTAGGTCTAACACCTTCTGGATCTGGGGGCAGTTTTCCCAGTCTCAGAGCTTATCACCCTGTTTCCTTTTGTTGGGCATTCCTGGGCCCAATGGCCATTTTCCTTACAGTAAGCACATTGGTCTTTCTTAGTGTATGTGTGTGTGTGGGGGGGGGGGAATCTGCCTTCTAGCCTGTGTTTCCTGATTTCTGCTTTTTCCCCTGACTACTGTTGCTAGAATTCTCTGAAGGTTCTTGTTATGACATCTTTCTCTCCTAAGTTCTTTCTGTTCTGCTTCTTTTTGTTTCTTTCCTCCTTCTCATCTTAATTTTCCCTACTATGACATACCTTCTCTGCTACCTGCACTAACTCTCTCAAAGACTTGTCTTGTAATCCCTTTAGTCTCTGAAGTTTCTTCTTAATGTCTCTCGAAGCCTGACCTATGAATGTCATGGTCAAAGTGACCTTGTGCTCTTTGGTACTGGGGTCATAGGGTGAATACTGGCAAAATGCCTCCATGAGTGGCTCAAGGAAGGCTGAGGGTGACTTGCCTGGGCCCTGTTGCACCTCCTTTGCCTTGGTCAAATTGGTGGGTTGCTTCACAGTGCCCTTGAGACCTGCCAACAGAGACTGGTGGTAGACGTTCAAGGCTCCTTACTTTGAGAGGTGTTAAAATTCCAGTTTGGTCTAGTCAGAGGGAGCCCACTATTGATGACTGCCTGGTCAATTGAGAGTGTCCCTGTAACTGAGGGAGCATTCTTTCTGGCTTCCTGCATGATTCTCATCTGCTCTTCAGTTGTGAAAAGCACTCTCAAGAGTTGCTGGGTATCATTCCAAGTGGGCTGATGAGTAAACAAGACAGTCTCAAAAAGATTAATCAGTCTTTAGGGTTGTCTGAGAAAGGGGGATGTTGAGCCTTCCAGTTATACAGGTCGTTGGAAGAGGAAGGACATACTGCATGGCCTGATTTCCATCCTCATCTATGGGGCCATAGGCTCAGAGAAGGAGGACACTGTCTTCTCTGGAGGGGTGACCCTCTTGTTCTGGTTGCCCATGGTGGGGCCTGGATCCTGCTCAGGTGGTGGAAGTGAGGGGTAAAAGTCCGACAGGGATCTAACTGACTAGGCAGCATCTGACTGGGGTGTTGGAGGGAGTGCTCTGGGCAAGGGCAGGGGGATATGGAGGAGGAGGATCCAAGTGGAGAAGGTCTGTTGTCTCCAGATCCTGGAGAACCTCCTTCTTCTGGTAAGACTCTTCAGGCAGTGTGGTCTGTGCCTTGATTGCCACAATTCTGCTGGGAATGAAACCCTGAATCCAAGAGGGAGGGTCATTTAATAAGTCCCTCCAGACCACAATGTAGGGCACCTTATTGAGATGGGTAGCAGACCCAGCCCTAAAATCCTTCTGCTGGAAGGTCACAACTATAGGGAGGTCAAAAGCTCACTCTGGAAGTGATCCAACTTCGAAGGTGGACCATTCTGAGGAGCACAATGTCTGGAGCTTCTTTTTCTTTACTTTCAGTGACAAGTTACTTGCCCGCTGACAGAAATAATCCCAATGACTCAGGACAATCCCCAGAAGAGTGGAGTGTTGCTGTCCCATGTCCAAAAATTTTGTTAGTCTAAGTCCAAGAACACACAGAAAGACAATCAAGATGCAGACAAATTGCCCCTGTCATGGGCAGAAGAATCCAGTTAACCAGATGACGTGGTCAGCTTATGCCAGGGCCAGGTCTAATGGAAAGGGAGTGCTCCTGACTTCCTTCAGGGTACCTGAAGCATCTTTCAGGCTTCCAGTGGTCAGTCAAGACATTAAGGCATGTCTTCCCACACTCTTGACCACCCCAGACACCATGGGCTTTCTGAGGCCCCAAACACTTGCAAGCAATTCGAAAGTTCAGAAAGGCTTACAGACAGACTTTGAAGAACAGAAAGACAGACAAAAAAAAAGAAAGAAAGAAAAAGAAAAAACCTAGGGTACCTGCTTGAGATCTCCAATTCACTGCTCCTTTGTCCTCACAGGAGGTCAAGTCCCAGTCAATGCACCATATTTAAGATTCTGGTGAGCCCTAGCTTACTAGGGACCTCCTGAGTAAACAACATGGAGCTGGGAAGTTGCAAAAAGCAGAAGGAATTTATTATTCCAACATGTTGGTGTTCTCCCCAAGGAAGGAGAAGTGGCGATCCCCGCTTGCCTCTCCTCAGTCTGTTTGGTCAGTCTTTTTTTTTTTTTCCTTTTCTTTTCATTTTTAATTAGATATATTCTTTTAAAAAAAAACTTTATTTATTTATTTATTTTTTCGAGACATGGTTTCTCTGTGTAGCCCTGGCTGTCCTGGAACTCACTTTGTAGACCAGGCTGGCCTCGAACTCAGAAATCCTCCTGCCTCTGCCTCCCAAGTGCTGGGATTAAAGGCATGCACCACCATCGCCCAGCTAATTAGATATATTCTTTATTTACATTTCAGATGTCCCCTTTTATGGTTTCCCCAACTCCCCATAACCCCTTAACCCAACCCTCCTCCCCCTGTTCACTAACCCACCCACTCCCACTTCCCTATCCTGGCATTACCCTATAGTGGGTCATTGAGCCTTCTCAGAACCAAGGGCCTCTCCTCCCTTTGATGTTCAACAACGCCATTCTCAGCTACATATGCAGCTGGAACCATTGGTCCCTCCATGTATACTCTTTGGTTGGTGGTTTAACCTTTATTGGACTTCCTTTGTCTATAGGTAGTGAAGGTCAGTCTGTCCTGTGGAATGTGTTTACATGCTCTGGGCTTCCCCCACCTGCAGGTGGCCAATGGTCATCCCCCACCTTCACCTACACCAATAAAACTGAAAAGATGCCTTGTTAACCACAAAAAGAAAGCTCTAAAAATTAAAAAGAAATGATCCCCTCCCCAATAAAAAAGTAGGTATGAAGAAATATCAAACTCAGGTATTAAAATGATTAGAAACAAACAAAGAGAAAAATACAAAGAATTAGTGAAACAAAGTGTTGATTCTTTGAGAAAAGTAGGAAGACTGACAGACCCTTAATCAAATTAACTAAAAGATGGAGAGAAAATTCTAAATAATATAATTAGATATGGAAATGAAGACATTACAACAGATAGTGGGGGAATTCTTGGGATTAAAAGAATGTAATTTAAAAATATGTATTCTACCAAACTGGAAAACCTAAAAGTTATAGATGAGTTTCTTAATGCATACAATAAACCAAAGTTAAAACAGGATGAAAGAAACAAAACAGACACATAACCCCTAGTGAAATAGAAGCAGCAATTTAAAATTTCTCGACAGTGCCAAATGAAATCAGCTGAGAATTCTATATTCAATTAATGCTTAACATCAATATTCCTCAAATTATTCCCCAAAATATAAACTGGAGGAGCATTGTCTAATTCTTTTTACAAAATCCCAATTACTATGAAATCATACAAAGACCCAAAACAAAATCAAAACGATAATGAGACTACAATGGCTTCAAAGTGTGAATGAGGATCAGTCTTTTTTTTTTTCAGTTTGACTATATCAATTTATTTTTTTTTATTTTATTTATTTTTTTTTAATTTACATTCCAAATCATTTCACCTTTCCCGTTTCCTCCCTCCCCGAAAGTCCCATAAGCCCCTTCCCTCCCTCTTTTTTCCATTCAACCCCCTCTCATTTCTCTGTCCTGGCGTTCCCCTACATCCAGTCTTTCCAGGACCAGGGGTCTCTCCTTCCATCTTCTTAGAAATCTATTGATATGCGAATTGTGTCTAGGGTATTCCGAGATTCTGGGTTAGTATCCCCTTATCAGTGACTGCATACCATCTGTGTTCTTTTGTGATTGGGTTACCTCACTAAGGATGATATTTTCAAGTTCTGACCATTTGCCTAGGAATTTCGTGAATTCATTGTTTTTAATTGCAGAGTAGTATTCCATTGTGTAGATATACCACATCTTCTGAATCCATTCCTCCGTTGAGGGACATCTGGGTTCTTTCCAGCTTCTGGCTATTACAAATAAGGCTGCTATGAACATAGTGGAGCATGTGTCCTTATTGCATGCAGGTAAAGCCTCTGGGTATATGCCCAGGAGTGGTAGAACACATCAAAACGATCATTCACTACGATCAAGTAGGCTTCATCCCAGGGATGCAGGGATGGTTCAATATAAGGAAATCCATCAATGTAATCCACTATATAAACAATCTCAAAGAAAAAAAACCCACATGGTCATCTCATTAGATGCTGAGAAAGCATTTGACAAAATTCAGCATCCTTTCATGCTAAAGGTCTTGGAAAGATCAGGAATTCAAGGCCCATATCTAAACATAGTAAAAGCAATTTACAGCAAACCGGTAGCCAGCATCAATCTAAATGGAGAGAAACTTGAAGCAATCCCACTAAAATCAGGGACTAGACAAGGCTGCCCTCTCTCTCCATATCTTTTCAATATAGTACTTGAAGTTCTAGCTAGAGCAATTAGACAACAAGAAAAGGTCAAAGGGATACAAATTGGAAAGGAAGAAGTCAAACTATCACTATTTGCAGACGATATGATAGTATACTTAAGCGACCCCAAGAACTCCACCAGAAAACTCCTACAGCTGATAAACGACTTCAGCAAAGTGGCCGTATATAAAAATCAACTCAAGCAAGTCAGAAGCCTTCCTATACTCAAAGGATAAGCAGGCTGAGAAAGAAGTAAGAGAAATGATACCCTTCATGATAGCCACAAACCATATTAAGTATCTTGGCGTGACTCTAACCAAACAAGTGAAAGATCTGTATGACAAGAACTTCGAGTCTCTGAAGAAAGAAATTGAAGAAGACCTCAGAAGATGGAAAAATCTGCCATGCTCATGGATTGGCAGGATTAATATAGTAAAAAATGACCATCTTACCAAAAGTAATATACAGATTCAATGCAATCCCCATCAAAATCCCAACTCAATTCTTCATAGAGTTAGAAAGAGCAATTCAAAAATTCATCTGGAATAACAGAAAACCCAGAATAGCTAAAACTATTCTCAAGAGTAAAAGAACCTCTGGGGGAATCTGTATCCCGGACCTCAAGCTGTACTACAGAGCAATAGTGTTAAAAACCGCATGGTATTGGTACAGTGACAGGCATGTAGATCAATGGAACAGAATTGAAGACCCAGAAATGAATCCACATGCCTATGGTCACTTGATCTTTGACAAAGGAGCTAAAACCATCCAGTGGAAAAAAAATAGCCTTTTCAACAAATGGTGCTGGTTCAACTGGAGGTCAACATGCAGAAGAATGCAAATTGACCCATTCTTATCTCCTTGCACTAAGCTCAATTCTAAGTGGATCAAGGATCTCCACATAAAACCTGACACACTGAAACTAATAGAAGGGAAACTGGGGAAGAACCTTGAACATATGGGCACAGGGGAGAATTTCCTGAACAGAACTCCAATAGCTTATGCTCTAAGATCAAGAATAGACAAATGGGACCTCATTAAATTACAAAGTTTTTGCAAGGCCAAAGACACTGTCAAAAAGACAAAGCGGCAACCAACTAACTGGGAAATGATCTTTACCAACCTTATATCCGACAGAGGGCTAATATCCAATATATACAAAGAACTCAAGAAGTTAAACTCCAGAGAGGCAAATAACCCTATTAAAAAATGGGGTACAGAGCTAAACAAAGAGTTCTCACCTGAAGAATATCTAATGGCTGAGAAGCACCTAAAAAGATGTTCATCATTCTTAGTCATTAGGGAAATGCAAATCAAAACAACCCTGAGATTCCATCTCACACCAGTCAGGATGGCTAAGATCAAAAACACAGGAGACAGCAGTTGTTGGCGAGGATGTGGCGAAAGAGGAACACTCCTCCACTGCTGGTGGAATTGCAAGCTGGTACAACCACTCTGGAAAGCAGTCTGGCGGTTCCTCCGAGGATCAATCTTTTAAGTTTTCTCACAGTTATTATGGGGTAACATACTGAAACATTGGCTCTTTTTAACATCCATTTCTCTCAGAGGCCAATAACAATATAATAAAGCAAAGAAAACTCCAGAATAGGAAAGCTGCAGTACTTTTCAGACCTTAGCTGAAACTTCTGAAACTATAACCCTTACATAAATCAGTTACTGTTAATCTATTTGTAATTTACGATCAAGAGAAGAAAATTATACTCATATATAAACCCCAAAGGCTTAGGACACCCTATATGCAAAGTATGAATACTGGAGTAGTGCCTCATAATTAAATTGGTGATATATGGGGATAAATTCTGACTGACTTTATAGCTCACTAATAAGATATATACACAGATAACATGGTACTTGGAAAAAGTGTTTTTGTTGAATATCAAGTACCATGAAATAAAGCAACTATATGTCCTGCCTTTCTTCCAGTAGTAATGGGAGAGGAACATCTTGCACTGTAAATGAAGAAAGCAGACATAAGAATGGAATCTATTATTTGTTGTAAAAGAAGAAACAGAGAAGACAATACAAGACTTCCTTTTAAAGTCAGAATTGAAATACAGTGTTGTAAACTACTTATATTATAGAGGAGCTGGAATGCTACTGCTAAATATTTAATGCTTAACAAGCATGCTTATTTCAATATAATAAGACATACATAATTCATATGATCCAAACAGACAGAATAAATCATTTAAACATCAAAATGAATGTTTCAAGTTATAATTAAATTTGAAAGCTGGTTACAAATACATAATGTCTGTATGTAATAGTCAGTATCCACTTTTCAGAAATGTTTTCTCCAATGGGTATTAAACAGTTGTCTTTACTAAGTTCTAGTTCTTCAGTTCCTTACTGATTGTTCCTTGTACAATCATATTGCAAAATACACCTAAAACCTAAACTGAATATTCCTGTCTTGATTTTTCCCTTTCCATTGTATTAAAAAAATTATAATGAGTTCATTGGAATGTTGCATTAATTTTAAGATGAATTGTCCTTAAAAGCAAAAAAGCCAATTCCCTGAAGAATCTATAAGTTGTGTGTACCTGAAGACAGAAAGAGTATTTACTGCCCCAGACTGTTTCCTACTTATTGTTATATCTCATGGATTTTTACATTTTTGGCTACCTTAATCTCTTAAATCTGTTTCTTGAAGTAAGTTCCCCTAAAAAACAACCCATAAAACATCTAGTTTCTACCACTATCTATATCTTTATGGTGTTCTAAAGGGTAAACTATAAGTGTGGCTAAGTAGGAGATAAAAAAAATGTTTCGAAATTGTTGTAGGACTTTTTCTGATCCATATAGACCAAAATCAGAGAAAATATTTGAAAGAGTAAAAATTGCTTCAGGTTGAATTTACTGATATAGAGCCACCAAAGAATGATTGATTATGAAGTTGAGGTTATAGTTTAAGTATTTAAAAATAATTAAAAAAATATGTGCTTGGTTTAAACAGAGAAAGAGGTAGCCTACCATAAGTAAAGCTGACATGTTGAAACTGCATTTGTATGTTCTAGAGGAAGGCAGGATAAAAATAAAAATAAATTTAGACTTAGTATGTAACAATAGTTCAAATTGTGAGGCAATTCATAGAATGTTTAATAACAATTTCGGTTTTATAGATGAGGAATTGTGATAGGAAATGCTGCTACAACATTTGAAACCATAAAGTAAAGTAGAGATCTTTAAGAGGAATGATAACGTAATTAAAGGAGTAGCCAACACACAAGAATATACAGACAAGCAATTATGATGCCCATAGACCTGGAATACATGATAACTAAAGTTACTGAATTCTCACTTGCCCTATTTAGGTGGACATATTCTGGGCTGAACAGATAGAAATTTAACTTGTACTGTTAAAACAGAAATGTGACATTTGCACTGGTTTAAAAGTGTTCTACAAAATTTATGTGTTAAAATGAATCTCCAATATAATCGTGTTAAGAGTTGAGATTTTTAGGGGATGATTAAATAATAAAATGGATTAATGACCTCTTAAAAGAGAAGTTCATCCTCTTCTATTTCTTCTGTCCTGTGAAGATATCTAGTAGGTATAATATATGAGAAGCAAACCCTCATTAGACTCCAGATTTGTTGGCATTTGTATCTTGGCTATCCCAGGCTCAATAGCTGTAAGAAATAAATTTCTTTTATTAATATGTTACCAAGCCTATTATATTTTATTAAAGCTCAGTAATGGCCTAAAATATTGCTTCAATTAGTTCTAAAGTTTCATTTCATTCAGGATACTTGAAGGTAAGAGAGGCAATGACTTTTTTGTGAAGAACTCTAAAAATTTGGAAAATTTTGTATGTTTAATCATTCTCCTAACCTAAAGATTTTTACCAGAGTTACAGTATTGTGGAAAATAAGACTTTGTTATTCATTACTCTACATCAGATCTAAACTGATACTAATGTTAAAGGAACCAAACTATCACCAAAAATACTGGATTTTACCTTAACATTTTAGCACACAGTGGTTGCAATAGTTACAGGAACTGATGTTCTTAGAATGTTTAATCAGAATAGACATAGTTAGTATTTAATAGAATGGCACATTCCTTTCCTGACCTGTAGATTTATGTGGAAGAAAAAGTCAAGTAGAAACCAATATAACTGTCTACTGTCTATATTTAGGAAAACAGAGGAGAAATAGCAATTCTCTGTCCCTGGATTGAATGCAGAAGCTAATGCTTGATAAAGGCTGGATAGTTTTAGGGATTTCTTAGCACATTTCCATTCAACTCACCTATTTGTCCTGGGAAGAAAGAGAATGTATCTTGGAGACTGACAGTAATTTATAATAAACAAAACCAGATGGTAACTTCAACTCCAGCTGCTGTACCAGATGTGGTTTAATTGCTTGAGCAAATTAACATATCATTTTTATTAGTTTGTGACTTTTGATGTAAAAAATGTTTTTTCTTCCTTCAGTATTTACTAACCAAGCCCAACAGAAGTAGCTTGTTTTAAACTGTCGAAGCAACATTTGTTATCCTACATTAAGGATATATGAAATTTTAAGCTTGGTCATTATTTAATCTGCAGAAACCTTGAACTACATTTTCTCCTATAACATATTCAAACGAACCAAACCTTAGTTGACATTATGCTGGCTTGACTTATTAAACAGGTGTTTGGAACTCCTCTACATTTCTTTAAACATGTGTATCAGACAATATACTTTACACTGAATAAAATTTCAGAGACTTTCCAACTCTGCAATTTCTAGAACCAAACTAGTGTTTATGTCTGTGAATGTGGATGTTATATTCAATTATTTCTTCCCAGGTAGAGAGGAAAATTATTTCATCAAATATCTCCTTAAAAAAAATATCTGGGCTGGGCAGTGGTGGTGCATGCCTTTAATCCCAGCACTTGGGAGGCAGAGGCAGGTGGATTTCTGTGTTCAAGGCCAGCCTGGTCTACAGAGTGAATTCCAGGACAGCCAGGGCTACACAGAGAAACCCCGTCTTGAAAAAAAACAAAAAAAAAAAATCTGTGCACCTTTCTAGATTACTTGGGGCATGGGGTTTTTATCCTTATTTGCCGTTCTACTCAAGACTTCTTACTGAGTAAGTTATGTTGCTAGTTTAGAATAAAACTCAGGCCAAGAGTTTCAACAGGGTCAGACTGCCTCTTTTAGGCTAATTAGAAGAATAAAACATGCACACACACACACATACAAACATACACAGACATATATATTGGCCTATATAGTAGTTGCTGGTTAGTATGACAATGGCTGTTTGAATGCTGGAGAGGTAGACAGTCAGGAATTTGCTTGGTCAAAGAAGCTAGATATCTCAACAGTCAATACTTGTGTTAAAAGCCTAGAATTATTTCTAACATTGTTGAGATTGCCAATACCTTGGATAATAGAAGAGCCTGAACTTTCAAGTCAGCAGACTATCTTGGCATCAGGTTAGAAGCAAAGCAAAATATGGTGTGTGCATTCTGCTTGGTCCTCTGACCTCTCAACCTTGGGTTGAGAATGTGCCATGTTAGAATGTGTCATGGACTTGAAGGACGTGTCTTTCTAATTCAATTAATCCTTTCTCCAAGCAACTTCCATAAAAAACTTAGATGATGCTCAATTCAACTACTCCGGAAACCCATATGAAGGAACAGAGTTATTTGGCTTTAATTTATCGGGAGGAAACATAGATGCTTAAAGACATTACTACGGCTAGATTACACTGTAATAATTCAAATATTTGTAGCAAAATCCTGCAAACATTTTTCATGTAACTATGATCCTCTTCATAATCAAATGTTGGTATGCTACTGTATTTCAGTAGAGATGAAATACTTAAACATGAGTCCCTGATTAACAGTAGTAAAAATGAGGTATAAGTTACTTTTGTTAACTGATCCTCAATTTGGAAATGATATCAGTAGTATATTATTAAATAGAATGCAATATATGAAACAGAGCCAAAGCTGTATTTGAATTTACCAATATGCTACAAAAGGAATTGGTCAGAATCCCAGGGAAACAATGTCTGCTGTTACACCTCAATTCTTTCAGCCCAACACATCAAAGTTGGTATCATTAGTTTTATCTATTTTTGTTCAAGTTATATTTTAAAAAGATATATTTCTATGATGAGTGGAAATATTGATGGAGATGGTGTTATTTGTAGTACTTTTTAAAAATCTTAGAGCAATAACATTCAGTCTTTTATCATTATGTTTGATTATAGATATAAATATTTTGTCTTTTTTTTTCTGAGACAGGGTTTCTCTGTGTTGCCCTGGCTGTCCTGGAACTCACTCTGTAGACCAGGCTGGCCTCGAACTCAGAAATCTGCTTGACTCTGCCTCCTAAATGCTGGGATTAAAGGTGTGCACCACCACTGCTCGGATTATGGTTTTGTTTGTTTGTTTGTTTGGTTGGTTGGTTGGTTGGTTGCTTGCTTGGTTGAAGAGTCAATATATTTATTGGGGTTGTCTACAGATATATGTGTGAGGGGTTTCGTATAGGTTTAAAAATGACAAAAAATAGCTGCATCACCAAAAACACACCACAGCATGAGTGAAAATTAGAGCCCCCAAACTTTCTGCATGATTTACAGGCATATTAATAGGTCAAAGGGTACCTTTTACTAAGATCAACTGCTCTCAGTCTGCTGAGCGGTCCTTAATATTTCTATTTTTGTTGGTTATTTAACTAATCCTGGTTTCCCTTCTGCAAAATCTCCCCTACCCATGCTTCTGTGAGGGTGCTCCCCCACCCACTGACCTACTCCTGCCTCACTGCCCTAGCATTATCCTACTCTGGGGCATTAAGCCTCCATAGGACCAATAGGCTGTCCTCCCATTGATAAGGCAGTCCTCTGCTACATTTGCAGCTGGAGCCATGAGTCCCTCTATGTATACTCTTTGGTAGGTAGTTTCGTCTCTCGGAGCTCTGGGGATGTCTTGTTGGTTGATATTATTGTTCTTCCTATGGGTTTGCAAACCCCTTCACCTCATTCAGTCATTACCCTAACTACTTTGGGGTTCCCGTGCTCAGTCTGATGGTTCAAGGCAAGCATCTGCATCTATATTACTCAGGCTCTGACAGAGCCTCTCAGGGGACAGATATACCAGGCTCCTGTCAGCAAGTGCTTTTTGGCATCAGAAGTAGTGTCTGAGTTTGGTGTCTGCAGATGGGATGGATCCCAAGGTGGGACAGTCTCTGGATTTCCTTTCCTTAAGTCTCTCCTCCACTCTTTTTCCCTGCATTTACTTTAGACAAGAACAATTTTGAAATAATATTTCTGAGATGGGTAGGATGCCCAATCCTTCAACTGGGGACATGTCTAACTACCAGATATAGTCTCTACAGGTTCTCTCACACTTTGTTGGATATTTCAGCTAATATCATCCCCATTGGGTCCTGGGAACCTCTTGATTCCCTGACATCTGGGACTTTCTAGTGACTACCCCCAGTTCCCCATCCCCTAGTACTACACACCTCTGTTCAATTTCTTGATCCTCTGTGTATCTCCCCTATCTCCTCTCATACCTGTTCCTGCTCCCATTTTCCCCTCCCTCTACACATTTGCTCCCAGGTCTCTCCCTCCCTCTACCTCCTGTGAATATTTTGTTCCCCCTTCTAAGCAGGGCTAAACCATCCACATTTTGGTGCTCCTCCTTCTTGAGCTTTATATGGTCTGTGGGTTGTATCATGGGTATTCTGAGTGTTTTACTTATTATTCACTTATCAGTGAGTACATATTATGTGTGTTCTTTATGACTGGTTAACCACACTCAGGATGATATTTTCTAGTTCCATCCCTTTACATGTGAATTTCATGAAGTCATTGTTTTTAATAGCTGAATAGTACTCAGTTGTGTAAATGTACTTCATTTTCTATATTCATTCCTCTGTTGAGGGACATCTGGGTTGTTTCCATCTTCTACCTATCATAAATAAGGCTGCTATGAACATACTGGAGCATTTGTCCTCATTATATATTTGAGCATATTTTGGGTATATGCCCAGGAGTGGCATAGCTGGGTCCTCAGGTAGAAATATTTCTGATTTTCTGAGGAAACACCAGACTGATTTCCAGAGTGGTTTTTACCAGCTTGCAATTCCACCACAAATGGAAGAGTGTTCCTCTTTTTCTATATTTGCTGTCACCTGAATTTTTGATCTAAGCCATTCTGACTGGTGTGAGGTGGAATCTCAGGGTTGTTTTTATTTGCATTTTCTGGATGACTAAAGAATTTGAACATTTCTTCAGGCACTTCTCAGCCATTCAAGATTCTTCAGTTGAGAATTATTTGTTTAGTCTGCACCCCAATTTTTAAATAGAATTATTTGATTCTCTGGAATCTAACTTCTTGATTTCTTTTTATAGATTATATATAAGCCTTCTTTCAGGTGTAGGCTTGGTAAATACATTCTTTCCATTCTGTAGGTTGCTATTGTGTCCTGTAGGCAGTGTTCTTTGCCTTAGAGAAGCTTTGCAATTTCATGAGGTCCCGTTGTCTATATTAGATCTTAAAGCCCAAGACATTGGTGTTCTATTCAGTAAACTTTTCCCCATGCCAATGAGTTCCAGGTCCCAGATCCACTTAGACTTGAGCTTTGTACAAAGAGAGAAGAATGGATCGTTTTACACTATTCTACATGTTGACAGAAAATTGAACTAGCTCCTTTCGTTGAAAATGCTGTCATTATTCCATTGGATGGTTTTGGCTCCTTTGTCAAAGATCAAGTGACCATAGATGTGTGGGTTCATTTCTCAGTCTTCAATTCTATTCCATTGTTCTACCTGTCTTTCTATGTACCAGTACCATGTGGTTTTCATGGCTAATGCTCTGTAGTACAGCTTGAGGTCAGAGATGGTGATTCTCCCAGAGGTACTCTTATTGATCAGAATGGTTTTCACCATCCTGAGTTTTTTGTTATTCCAGATTAATTTGAGAATTGTTCTTTCTATCTTTGTGAAGATTTGAGTTGGAATTTTAATGGGAATTGCATTGAATCCATAGATTGCTTTTGGTTTAAAAAAATGACCATTTTTACTATATTAATCCTGCAGATTAATGAGAATAGGAGATCTTTCCATCTTTTGAAATCTTTTTCAATTTCTTTCTTCAGGGACTTGGTGATATTTTCTACAGGTCTTTAACTGGCGTGGTTAGAGTCACACCAATTTTATATTGTTTCTGGCTATTGTGAAATCTGTAATTTCCTTAATTTCTTTCTCAGCCTGTTTATACTTTGAGTAGCGGAAGGCTACTGATTTGTTTGTGTTAATTTTATAAAAAGCCACTTTGCTGAACTTGTTTCTCAGCTGTAGAAGTTCTCTGGTGGAATTTTTGGGGTTACTTAAGTATACTATCATATCATTCACAAACATTTATATCTTCACTTCTTCCTATCTAATTTGTATCACTTTGACTTCCTTTTGTTGTCTAATTGCTCTGGCTAGAACTTCGAGTACTATAATGAAAAGATAGGGAGAGAGTAGGCAGCCTCGTCTAGTCCCTGATTTTAGTGAGACTGCCTCAAGTTTCTCTACATTCAGTTTAATATTGGCTATTGATTTGCTGTATACTGCTTTTATTAGGATTAGGTGTGATTCTTGAATTCCTGATCTTTCCAAGACATTTAACATGAAGGGGTTTTGTATTTTGTCAAAGGCCTTTTCAGCATTTAATGTGACGATCATGTGTTTTTTTATCCTTTAAGTTTGTTTATGTAGTGTACTAAATTGATGAATTTCCATATATTTAACCATCCCTGTATCCCTGTGATGAAGTCTAATTGTTCATGGTGAATGATCATTTTGACGTGTTCTTGGATTTAGTATTTTATGTCTTATGTCAAATTCAAAAGTATTCATTCTTTGTCTGGTTATCAAATATTTTACCATGTTTTATTTAATGTGACATTGTTTTTATGCAGCTTTGAGGTGGTTTTGTGTTTGGTATTTGATACACATTATAAATGACTGAAATGTATCAACTCTATATTCCAAAAACAAGTATTGCTTAATTATTACCTATCCCCTTATTTAGTGAATTTGGCGGACCAGTGTTTTGTTAAGAATGGTATAATTACACATATAAACTCAATGAATTTATGAATTTCTTTATTTTTGATTACCATATTTTGTTAGATGATGAGTTAATATTGTCATGTTTTCCAGTAAGGCTCTGCTTTCTCAGGTTTGTAACCTTACAAAAGTGTATCTTGGACTTATGCAAAGTGTTCAAAAACATGAGCCCACTGGGACATTTATTGTTTAAAATAAAAATACAGGAAAAAATTTCAAATTAACTTAAAGAAATGAAAAATTGAGACAGAGCTCTGTGTTCACTGCAAGGTTTGCCAAATATTTAAGGGAGTATTATCAGTTATATAAAATATCTTTAAAATAAAAGAGATAATCACTGTAACTTTTTCTAGTAAGTCAATTTTTTTCCCAATACTATGAGTAAAACTTACTCTTCAATTTCCTCTTTGAGTATTTTGCATTAACTCATTTTTCTTAATCAAATGAAGTATTTTTTTTAAACTTGGTTGATCATTTTGAAGAATTATTTTTGTTTCATTTTTTCTCTTGCCATTTTCTATTTTGTTTTGCATTCATGGTTTTATTATGCTTTATTTCATGATTGGTTTGAGATTTAAAACTATTCTCTTAAATAAAATAGATACTCAAATAGACATGATATATTTTATTTTTACAAATATATAATCATAAATATATAATCTGTGATTATTGTTTTCTAAGAGTTGCTGTATATGCATCATGTGTGAAAACTTTCAAAAGACTTTTATTCTGAATATCTCAAAACTGGAAGGAACAAATATAACTACTTTTAGTATAGGGACTGAAAATGTATGCATATTTCTATAGTGAAATATGACATAAAAATTGAAATGGTTAAATACTTTTAACATACTAACTAGCTTAAATATAACAATCACTTAAAGCAAAAATAGAGCATTTCTATGTTGCATGACTCAATCACTTTATATACATTTTGTTTTGAAATGTATTTTCAGATTTTAGAAAAGAAAAATATTGTTCCTGATTACACGATATACTTTAGTGGGAGGGCATAGAAAAATCAAGCTGGAAAGTTGCATGTTGGCTATCTTTCATTGTGCCAGAAGGTGCTATACAGTTTTCTTAAGGAGAAAAGTCATCATATTTATTACTCAGCAGTGGACCATGATTATTACAGTACTGACTGAGATGCCAGGCAAAATATACCCAGTGGTGCAGGAGTAGAATGAAGATTATAGGTATATTTGACTATTTTCTGATTGCATTTGAAGATGGATCCACAGGAGGGACTCCACACCTGATATTGTAAATCTGACTAAAAGCCCATGGATTGTGTTGATATAGGCCAAAACTATTGTTGTGTTAAATAAATATGCTGTCACACTACCTATAAGTATTTACTTTCATACCTGTAGATTAGTGTTGCTCTCAACCTGATCCTGAGAGGCAACCCTCATTCTACAGTGAGCAGTAGGTAAAGCAGAGACTTATAAAAGTCAAAATGCTGAGAGTGAGTGAATGTTAGAGTTTCAGATGACTCAGGAAGCTAAGAGTAAGTAAGTTGATCTTACAGCAGGCTGGTTGCAGCTTCCAAAATTCCTGTAAGTCCTGTTCTGGGAAATAAAACAGTTTCTTTTGGCTTCCATGAATACCTGTGTTCATTTTCACATAGCAACACTTAAACACACACAAATGCACATAATTGAACATAATTAAAAATCCTAAAAGATCTATGAATTACTGACTAATTAGTGTTTAGCCCTAAATGAGAAATATATAGCAAGCCCCTACTCTAAAGGTTTGAGAAACATCATGGAACAAAGGAAAAACAATGTAAGAGATAGGGTACAAGAAAATGTTGTTTTTTTTTTGGATATGACATGACAATTTTACTCATGAACTCACAGCAACTATGTGTACCTAAATAAGATCACTCAGCCTTCCAAGATGGAGCAAAAATTGGACTCAGTGTATTAGCAAAAACAAAACAAAGCAACAACAAAAACTCAAGAAGTCATGAACATGGGAGAGTCATTTGGAAGTGCTTACAGCGAATACATGAGAAATTAAGTGGTGGTTATGACCAAAATGCATTGCATACATGCATAGAAATGTCAAAATTGAAAAAAAAATTAGAAGGTAATAAATGAAGATATAATTCCATTTTAACTGAGGTTATTCATTATCTTTGTTTAGATGTGTGGATGGGAGCAATAGTGAGGCAAGGTAAAGAATGTAGATTCTGTGGGTTTTCCCATGACTTATCTGTGACTTGATTAAGTTTTCACACAGGTGAAAAACTACAAAAACTAAAGAAATCTTATGGGTTCTTCCTTTCCCCACTTCTCTTCTACATTTTCTCTCTTGTTGCTTTCTCTAGTTGAATATTTTATTCCAAATTTAATTTATATTCACTGATCCACTTCAGAGAAAATACAGTATTGAAATATGTCGCTGGATAGTACTACTTACTAAGTGTTCATTTGTTTGTTTTGAGAAACATATTTTACGCAACTTCTGAAACTGTTTCCTTTTCTTACTCTAGGTAAGGTTCATATTTTTCTCTGGATAAATTTATCTAAAGGCTTTTAATACGTAATCCCCTTGGCCTATTTCATATTGCAATAGATTGCCAGAATGTATCATAAGTCCAAATGGCCCAAAGGTCCTCTGTTAGTAATTATAAAAAGATTTATTCCAGATGCAGAAAATTCATGGACACTTCAGGACATGCAAAACTCTATTTTAAGTGTCCTTACAGTCTAATTTTCTTGGTTCAATTTTCCTGTAGAGTCACAACTCTGGTTACTAAGTCTTTACCATATGTCCTATGTTTTTTTTTTCTTATCTACTCTCAAATGTGATGTGGGAATTGATAGGTCCCTGTGAGTTGACTTTGTATCATTCTCTAAAATACTTTTTGAAATACGCAATGAAAATTCCCTCTTTTGTTATGTAAGGCACTATTGAATCTTTAGGTTTAAATATTGAGCTTCTTTCTCTCAGAGACAAAAACTGTGTTGTATTTAAAAAATATGTTAATAATTCCAAGAATTATTAATTTCATAGACTAGTTTGATCTTATAGGATGATTAAAAATGAAATCAACAATCTGCACTAGTCCTGGCATGGTAACAAAAATGCTTCATGCTGTGACTGGCAAAGTAGAAGAATTTTCAACTTACAAACGTCATTTCTAAAAATACCATTCTCAAATCATGGTTATTTTCATAAGACTTTAATAACTCTACTTACAGTATAAATTACTTATAGGTTTGTTGATTGAAATTATTGGATAAAATGACCTGTTACAACTTAATTTGTTCTGGGCATTAACCTCAATATCACTGTGTAAATTTTCTTACCTACTAGTATGATATTAATATCTATAACTGTTCAGATTTTAGTGGCAACTACTGGGTGCATATGGAAAATGCTCAGCATTCAGTAGATGCTAGATAAATATTTCTCCCTTTCTCCATTTGGACTAAACTTTTGGCAAAAATATGCTAATGACAAAAATTATATTTGTTAAAAAGGTAGGAGATTACATTAGTAGATTTATAAAGCTTTTCAGTCATCATCAGTTTGTTAACTAAGAAAGTAAAATATTAAAAGGTAGGGATAAAGCAAGAAAATGAGTAGTGAATATTTAAAATTTCCCAATAGATTTTTGGCAAACTGAAAGCAGAATTTTTGAGAATTCTTGGTAATTTTCTAAATCATGATTTAGTACATAATTTCCATAATGATTTACTTATATGTTAGCAAATAAGTAATCTTAATAACAAGGAGTGAATCGCTTTCTATGATGGCATGACATTGGTTGTTTCTCATTTCGTTTTCCTTACAAATGACACATTAAGAGATATAGAATATATTATTAGCACAGATAATGCAGTATAATAAAATAATGAATTTTAAAAACCTTAAAAAGTACATGCTTTCTATATTTATAATAGAGCTACTTCTCTTTAGCTTTAATAATACAAAATACATGTTAACAAGAATATGTTCACAATTAAAAAGAACATAGCAAAATAAGCTGTCATTTAAGTGAAATGCTTAAATATGTAAAACACATTGTTTTTGATAGTTGTAATGTTTCTTTCATTGCAAATATTTAAGGCTGAATATTTTACTTTTCATTGATATTGGTTGAAAATTTAATGATGTAAGCTTAAATACCTTCAACTTAATCATTACAGTACCTGTGGATTGAGATAAATTTAATTCTGATAAAAGGATGTGAATATTTTATCTTCTTGTAATTATTCGTGTTTCAAAAACAATTGTAGTGTTCTTTTTACTATGTGATACTTTAGGTAATTTTTTTATTTTATTGAAGTATATACCAGAACAACACAGACAACTTCTTTTTACACCTCCTCTATAAAAATATTTAGAAGGAATCACACCCTATATGAAATAATTAAATACTAGAAAACACCAGAACACATCATTGAATAATATTTTGAATGTGAAAGTTCAGATCTCCTTGCAAGGTTTATAACACTAAAAGGAATCATGTGTCAAAATTGTGAATTTATAGATGTACTTCTGTTGTAAGACTTGTTTTTTCTTAAAATTCCACACATAGGACTTATATAAAGTATATTATGCACATATATTTATTTTATTTTCATAAATGATTCACTAGTTAGAGTAAACAAGGCAACAGATACCTATTTGTAAGATAACAATAGCTACAGGCATGCCAGACTGACTGTGTCTGCTTCACATCTATGTGCCCTCTAGCTCCTGGACAAAAAGAAAATCACACTGAATCACAAAGTCCCTGATGCTTATTGTTGTCTTCTCCTTGATGTCAGTCTACTCCTTAGTTCCTGTAATAATTTTGGAAAGTTTGAAACCCTTAATGTTCACAGGATACATACAATTTTGCTTTTAAATAGAATTATATTTTTAGATTCATGCTTGTGTCAGTTAAATATTTATCATGCCTTACTTAAATAAGTAAGTATTCATAACAAAAATGGGGAGTGACTACATTTTTGCCAAATGATTTGCTATTATATTTGTACTTTGAGATTATAAATATAGTTTTGGGGACTCACAGTATTGGCTGTTTCTGGCTCCTTTATGAGTACTGGCAGAATTGATCTTGTTTATGCCTGGGCCTCCTATACCTAATGACTGTTTGGATATGAAATTTTCCCACAAAAATTTCCATATTCCATGTATCCTTATTGTAAGCCTTTTATTTTATGATTCTCTCATTCCAAAGAAAACACATGGAGATATAAGGTGTTTGGTAACAGTCAGTACAAGGGTCCTTATTCAGTTGTTAATGCCTAGAAACTTACTTTTATATCAAAATTTTTCTGGATAACAGAATTAAAATTAAATACATTTGTTTACCTTTAAAGAATCAAAGAATTGTGAAGTTTTTAATGAACAAAATTAGTACTTTTTACATACCATATGTTGAAGTAGATTTAATATGGCATATAGTTTTAATATAAAAATAAGATGTAATAATTTAAATTCTTTTAAAAGTCATCTTTTTCTTATTTTTGATGATTGGAAAACTTATATACATTAATTGTGAAAATTCATTCCTTGATGAATCACTAAGAGTTCTTTGGAGGAAATCTATTAATTAAAAATATACATTGATCACAGGCAATTAATTAATTTGATATCACTTTATCAAATTATTTAATTCAGAAAAAGATTTATAAATTGAAATTTTCACATTGTATATACTATGTAGCATTCAAAACAGTATAAATATTTTTATTTATTCTGTTTAAATAACCCACTATTTCCTATCACTGAGGCATAGATATAAACACAGAAGTTTTCATTTATTATGCTTTGGTATGTGAAGCAAATTTTCTTCTATCTCACTACTCTCTCCAACTTATAAAAGGAATGATAACACAATATTCAAATAGGGGGCTTCATGTTTTGAAGAGAAACTAGATTTCAACATGAAAGCTGAATGGTGGATCTTAAACTGCTCTTGAGATTCAAACACATCAGAAAATTTCTAGAGAGTCAAACAGCAGTCAAGTATTATTCTGTTCTTTATGTAAAATCCATGATCATGACAAGATACTCTCATCTATTCACATACTGTGTCTGTTTCCTAAACAATAAGGGTAGGCAGTTTCTGTGTGCCCTTTGCTACCCTTCAGGGCAACACATGGTGCTATCTGAGCACAGGTATATTCTTGCATTCTTTTATAATGATATTTAATTTGTGGAGTGTCCATAAATTAATACATTTTTTGGTCATTTGTTTTGCATATACAACATCATCTGCTTCCTGGATTCCCAAATGTCTGCTTGATGTGCTTTGCCTCCCATTTCAGAAAAGTACCAGTTGTGTTGCCAGGTCTCTGGAGTCCTCACAGTAACACACTATTTTTTACCAGTAATGGTATAATGAGATACATCACACACTTTCCTAACAACTGAGACTGTTGTCTGCTATTCCAAATTGATGTTTGATGCCAGCGACAGTTGAGCACCTGATATTTACAGATTCTCCTCTAATCATGACCCCTTCCCAGAGGTCTACTTAAAAAAAGAAAAAGAAAAGCAACCCGGCCATTGCACTACCACCTTTTCTTCCTTTTTTTGAACATTTCTTGTGAGAGTTGTTCTGCAAATATCATTTTTAATAGGGTATCTTGACACACTCAGGTGACACAATCACCAAACATTGCCTACAATCATGAGCAACTTGAACTAATAATGGTTAGCAATACTGAGAAGGAAGGTTCTAATGTGAAGTAGAACTACCAATATTGCATATGCTAGGCTTGTACTTCTCATACTTGTGACTAAGAAACAAATTGCTACATTATTCAGGGATGCAAAGAAGATTAATAGAGCCTATTATTAAAAAATGTATCTGTTCATTGAAAACTTTAATCTCCATGTTATATTTCTATAGCATCTTTTTCAACCCTCTTTGCAGACAATTTCCTTTACTAAAATTTAAACAGGCTTATTGAAGTTCTCTTTTAGACTATACTTCAACTTTGAATTTGTTGTGCCTTAGCATAACCTTTTAAAAGTATACATGTTACTTCATGACAAATCTGCCACAAAGCAGCTATGAAATTATAGCTAAAGGTCTTCATGTGGAGGTGCATAAGTGAGTTAGTGTAAAATTAAAAGAAAATACAGGCTACTTAAAAGAAAATACTACCTTCCTGACAATAAAATTCTTAATTGAGCCGGGCGGTGGTGGCTCACGCCTTTAATCCCAGCACTTGGGAGGCAGAGGCAGGAGGATTTCTGAGTTCGAGGCCAGCCTGGTCTACAAAGTGAGTTCCAGGACTGCCAGGGATACACAGAGAAACCCTGTCTCGAAAAACAACAAAAGAAAATTCTTAATTGTAGAATCACAACTGTCTTGGGACAAAAGTGTGAACTTAAGTTCAATCTTTTACCATATTATAAAGTCTTCTCCCTGTCAAAACAGCTCAGAATAAAGTCATTCTCAATTCTTTAACATGAGTGTGAATAACTTTTGTTACTAATGTTTTACAGTGAAATTATGGAAGAAGAACTGGCATTTGTTTATTGAAGTCACTATGATTTTACATAGAGGTCTAGCTCATGCAAAATTAACATGCTAGATAAAACAAGGCTTCAAAGCTATAAATACATTGTAACATAGTTTACATATTCTTTATGTATGGCATACTCCATCTTCTCTCTATTTAAAAATCTAAGAAAAACATAACCATGCTTTTAAATTTCTTATGGGAAATATTGTTTTATATGTAACACAAATCTCCTTTAAATAATTCTAGTGAGTGAATTATAATAGTATTATACTGGTTAACTCCAATCTACATAGTAAGGTTTTCCAGACAGTTTAAATTACTGCCTAATTTTAAGATCAAGAATTTTCACTGTCAAAAATATATTCACTAAAGATCTCTGAGCAGAAAAAAAAATTGTCATCAAGACTAATGTCCTTGGTTGCAAATAATTATGATAGAGATCAATTTGTGTGTATCACATGTGGAGAAGTGTTTGTGCAGAGATGCATGCTTTAAAATATATATTTCTACGTTTAGAATCATTCACATTTTAATATTAAAAGTTTACTAAATGTGCTTTGAAAATACCATATTTCTAGCTTATTAATGAAGATATTCAACAAATAATAATATAAATATTTAAATGCCTTTTGACAATGTAAAATCTTACCTAAGTGTTGGTAACATAGAAATATTGTCACATACAGTTATATCTACCTCATTTCAAAGGTTATTGGTAAAATAAATCTGCCTTCTGCCAGTTTCATGTTTTTTTAAATGAGGAAGAACATATTTAATGTTTACCAAAAAGCTTATTATAAGTCTGAATAATCGATGCAATGACTCAACAATTGAGCCACTTATCACATGTAATATTCTGATTCTTTTTTTCAGATATACACTCAATGGAAACACCAGATAAATGTACAATTGAAATGAAATGTAATCCACCTTGATGTCCATCTATAGTGTGGCAATTCCCTCTGAATTGAAATAATCCCTCATTCAGGGAAAAGGGAGATGAACTGAATCAAGGAGTATACAAAATCTCACCAGTCTAGAAATGCTGAAATTTACAAGCTTTGTCAGATCCCTTCCTCAGGTTTCTACAAACAATAAATAATTGCTGAGGATAAAGGAGTTGTCACAACTTTCTGAGCTGCTTTACAAGTAGTTTAGAGAACGCCATGGTTGCAGATTTCACAGATTGTCACCTATGCTGTGATGGGAGTTTTCAATGATACTACTGCCTTTGAGTCATTCATGTTCCTGTAAATAACTCCTCACCAGTACTAATGAACCTCAATAAGCAAATTGGTTCATTACGTTGTGCATTAATGAAACTCTTACTTTCATATTTGGTTCAATGATTGAAATGTATACCCTTTCATCTCTCCCCAGGAAAAGTCACATACAACACACGCACATGAATACACACACACGCACATATACACAGCGAGAGAGAGAGAGAGAGAGAGAGAGAGAGAGAGAGAGAGAGAGAGAGAGAGAGAACAGAAGAAAAGATAAAATACAGAAGGATTGCACAGTATTTTTAATGGGGTTTGAGATATGCAACTGAGGGAGGTATAACTACCTTTACCCTATGTGTTGAGGAGCACTGTTCCTTTCTGGTTGTAATGGTGGTTTGATACTAAAGTAAGCAGTGAACTCTCAAGAGAATGTGTTATACTTTGGGATAATCCCAAAGTAGTTGTCACCTTCTATGTGATATAGAATGGTGCACAACTTTTATTACCAGTGTCCTCTGTGTATGTATAGGGATACACTGAATGCAGTTGAAGAACTGAGAGTATAGACATATAGGATGAAATATTTAGGAAGTGTTAAGGCATTAAAAATGGACAATAAGGAAGAAAGCATGGTAGAAGTGATAGTAGATAGCCCTTTAATAGAAAAGAAATAAAGTCCATGATTCAATATTCAGATGGCAGCCTTAACAATGACTCAATTAAAGAAACCAAAATTATTGAACTGAGAAAATCTTTTAAACAATCAATGAAACATACTTCTAAAGTATAGCTTGTGAAGTTTTGAGATATATGGGTATATGGGAGCAGTCTAGAAAGTATGAAAGAAGAAAAACTACTTACTGGATTCTAGGAGTATTCAATATGATGTAGGCAGATTTGTATTAACCAATCCATTAGGCATTGATTTCTTTTGTATTTGCTTAAAACATACAGTCTTTATATTACTGATTATTTTGTACTTATATTATTATTTAGTTTTTCTTCTTTCATGATTTCCAGACTGCTCCATATAACCACATTTCTCAGTTCAATTTTGATTTTATAACCAGTTTAATTTTATACAATTTCTGAAAATTAAAGGGAATTCAATATAAAAAAGGGAGGAAATAATGCCAGGTATCTTTGAATCTATATAAGATATACTTTAATTTTCTAAAGTATTATTTTATTTTATCTGTGTGTGTGTTTGCCTTCACATATATGAGTATGTGGACTTTGTGCACACCTAATATTTCAGGACAGAAAAGATAGTCAGATCAGCTGGAACTAGTGTAGCATTAGGAGTCAGTATGTGAATACTGGAACATAACCAGGGTCCTCTGCTAAATGCTGCTAGAATTCTAAATCATTGAGCTATCTCTCCACACTTACAAATATATTTTAAAGGTCACAAAATTCAGAAATTCACTTCTAATTTACAAATTCTGGGTTTGACAAATGGATGTTTTTTTTTCCCCCTAAGGCTATGCATTTCTTTCACTCATTTTAAAGGTCCCTGTATTCTAATAAAGAACAATATTTAATTTACCCAAAATCAGTTTTAGTTGTGATTAAAATATTTAATACAACCTTCAAAAAAGAAGATTCCAGATAAACTGAAGTTAGTAAATCTAATCTAAGGTTTTATCATGGTATAAGAAGTTAATTATAGGAAAAGGTATGTAATTTGAAAGGGGAGTAATAAAATGATACAACTTGAGCTTCCCCTTAGCCACCTCTGCTCCGGGGATTGACTACACTGAGTCTCCCGGTACACGGGGATTTCCCAAGTATAAAATCACTTGGCACACAGCCTGCTAGGCTTCCATCTGTGCCCAAGAGCAGGGCAGCTCTGTGGTCATCTGGACTCCAGCTCAGCAGTGGGACATCTGCCCTGCAGAGTGATCTGCACCAGGAGGGAGCACAGAACCCTCCGCCATCTTTGATCTGGCCACAGAGCAGTTGGAACCTACAGCTGCAGGGATTACCGAGCACAACATTGCTTGGGACACAGCCAGTTGGGGTGCTCCCTGCACCTAAGAGCTGGGCAGCTCAGTGGTCATCTACGCATTTGTAGGACCTTAATGAGACGTGTGGCCACGCCCCAGGTTCTAGCCTGACTCCGCTTAGGCAGTCACCTGCCTGCAGCCACACTGTCCCTGCCTTCTGGTTACGTGACCACCGCCAAACTCACTATAAATAACACCCCTCAGAGCGTGTTCTCTCTCTCTCCCCGCCTGTTCTCTCCAGGCCCTCTTCTTTGTCTAACTCTCTGTCTTCTCCCCTTTCCACGTGGTCATGGCTTTTTTATCTATTTTCTCTTCTTTCTTTATCTTTCTATCTCTTTTCTCTTTCTATTTTCTTAATAATAAAACATCAAAGCTATGGGCTGCCTCTTATTAAACTCGCCACACGGAGCTAGCTGGTACATGGCATCTGAGACTCTGGGATTCAGCTAAGAAGACAGTCTGAGCACAGGTAACACGCAGAGAGATCCGGGATCTCTCTGTACCCCTGCCCACCATGCGTGGGACAGGCTGGCGGTGTGACCGCCCGCTCCCCGTTGGGCCAAGGCACGCGTGCATCTTGCCTGTTTTCCCAAAACCCCCCACAGAACTTCCCTGTCCGCCTGCATATGTACGCTACCTTGGCCCTAGAGCAAGGCCTGCGCACCTCCGGCCCTGCCAGGCGTGTGCCCGTGTGTCCGTGCATGCCAGGCCCCGTGCCTTTTTTCTTTTTTTTCCCACATGCACTAGCTCTGCTGTGGGACATCTGCCCTGCAGAGGGACCCATGTCAGCAGAGAGTGAAGCAGCCTCCCCTTAGCCACCTCTGCTCCGGGGATTGACTACACTGAGTCTCCAGCTACTCAGGGATTTCCCAAGTATAGCATGATTAAGGGCAAGGCACATCAGGGCTCCAAAGACACTCAGGAGCAGGGCAGCCCCTCAGCAATTAGTGCCAGGGGAAACCCGGTCATCAAGGAGGGCAGAAATAGCCTTGCAGGCTCACAGGAGGTTCAAGCAAAAGCCAGTGACAGCAGGACCAACTAACACCAGAGATAACCAGATGGCAAAAGGCAAAAGTAGGAACGTTACTAACAGAAATCAAAGTAATATGGCACCATACGAACCCAACTCTCCAACAGCAGCAAGTCCTGGATACCCTATAACACATGAAAGACAAGATCTGGATTTAAAATCACTTCTCATGATGCTATAAGAGGATTTCAAGAAAGACGTAAATAAATCTCATAAAGAATTACAGGAGAACATGAATCAACGGGTAGAAGCCCTTACAAAGGAAACAAAAAAATCGCTTAAAGAAATGCAGGAGAATATGGGTCAAAAGATGGAGGCCCGTAAGGAGGCCAAACAAAAATTGCTTAAAGAAATACAAGAGAACACAAATCAACGGGTAGATACCCTTACAAAGGAAACAAAAAAATCGCATAAAGAAATGCAGGAGAATATGGGTTAACAGATGGAGGCCCATAAGGAGGAAACACAAAAATCACTTAAAGATATACAGGAGAACGTGGGTCAACAGGAAGAAGTCCTGAAAGAGGAAACACAAAAATATCTTAAAGAAATATAGGAAAACACAAACAAACAAGTGAAGGAACTGAGCAAATCCATTCAGGATCTAAAAAAGGAAGTAGAAACAACTAAGAAATCACAAGGGGAGACAACATTGTAGACAGAAAACCTTGGGAAGAAATCAGGGGTCATAGATGCAAACACCAACAATAGAAGACAAGAGATGGAAGAAAGAATTTCAGATGCTGAAGATACCATAAAAAGCATTGACTCAACAGTCAAAGAAAATGCAAAATGCAAAATACGTGTAAACCAGAATATCCAGGAAATCCAGGACACAATGAGAAGATCAAAGCTAAGGATTATAGGTATAGATGAGAGTGAAGATTTGCAACTTAAAGGGCCAGTAAATATCTTCAACAAAATTATGGAGGAAAACTTCCCTAACCTAAAGAGAGAGATGCCGATGAACGTACAAGAAGCCTACAGTACTCCAAACAGACTGGACCAGAACGGAATTACCTCCCGTCACATAATAATCAAAACACCAAATGTACTAAACAAAGAAAGAATATTAAAAGCAGTATGAGAAAAAGGCCAAGTAACATATAAAGGAAGACCTATCCGAATTACATCAGATTTCTCACCAGAGACTATGAAAGCTAGAAAATCCTGGGCAGATCTCATACAGACTCTAAGAAAAAAAAAATGCCAGCACAGACTACTATACCCAGCATAACTCTCAATTATCATAGATGGAGAGACCAAGATATTCCATGATAAAACCCAGCTTATACAATATCTTTCCACAAACAACAGCCCTGCAAAGGATAGTAGGTGGAAATCGCCAATACAAGGAGAGAAAGTATACCGTGGAAAAAATGAGATAGTAACCTTCTTTCATCAAACCCAAAAGTAGATAACCATTCAAACCTAAAGATAGCGTCAAGAATAGCAAGTGGCAATAGTCACTATTCCTTAATATCTCTTAATATCAGTGGTCTCAATTCCCCAATAAAAATACATAGACTAACAGACCGAATAAGTAAATAGGACCCAGCATTTTGCTGCGTGCAGGAAATGCACCTCAGTGTCAAAGACAAACACTACCTCAGAGTAAAAGGCTGGAAAACAATCTTACAAGCAAATGGTCCCAGGAAACGAGCTGGAGTAGTCATCCTAATACCAGACAAACTTGACTTTCAACCTAAAGTCGTCAAAAAAGACACGGACACTACATACTGCTCAAAGGAAAAATCCACCAAGAAAAACTCTCAATTCTGAACATCTATGCTCCAAATGCAAGGGCACCCTCACTCGTAAAAGAAACTTTACTTAAGCTCAAACCACACAATGCACCTCATGCAGCAGACCGATCAGGAAAGCAGAAACTAAACAGGGACACAGTGAAAGTAATTGAAGCCTTGGACCAAATCCAAATGGATCTAACATACATACATATATATATATATATATATATATATATATATATATATATATATATATATATATATAAACATTGCATCCTAAAGCAAAAGAATATACCTTCTTCTCAGCATCTCAAGGTATCTTCTCCAAAATCGACCTCAACAGATATAAGAAGAACAGATATAAGAACAGATATAAGAAGATCGAACTAATCCCATGCCTCCTATCAGATCACTATGGAATAAGGGTGGTCTACAATAGCAACAAAAACAACAGAAAGCCCACAAACACATGCAAGCTGAACAATGATCTACTCAATAATACCTTGGTCAAGTAAGAAATAAAGAAATCAAAGCCTTTTTAAAATTTATTGAAAATGAAGGCACAACATATCCTAATTTTGGGGACATAATGGAAGTGGTGCTAAAAGGAAAATTTGTAGCCCTGAGTACCTGCAAAAATAAATGGGAGAGAGAAAACATTAACAGCTTAATGGCACACCTGAAAGCCCTAGAACAAAAGGAAGCAAATACACCCAAGAGGAGTAGAAGACAAGAAATCATCAAACTCAGGGTGGAAATCAATCAATAGATAATCCCTTAGCCAGAATAGTCAGAGGGCACAGAGACAATATCCAAATTAATAAAATCAGAAATGAAAAGAGAGATATAACAACAGAAAGTAAGGAAATTCAAAAAATCATCAGATAGTACTACAAATGACTTTATTCAACACAACTGGAAAATCTGGAGGAAATGGACATTTTCCTAGACAAATACCAAATACCAAAATTGAATCAGAATCAAATAGACAATCTAAACAGTCCCATAACCCGTGAAGAAATAGAAGTGGTCATTGGAAGTCTTCCAACCAAAAAAAGCACAGGACCAGATGGTTTTAGTGTAGAATTCTATCAGACCATCAAAGAAGACCTAACACCAATACTCTTCAAGCTATTCCACAAAATAGAAACAGAATGAATACTACCCAACTTGTTCTATGAAGCCAAAATTATGCTGATACTAAAATCACACAAAGATCTGACAAAGAAAGAGAATTTCAGACCAATTTCTACTATGAATATCGATGCAAAAATGTTCAATAAAATTCTTGCCAACCGAATCCAAAAACATATCAAAATGATCTTTCACCATAATCAAGTAGGCTTCATCCCATGGATGAAGGGATGGTTCAATATAGGGAAGTCCATTAATGTAATCGACTACATAAACAATCTCAAAGAAAAATACCACTTGGTCATTTGTTTAGATGCTGAAAAGCATTTGACAAAATTCAGCATCCTTTCATGCTGAAAGCCTTGGAAAGATCAGGAATTCGAGGCACATATCTAAACATAATAAAAGCAATTTACAGGAAACCGATAGCCTACATCAATCTAAATGGAGAGAAACTTGAAGCAATCCCACTAAAATCAGGGACTAGACAAGGCTGCCCTCTCTCTCAATATCTTTTCAGTATAGTACTTGAAGATCTAGCTAGAGCAATTAGACAACAAAAGGAGGTCATAGTGATACAAATTGGAAAGGAAGAAGTCAAATTTTCACTATTTGTAGATGATGTGATAGTATAATTAAGTGACCCAAAGAATTCCACCAGAGAACTCCTTACAGCTGATAAACAACTTCAGCAAAGTGACCAGATATAAAATCAACTCAAGCAAATCAGTAACCTTCCTATACTCAAAGGATGAGCAGGATGAGAAAGAAATAAGGGAAATGATACCTTTCACGATAGCCCCAAAAAATATAAAGTATCTTGGTGTGACTCTAACCAAACAAGTGAAAGATCTGTATGACAAGAACTTCAAGTCTCTGTAGAAAAAAATGAACAAGACCTCAGAAGATCGAAAAAATTTTCCATGCTCATAAATTGGCAGGATTAATATAGTAAAAGTGACCATCTTGCCGAAATCAATATATAGATTCAATGCAATCTCATCAAAATCCCAACTCAATTCTTCATAGAGTTAGAAAGAGCAATTCACAAATTCATCTGGAATAACAGAAAACCCAGGATAGCTAAAACTATTCTCAAGAGTAAAGAACTTCTGGGGTAATCAGTATCCTGGACCCCAAGCTGTACTACAGAGCAATAGTGTTAAAAACTGAATGGTATTAGTACAGAGACAGGCATGTAGATCAATGGAACAGAATTGAAGACCCAGAAATGAATCCACACTCCTATGGTCACTTGATCTTTGACAAAGGAGCTAAAACCATCCAGTGGAAAAAAGATAGCCTTTTCAACAAATGGTGCTGGTTCAACTGGAGGTCAGCACGCAGAAGAATGCAAATCGATCCATTCTTATCTCCTTGCACTAAGTTCAATTCCAAGTGGATCAAGGACCTCCACATAAAACGAGACACACTGAAACTAATAGAAAAGAAACTAGGGAAGAACCTTGAACATATGGGCACAAGGGAGAATTTCCTGAACAGAACACCAATAGCTTATGCTCTAAGATCAAGAATTGACAAAGGGACCTCATAAAATTGCAAAGTTTCTGTAAGGCAAAGGACACTGTCAAAAAGACAAAGCGGCATCCAACAAACTGGCAAAAGATCGTTAACAACCCTACATCCGACAGCGGGCTAATATCCAATATATACAAAGAACTCAAGAATTTAGACTCCAGATAGCCAAATAATCTATTAAAAAATGGGGTACAGAGTTAAACAAAGAGTTCTCACCTGAAGAATATCGAATGCCTAAGAAGCACCTAAAGAGATGTTCATCATCCTTAGTCATTAGGGAAATGCAAATCAAAACAACCCTGAGATTCCATCTCACAAAAGTCAGAACGTCTAAGATCAAAAACACAGGAGACAGTTTCGCAGTTCCTCAGAAAACTGGGCATGACACTCCAGGAACTTCGTGTTATACCACTCCTGGGCATATACCGAGAGGCTGCTACTGCATGCAATAAGGACATATGCTCCACTATGTTTATAGCAGCCTTATTTATAATAACCCATAGCTGGAAACAATCCAGATGTCCCTCAACGGAGGAATGGATTCAGAAGATGTGGTATATTTACACAATGGAATACTACTCTGCAATTAAAAACAATGAATTCACGAAATTTCTAAGCAAATGGTCAGTACTGGAAAATATCATCCTTAGTGAGGTAACCCAAACACAAAAGAACACACATGGTATGCAATCACTGATAAGGGGATATTAACCCAGATGCTTGGGATACCCAATACACAGTTCACATATCAATTGATTTCCAAGAAGATGGAAGGAGAGACCCCTGGTCCTTGAAACACTGGATATAGGGGACTACCAGTACAGAGAAATGAGAGGGGGTTGAATGGGGAACAGGAGGAGGGAAGAGGAGTTATGGGACTTTCGGGGAGGGAATAACTGGGAAATTATGAATCATTGTGAATGCAAATAATATAATATAATATATAATATAATGTAATATATACATATATATTATTTAATATATATATTAAAATGAAATAAAAAGATGATACAACTTAACTATGGAGCATGATTGCTGTATTAGGAGTAAAAGAGAATATTTAGTGAGTGTAGAAAAAAACTGGAGAAAATGTGATATAACTATGTAGTGCCACAGCCTGTCCTATAAAACATTTATAGAGTGCTAATGCCTTGAGAAGTTCAATCTACTGACAGTGTGACACAACACTGTTATCTATATATGTGTTGGCTATACACAAAAGTATACTGAAATGAATGCTGTATGTGGGCTCCAGGTTGTACATACCTAGTTGAACTTTGTCAAATAGATGAAATTCATATCAAATTAAATTTAAACATTTTGGAATTTATTTATAATGCAAATATAAACATAACACCATAGAATGTACAGTTCCAGTTACCATGTATTATGAAACTATGCTAAACTGGTGTGCAGGCTAATTTTCAAACACAGGTTTTGATAAAGTATATTAATATAATTTATATGGTTCTAAATTCAGAATGCATGAGCTTCACACAAACTGTTTATAGATGTTTGGATTTATATACACTTTAAACACATTCATATATTCACATATATACATAAATGCCACCTATATTATCAGAGTACAAGGAAATCTCCTAGAAATGCAGGTATACCAGTGCATAATAGACACAGTTGAGTGCTATTAATCAGATAATAAAATGGTGGTTTATCAAAGACAGGGAAAATAAGTAAATGTTATAGATTAGTGATAGAAAAATACATGCTGTTATGAGATTAAACAATGGGCAACATAACTTCTGAATCACTGACAAAGATTTTCATATGTAGTAAAATTTAGTTGAGGCCTAAATAATAAGTTGATTTTAATCACACAAAGATATTAAGATATGATAATGCAAATTAGGTATAATAATATGTAGACAGAATAGCAGAGATAAAATAAGGAAATAATATCTTGCCAATATTGTGAGAATAAAAAGAAGGTAGAGGAAATTTTTTTTAAAGTTTAGTTTCCGTAAGTATAGTTAAGAGCAAGAAAAAGGAATGGTACATAAATTTAAAAAGTTTGACAGTATCATTTACCCTAAGATATTATTAATTAAAAAGAAAAAGCATCTATGTAACACAAAATTTTGTAAGCTTATTGAAGTATAAACTATTCAAGAACTTATAATAGTGTAGTGACCGATGAAACAGATATTTATGAATCCTGAGTTGACAGAAAGAACTCTATGTCTTTAGGACTCAACACATTTAGTGATATTGGTGAGTACATTTTTGAGGGGGAACAAATCATGTAATAAAATTAACTTTAAATAACATGTTGGGGTTACAGGATATTGATACATTGAGTAAAAAGTATTCTACAGGCATAATCAGCTATCAAAAAAGCATATGTATCAGCTTCAGCAGTAAATATTATATTGGAACAATATAATATTACAAATGAAATCCCTCATAGAGTTGGTAAAATTAAGGTGTACTGAATGTCTTGTAATTCTGTAGGCTTGGTTCTTTGAAGTAGGTAGGCAGAATTCATCAATATGTATCTTCATACTTTCACTTTCAACTATTTAATAGAAATAAACAGTCCCAAATAAAGCAAGTTAGTGCTTACCTGGAGGAGAACAGCATAATGAAAGACTATTGAATGGTGATATCTTTTCTTTGAAAGAAAAAAAAAATAGTACTTGTGATAGTTACACAACACAATGTAATGAAGGCATTTTAAGTCACTGTATTGTGCACTTTAAGACGGTTGTTACTGAATTTTATGTTATATGATTTTTCACTATTAAAATATGTGAATGAATTAAGCATTTGAATAATAAGGCAGAGGGTGTTATACTGAGAAAATAATCAATAAGGACAATATCAATGCAGGTTGTTAATGGGAAACAAACATTATCTCAAAATATATGAATAAGAAAGTAAAAGAAGAAAAAAAAATACACATCCAAACAATAAAAACATCAACCATATGCAAACTGAAATATTTCTATTAGTATCAAGCAAAACTAAATTTTAAAACTAAAATGGCAAAAAAGAAATTTACATAAGAGATCAAAGCATCAAAAAGTTAATAGTATGAGGAGCTGCAGAGACTGTTGAGTGGTGAAAATACCTGCATCACTTGCTGGAATCAGTTTCCGTTATCCACATGGTGACATAGAACATTCTATATTCCAGCCCTAGGGTATTTGACACCTTCTGTTCTCTGTAGAAAAAAAGATGCTCATATGGTATGTGTACCTGTACATGTGTGCAGGGTAGACAATTATATGCATAAATTGAAAAGATAAAATTTAAGGAAATTATAATAGTTATAAATATGTGCACTGACCAAGACTTCTAAAACGTGTAGGTCAGGAACTGACAGAAATTAAGGGACAGATAAGCACTCTGCAAAACAAGACACTCTAATAGCACACCATTAATAGAACAATTCTAGAGAAACTTAACAAGGAAATAAAAATGTGGATTATATTATACCATAGCTAGAAGTAACAAACTCTTGAAAATTCTATACATGTATGGTGGCTTGAATATGCTTGGTCCAGGGAGTGGCAATATTAGGAGATGTGGCCTTTTTGGATTAGGTGAGTCTTGGTTGGAAGAATTTTGTCACTTTGTGGGTAAGCCTAGAGATATTCCTCCTTGCTACCTGGAAGCCAGTCTAGTCCAGTTTGCCTTCAGAACAAGAGGTAGTACTCTCAACTTCTCCAGTGCCATGCTTGCCTGGATGCTGCCATGCTTCTCACCGTGATGATAATGGACGGAACCTCAAAACCATCCCTTATTAAATGTTTGGCTTTATAGGAGATGTCTTGGTCATGGTGTCTCATCACAGCAATGGAAACCCTAACTAAGACAGCATATTAATGAAAAATATCTGGAATGATGCTTCGCAGATAAAAAGACTAGCTGCTCTTTCAGAGGACCAGCATTCAGTTCAAGAAGATCTGATACCCTCTTCTGGAGTACATGAGTATCAGGTATGAATGTGTTGCACAGATACAGAAGTAGGCAAAATAGGATTATATATAAGATTAAATATATAAAAAAAATGTATACCTTAAGGCTATGGAAAATAAACTAAATCTATTTTGAGAAAAAATAAATACAATCAAAATTCAGTTAAATATTACCCAAAGAGAGTATACAAGTAATAGAAAATAAAATGCATTCAAACACTGCTTAGTCTAAAATTCACAACTCAGAAAAACATATAGACAAATCTAGATGACTAATAATAACTGATGAAAAATATCAGGAATTAAAATGGAAAATTATCGATGACTTCTATGGGAGCCAATTGTTTAATCTTATAAAGAAATGGTGAAAATAGCAATGAATCAAATAAATTTGAAAACATAAAAATATGTATGTAAATGTAATATTAACAAAAGGCTCAAAATCTTTCTCCACAGAATATGTAGGAAGACATTAACTCAGTGATAAATATGAATCACACATCTCAGAAAGGGTACAAAAGTTAATACCAGTTCTTCACAAAACCTCTGTACATTCAAGTAAAATGAATTCATTCGGCAGATGTGTGATTTTTTTGTTTGGCCAATATATTTTCTTGAAAGCAAAACTGAGACTATCACCAAAACAGTAGTCTCAAGCATACAAGTAAAAAATTAAGACAAATATCTCTGCATATATATATGAAAGATTCCATAAGAAAATACTAGAATTTCAAAAATCTAAAAATATTAGATTTTAAAATGTAAAAAGTATTAGATGACAAATAGTATTCCTTTGTGTAAATGAACCACATTTTCTGTATCCATTCTTCCATTTGGGGAAAAGAAGAATGAGGTCATCATGAGTTT
Source organism: Tokudaia tokunoshimensis (assembly GCA_036184795.1). NCBI lineage: Eukaryota > Metazoa > Chordata > Mammalia > Rodentia > Muridae > Tokudaia > Tokudaia tokunoshimensis. The sequence continues at coordinate 76,459,488 of BTHU01000023.1, forward strand.
TGTAGGCAAATGGATAGAACTAGAAAATAACATCCAGAGTGAGGTAACTCAGACCCAAAAGGACATACACTGTTTGTTACTAGTTAAAAAAAAATGTTCAGAATACCCAGGATACAATCCACAGAACTCAAGAAGGTTAGAAAGCCAAAGGGCCCAAGTGAGGATGTTTCAATCCCACTTTGAATGGAAAATTAAACAATCTCAGGAGACATGGGGAGGGAGGGAGCTAGGTTGGAGAGATGAGGAGGAAGGTAAAAGGGAACATGATCAGGTACTGGGGAGTAGAATTAAAGCCCTGAATACCAGCAGAATGAATGGAAATATACAAACTTGGGCGTTGCAAGTGGGAGGTGGGGGGACCCTCTAGATTGTACCAGAGACCTGGGAGTTGAGAGAATTTCAGGACTTAAAGGGAGGGACCTTAGATGAAACACCCACGAGTGTGGAGAGAGAACTTGTAGAGTCCAGCTCCAGTTGAAAGACAGGACATCAAGTGGAGGGATGTGTTCACCAGAGGCAGAAAATTCTGACCCAGAATTACCCCTTTCTAAAAGTACTGCAGGGACAATAATGGAGAAGAGCCTAGGGGAATGGGGGTCCCTTATCTGGCCCAAACCGGGATTCATCTCAATGGGATGCTACAAGGACTGACATTATTAATGACGTTATTTTTTGCTTACATACAGGAACATAACATGGCTGCCCTCTGAGAGACCCAACAAGTAGCTAACTAAAAGGTATGCTTACACTTATACCCAACTAATGGACCTAAGTCGGGGACCCCAGTGCTTGAATTAGGGAAAGGCTGGAAGAAGCTGAGGAGGAAGATGAAACCATAGGAAGACCAGCAGTCTTAACTAGCCCAGACCCCTGAGATCTCTCAGACACTAAGCCACAAACCAGGCAGCATACAATAGCTGGTCCAAGGCCCCCAACACATATACAACAAAGAACTTCATGGTCTGTCCTCAGAGAGATGATGAGCCTAACCCTAGAAAGAGTTGAAGCCCCAGTGAGTAGGCAGGCCTGAAGGTGTGTGTGTAGGGGAGACATTCTCTTAGAGACAGAGAGGAGAAGGAATCAGATGAAAAACTCTGGGAGGGCAGCCCAAGAGAAGGATAATAGTTGGACTGTAAGAAATAAAAGTAAGAAAAAATAATAATTATAATAAAAAAGGATGTCCTTCATGTGCATCATGGACTCACCGCATACTTAACATTATCTCCAAAGATTACTGTGTTTTGTGGGTCAGTGAGAGCCTGTGGAGACTACCACAGTATGTGTCTGATAAAGGCCACACATTTTTCAGTCGATTCCACACCTGTATTAATCTGGGTTAAGGTTAGGGTTAGGGTTAGGGTTAGGGTTAGAGTTGGGGTTGAGGTTGGGATTGGAGTTGGGGTTGGGGTTGGGGTTGGGGTTGGGGTTAGGGTTAGGGTTAGAGACTAATACAATTATTGACAGACAAATATAATTCCCAAGAGATGCAGTCATGCACAGATTGACTCTCAAGCAAATGTTCTTATTAATATCTACTGCACTATCGTATCACCACTGAAAATTCAAGTTTTTACCCTTGCTTTCTTATGTTATTAACTAGCACCTAGATGAACTGACCCCTTTCTTTAATTTATTTATTCATTCACTGAACATTCGTATTTGAACAGCAATATTGCAGTCTCTTATTTATTTCTACCCCTCTTTCCTCCTCCCTTTTCATCTTTGGAGTCTCTACTTCCTAATTTCATCTAATAGGTTGATAAGGATAATTTGGATTAAAGAGTATTTTATCTCTTTAACTCAAAGAAAAATTAGATGAAATTATATAAGGAATATGATGTTGATTAAAGATATGTTTGTTTGTGTGTGTGTGTGTGTGTGTGTGTGTGTGTGTGTGTGTGTGTATTGCACCCATGGGTTTATGTGCACCATGAGGAGGTAGCTACACTCATCGGCTACAATAAGTTTTCAGATTCCCTATAATTGGGGTAACAGGTATTTATGATCTGTACCCAGATCCATTGGAAGGGCAATAAGCACCCTTTACTGTAAACTCTTCCAGCCCCTTCAATATTGATTTAGTAGCTAGAAAAAAATCATTGAAATTTACATAAAGGAGAAAATGAGTTAAAACACCTGATTAGGAGAATAGGATTTTGTTACAAGCCTTTATTCCCATCACTCTGGTGTCAGGCAAGTATAGGTGATTTAAAGACAGCATGCTACTCAGTGAGAAGGCTTGTCAAAAAAATAAGAAATATCAATACCTGATTAGGGCTGAAGATGTAGCTCAATGACAGAACTCTGGACAAATATGTGCCAAAGATGGCCTTTGAGCCTTATTACCACTAATTAACAAAACCCCGCTTAGTATTCTCAGTGATTAAAGATGTACTTATTAAAATCTAACAAAACTTCAAGATGAGTAGTCAATGAACGAAGAACAGATATTCTTTCTCTTTCCTTGATATATTTTATTTGGTTGAGTTTATTTTTGTATGGTTTAATTTATTAAACATTATCTTTCTTTGCAGCTCAGATAATCTTGAACTTGATTAAGCCATGGCTCCTGACTAAAAAATCCTTTTCTTTCAGCTTCCAGAATGCTGGGATCATAAAAGCATTCCATTATACTAGTCCTAGAAAGGAATTTCTTCAACATCAAAAAGGATACTAATTTAAAAAAACTCTCACAAACACAGAAAAAGTATTTCCTATTTGTGCTGGCTTGTTTTATGTCAGCTTGAGAGAAGCAAGAATTATCTGAAAGGAGGAAATCTCAACTGAGAAAATTACTCTACAAAATATAGCTATAAAGCATTTTCTTAATTACTGTTTGATATGGAGGGTACCATCTCTGGCATGGTGGTCTGGGTTCTACAAGAAATTGGGCTTAGCAAGCCAGTAACTAGCACCCCTCCATGGCCTTTGCATCAGGTCCTGTTTCCAAATTCCTGCTCTATTTGAATTTCTATCCTGACTTCCTGTGGAGATGAACAGTAATGTGAAAGCATAAACTGAACTAACCCTTTCTTATCCAATTTGGTTTTTGGTCATAGTGTTTTGTCGCAGCAATAGAAACCTTAACTAAGACAATATTTCACGAAAAAAAAAACATTTTTGCATATATTAAACAACAGACTAGGGGAACTCATCATTGCATCTGAGAAAAAAAAAGCAAATTATCCAGATAAGAAAGAAAAATAGATAATGTATGTCTAAAGACAGAGGATTGATCATACAGCCCAAAGATATCGTTCTGTCTCTTGATTTGATCCCACCACAGTTATTCAAAAAGAAAAGAAAAAAAGAAAAGTAAAAAGTATGTCTACACTGACATGAGTCTTTATACATCTACTCTCCACAATAAGCTACTAAATGCTACTAAAACCAAAGTTAGTTCAACAGAAGTACAAGCCAAATGAATTCATAACTATCTCTGGTATTTCCACATCATAATAAGGAACAATCTAATAAATAAATTTAAGTAATTTCTTTAACAATTCCATGAAAAGAAAAATTTCTCAGAATTGAGTGTACCAAACTTTTCAAGTATATAAACTGAAAAGTATAAAATATTTCTGAAATACAGCACTTAAAGATATGAAAAAGATCTGTATTCATGTTCAAAAGAAAATATTATTTAGTTGTAAATCCTGCAAAAAAGGGTGTGTAGATTCATTGAAGTACCCATCAAAAATCTGAACCGTTTCCTTTCCACAAGTTTACAAGGTGACCTTATAAACCACTTTGAATTAAAAGCAAAACAACAAAATAAAAGAATCAACACAATTCTATCCTGAATAAAATAAGTACAAAGTTAGAGGTCTCTAATTTTCTGAATTAGAAACTGATTTAGCTCATCAAGATAGCATAGGGAAGGGAATAAATGTCATAGGGGCTAGATGATGGTATAAACAACATGGGGCTGGAGTGAACATCTGAATTGATTAAATTAAGATGACTGATACCATGGGTAGTGTTATCCTTATGTTCTCAACCCCTCTGGCTCTTTCAACGATTCCTCCCCTTCTTCTAAGGAGTTATCCTGGCTGGACATATTTTTTGGCTGTGGGTCTCAGCACCTGCTCCCATCAGTTGGCTGGATAACTCCTTTAATAATCATTACAACTGGGCTAGTCATCTACGAGCATAGCATAGTATTAATATGAAAATCACCTAAGTAGGGATCATAGGTGCTCAGAGAGACTGAATCAACAAACAAGGACATGGTATGGGTCTGACCTACGTCCTCTGGATATATGTTATGGGTGTGTAACTTGGTCTCCTGTGAGATTCCTGACAATGCGTGTAGAGGCTATCTCTGGCTCTTTTGCCTACTTTTGAAACCCTTTTCCTTCTACTCAGTTGCTTTGTCCAGCACTGATATTAGAGTTTGTACCTACTTTTATTTCATTTTTGGTTGATATTCCTGGAAGGCCTGCTCGCTCTTGTTCTTTTTGTTTTTAAAGGGAAAGTGATAGGGAGTATATCTATGGAAGAGAGGAAATGGAGTAAAGGAATGGAAGGAATGGAGGGAGGGAAACTTTGGTTGGAATGTTGTGGGGCTAGCTAGGACCTGAGAAGGAGTAAAAGCCTGCCTAAAAACCTGGATTTTCTCTTCATGAGAGCAGCAGGTGTTTGGCTTTTTCTCCACCTTGCTCTAGGCTTTTCCAGGTGTGCATGGGCAAAGGTACATGTAGCAACTGATAAGATATGAATCTACAGGGATAGGAGGGCTGGTTGCTGCTTATTAGACTGATAGGCCTGAGAAATCCTGGTCTGGACTTCCTTCTTATATGACTGTATAAGTTTCCTTCCCCTGGCTCCTGCTGCTTCTGTGTACACAAATGAAGTGCTGTCAAGGTTCTTGCCCCAGCCAGTAACAAACCACAACATGGTCCCAAACAAACATTCTTCCTACTCCTTTATAATAAACAAGCTGTCCTCCGGCACTTCTTCCATTCTCATCCCCACCACCTTTCAAGATACTTCCTGGTAGAATGTAATGCATGAGAAAAAATGAATTAAAGAAAAAAAATTACTTATACTATATCTGGAAAAGCATGAGTAAGCAATACCATATTTGTTATGTACCTCAATATGTAATAAGATGTGACAAGGAGTCAATTTTGGTATTCTGAGCTTCTGGGCTAATATCCACTTATCAGTGACTGCATATCATGTGTGGTCTTTTGTAATTGGATTACCTCACTTAGGATGATATTTTCCAGTTCCAACCATTTGCCTAAGAATTTCATGAATTCGTTGTTTTTAATTGCTGAGTAGTATTCCATTATGTAAATAAACCAAATTTTCTGTATCCATTCCTCCATTGAGGGACATCTGGGTTCTTTCCAGCTTCTGGCTATTATAAATAAGGCTGCTATGAACATAGTGGAGCATGTGCCCTTATTGCATGCCGGGGAGTCCTCTGGGTATATGCCCAGGAGTGGTATAGCCGGATCCTTCGGGAGTGTCATGCCCAGTTTTCTGAGGAACCGCCAGACTGCTTTCCAGAGTGGTTGTACCAGCTTGCAATTCCACCAGCAGTGGAGGAGTGTTCCTCTTTCTCCACATCCTTGTCAACACCTGCTGTCTCCTGAGTTTTTGATCTTAGCCATTGTGACTGGTGTGAATTCACATATCAATTGATTCCCAAGAAGAAGGAAGGAGAGGACCCTGGTCCTGGAAAGACTCATTGCAGCAGTGTAGGGGAATACCAGGACAGAGAAGCAGGAGGGGGTTGGATGGGGAACAGGGGGAGGGAAGAGGGCTTATGGTACTTTCGGGGAAGGGGGAACCGGGAAAGGGGAAATCATTTGGAATGTAAATAAAGAATATCGAAAATAAAATAAACAACAACAACATATAGAAGTCACTTTTGTATGACTCTTTTAAAAGTCTCCCTGAGACTATGCCTGCAACCAAGTATGTAAAAATGCCAATGGCTCCATGCATCTCTCCTAATCTCTTGATTCCTCACACACCTCCATCCTTAGCCTCCAGAACTCATCTTGTTGCGTGGTACTATTATAATGACAGATATGTGGGTTAATGAAGTAGAATTGAATACCTCAAAATATCTTTATATGTGTCTGGTTAGCTGAGGTTTTTCAAGAATGCCAAGACGAAATAAATAAGGCCAATGATTATTTTCAAATAATGATGCTTGGACAGCTGTACTGAATACAAATTAAACTCAAGATAGGACACCTGAATAGTATTTCTTAAGCTCATCAGCACATATGTCTTCACTTCTACATACCAGCAACAGGATAGAGCTCTAATACTACTCAGATGGTTCTGGATTGGACTAGGAAATCTTATACATACTGGTTCTTCATTTATGTTAATGAAGCTAACTGACTGTGATTTCTATTTTATGTCAGAGACATAAAATGTGATAATAAAGACAAAATGACCCATCGTAGACCTCTATGTTCCCAGTTTTCAGCAAGGCAAGTAGTTTATAAGTATTCAATTTTCTTTTTTCTTTTATTATTTATTTTATTTTATTTTTTTAATTTACATTCCAAATCACTTCCCCTTTCCCGTTTCCTCCCTCCCCGAAAGTCCCATAAGCCCCCTTCCCTCCCTCTTTTCTCCATTCAACCCCTCTCGTTACTCTGTCCTGGCGTTCCCCTACATCCAGTCTTTCCAGGACCAGGGGTCTCTCCTTCCATCTTTTCATTCTATTTAAAGCAGAGGTTCGAAGCCTATTGGTTGCTATCAATTTGGAGGTCATATATCAGATATATTGTGCATCAGATATTTACATTATGACTTAAAACAGTACCTAAATTACAGGTATGATGTAGGAACAAAATATTATGGTTGGAGGTCACTATAACATGAGAAATTGTATTAAAGTGTCACAGCATTAGGAAGGTCGAGAAACACTGAAAGACACAATTGAGGCCAGAGTCTAACCTTCCAAACACAGAACAATTGTATGAACTGTTTTCTCACATTTAACAAGCTTGTATCTGTAAGACAGAGAATATATTTTGAAATAGCATACCAACTATCTGTTATTCATTAGGAGTATAATCTACTTCTCTTTAGGTAATATTTGTTGATTACAGTGGGAAGTGTATATAAGCCCTCTTTTTATAGTCTTAATTGGAAATTGTCCTATAAAACATTGATTGATATGATCATAACCCTAACGAAAATTATACTCAAAATATCTTTTATATAATTGAAATTTGCCTTACCAAGGATTGGTGAAATCACAGCATGAATGAGAAAATTATTCAATACTTACCAATAACTAGAAAAACTAGATGCTGGAACTGTCTGATGGATTTTAACAACAGCAATTGTAAGTAAGAAAAAATAAAAGTAGTTAAGCAAGTAAAAATCATCTATTATCCTGAAACAAATTGAAATAATAGAAAAGTCACATAAAGAAGAAATTACAAAGCAGATTAAAGTAAACTTACGTTCCTTCAATTTAAAATAATGACAGAGAGGAAACGGGAATGGGGAAATGATTTTGAATGTAAATAAAAATATAAAAAATAAATATATATATATATATATATATAAAAAAGAAAGAAATGGAGACTTTTTGAACAAGAAAATCAATATTAATTTACAAATTTATCTTTATTTTATTCAAATTATCTACAAAGCTTTTGTAAAAGTCATTTATAGCTATTCTAATGTTTCTATGGATGTTAAAAGCTTGGATATTTGAATTACATTTGAGAAAGAATAAAGTTTTTGGTTTAAGCAAAAAAGAAATAAAATGAAATAAAATAATGACAGAATTCAGTGGATAGAAGTACAACGTAAAGATGAATCAGAATAAAGATCAGAGAATAGACCAATCAAAAAAAAAAACGAAGCCTATGGAAAAATAAAAGAAGTAGTATGGTTTCTATCATTGAGGTTTTAAAAAAAAGATAAAAGTGTTAACTAGACATTTTTTTAATCCATTATCTACTCCCAAAGGAGAAAAGGAGCCTGAAGTCTTAGAAAGCTGAGAAAGGCACAATTTAAAAAAATGAAACAAATTTAAGACAAGAAATATCATCTTCAAATTTCTGTAATTAGATTAAAAAAAAAATTACGAGATGTTGTGCTTTCTCCTCCCAGCCTGTGAGTGGGAATTCCAGACCTGTGTTAGTCATAATCACCCCAACCACCACCTAGGGTAGAGAGCTTCACAATGGTGAAGTTCATGGTTCATCTAAATCTACGAATTCCTGGATTAAGCAGGTGACCCACTCAGCCACCTAAGCAGTGAAGCCAATGACCATTGAGCAGTCAGACCACTTCCCCTGAACAGACCTTGGAATTTGGGGGAGGTGTCTAACCTGAAACTTTAAATTCTGAGTCCTCCATTAAACCTTGGGACCTTGATCAGCAACTATTGTCTTGGTCTCATTCTTTTCTTGCTTCCTTCCCATACATCCCCAGCTTCCCTTCCAGGTAACCCATTGGATGTAACTGCAGGCAGTTACAAGATGTGTCTAAAGAACGAACGATTATTTTCCAGTCTTTTACTCTGAGGAAACCATCCAGTGGAAAAAAGATGGCGTTTTCAACAAATGGTGCTGGTTCAACTGGAGGTAAGCATGCAGAAGAATGCAAATAGATCCATTCTTTTTTTTTTTTAAGTTTTTTTTTTATTTACATTCAAAATCATTTCCCCTTTCTCGTTTCCTCCTTCCCCGAAAGTCCCATATGCCCCCTTCCCTCCCTCTTTTCCCCATTCAATCCCCTCTCGCTTCTCTGTCTTGGCATTCCTCTACATCCAGTCTTTCCAGGACAAGATATGCAGTCACTGCTAAGGGGATATTAACCCAGAATCTCGGAATACCCTAGACAAAATTCACATATCAATAGATTTCCAAGAAGATGGAAGGAGAGACCCCGGGTCCTGGAATTGATCCATTCTTATCTCCTTGCACTAAGCTCAATTCCAAGTGGATCAAGGACCTCCACATAAAACCAGACACACTGAAACTAAGAGAAAGGAAACTTGGGAAGAACCTTGAACATATGGACACAGGGGAAAATTTCCTGAACAGAAAACCAATAGCTTAAGCTCTAAGGTCAAGAATTGACAAATGAGACCTCATAAAACTGCAAAGTTTCTGTAAGGAAAAGGATACTGTCAAAAGGGCAAAGCGGCATCCAACAAATGGGGAAAGATCTTTACCAACCCTACATCTGACAGAGGGCTAATATCCAATATATACAAAGAACTGAGGAATATCGAATGCCTGAGAAGCACCTAAGGAAATGTTCATCATCCTTAGTCATTAGGGAAATGCAAATCAAAACAACCCTGAGATTCCACATCACACCAGTCAGAATGGCTAAGATCAAAAACACAGGAGACAGCAGTTGTTGGCAAGGATGTGGAGAAAGAGGAACACTCCTCCACTGCTGGTGGGATTGCAAGCTGGTACAACCTCTCTGGAAAGCAGTCTGGCAGTTCCTCAGAAAACTGGGCATGACACTCCAGGAGGATCCTGTTATACCACTCCTGGGCATATACCCAGAGGCTTCCCCTGCATGCAATAAGGACACATGCTCCACTATGTTCATAGCAGCCTTATTTATAATAGCCAGAAGCTGGAAAGAACCCAGATGTCCCTCAACGGAGGAATGGATTCAGAAAATGTGGTATATTTACACAGTGGAATACTTCTCTGCAATTAAAAACAATGAACACACAAAATTCCTAGGCAAATGGTCAGAACTTGAAAATATCATCCTTAGTGAGGTAACCCAATCACAAAAGAACACACATAGTATGCAGTCACTGATAAGGGGATATTAACCCAGAATCTCGGAATACCCAAGACACAATTCACATATCAATAGATTTCCAAGAAGATGGAAGGAGAGACCCCTGGTCCTGGAAAGACAGGATGTAGGGGAATACCAGGACAGATGCGAGAGGGGGTTGAATGGGGAACAGGGGGAGGGAAGAGGGCTTATGGGACTTTCGGGGAGGGTGGAAACGGGAAAGGGGAAATCATTTGGAATGTAAATAAAAAAATAGAAAAATTAAAAAAAAGAACTAACGATAACAGGTTACTTTTAGTGGTTTATCATTTCCTATCATAGATTTTCATTGGGAAATACAGAAGCCAGAGTTGAAGTTGCAAAATTTTTTTTCTTTTATTAGATATTTTCTTTATTTACATTTTAAATGTTATCCCATTTCCAGGTCTTCCTTCCAGAAACCCCCTATCCAATCCCCCTTACACTGCCTCTATTAGGGTGCTCTCCCACCTACCCCCCCAATCCCATCTTCCTACCCTGGCATTCCCCTTCATTGGGGCATCAAAACTCTACAGGCCCAAGGGCCAATCCTCCAACTGATGTCCAACAAGGCCAAGCTCTGTCACATATGTGGCAGGAGCCATGTGTTGGTGGTCCAGTCCCCAGGAGCTCCGGAGTCTGGCCAGTTGACACTGTTGCTCCCTCCATGGGGCTGCAAACCCCCTCAGCTCCTTAATCCCTTCTCCAAATCCTCCATCTTGGACACCATGCGTAGTCCAAGGGTTGGTTGCGAAAAATCCATCTCTGTATTTATCAGGCGCTTACACAGCCTCATAGGAGGCAGCCATATCAGGCTCCCTTCTGCAACCACTTCTGGGCATCCACAATAGATTCCAGGTTTGGCGACCATATATGGGATGGATCCCCAGGTTGGGCAGTCTCCTGCATGGCCTTTCCTTCAGTCTTTGCTCCAAACTTTGTCTCCATATTTCCTCCTGTGAGTGTTTTGTTCCCCCTTCTAAGAAGCACTGAAGCATCTACAGTTTGGTCTTCATTCTTCTTGAATTTCCTATGGTCTGTAAATTATATTTTGGGTATTCTGAATTTTTGTGCTAATATTCACTTAATAGAGAGTGCATACCACTTGTGTTCTTTTCTGACTGGGATAACTCATTCAGGATGATATTTTCAAGTTCCATCCACTTGCCAGCAAATATCATGAAGTCATTGTTTTTAATAACTGAGTAGTAGTCCATTGTGTAAATGTACCATTTTCTCTATCTATTCCATTGTTGAGAAACATCTGGATTGTTTCCAGCATCTGGGTATTATATATATGGCTGCTATGAACATTCTAGAGCATTTGTCCTTGTTATATATTGGAGCATATTCTGGGTACATGCCCAGGAGTGGTATAGCTGTGTTCTCAGGTAGAACTATTTCCAATTTTCTGAGGAACCCCCAGACTGATTTCCACAGTGGTTAAACCAGCCTGAAATTCCACCATCAAGGTAGAAGTGTTCCTCTCTTTCCACATCTGCTGTCACCTTAGTTTTGATCTTAGCCATTCTGACAGGTGTGAGGTAGAATCTCAAGGTTATTTTGATTTGCATTTCCCTGATGACTAAGGATGGTGAACATTTCTTTAGGTCTTTCTTGGCCATTCGACTATCCTCAGTTGAGAATTCTCTGTTCAGCACTGTTCCCATTTTTAATAGGGTTATTTGGTTCTATGGAGTCCAATTTCTTGTGTTATTTGTATATATTGAATATTAGCCCTCTGTCAGATATAGGGTTGGTAAAGTCCCTTTCCAACCTCTTGGTTGCCTTTTGGCCTACTGACAGTTTCTTTTGCCTTATAGAAACTTTGCAATTTTAATCTTGATCTTAGAGCATAAGTCTTTGGGGTTCTGTTCAGGAAATTTTCCCCTGCTCCCATGTGTTCCAAGATTTTCCCCAGTTTCGCTTCTGTTAGTTTCAGTCTATCTGGCTTTAAGTGAAAGTTCTTGATCCACTTGGACTTGAGCTTTGCACAGGGAGATAAGAATGTATCAATTTGAATTCTTTTACATGATGACTTCCAGTTGAACCAGCACCATTTGTTGAAAATGTTGTATTTTTTTCCCACTGGATGGTTTTAGTTTCTCTGTCAAAGATCAAGTGGCAAAAATGTGTGGATTCATTTCTTGGTCTTCAATTCTACTTCATTGATCTACCTGCCTGTCATCACAATTGCTCTGTAGTACAGCTTGAGGTCCAGGATACCAATTCCCCCAACAAGTTCTTTTATTGTTAAGAACAGTTTTCACTATCATGGGATTTTTGTTATTCCAAATGAATTTGAGAATTGCTCTTTCTAACTCTATGAAGAATTGAGTTGGAATTTTGATGCAGATTGCGTTGAATCTGTAGATTCCTTTTGGCTGGATGGCCATTTTTACTATTTTAATCCTGCTTATCCATGAACATGGGAGATTTTTCTACCTTCTGAGGTCTTCATTGATTTCATTCCTCAGAGACTTGAAGCTATGGTTGTTTAGATCTTTCACTTGTTTGGTCAGAGTCAAACCAAGATATTTTATATTGTTTGTGACAATTGTGAAATACATCATTTCCCTAGTTTCTTTCTCAGCCTGCTTATTGTTTGAGGAGGTGAAGGCTACTGATTTGTTTGAGTTAATTTCATATCCAGCCACTTTGCTGAAGTTATCGGGTTTAGGAGTTCTCTGGTGGACTTATTGGATTCACTTAAAGTATACTATCATGTCATCTGCAAATAGTGATATTTTGACTTCTTCCTTTCTAATTTGTGTCCGTTTGACTTCCTATTGTTGCCTAATTGCTCTAGCTAGAACTTCTAGTACTATATTGAATAGACAGGGAGAGAGTGTGCAGCCTTGTCTAGTTCCTGATTTTGGTTGGTTTGCTTGAAGTTTCTTTCCACTTAGTTTGATGTTTGCTACCAGTTTGCTGTATATTACTTTTCCTATGTTCAGGTATGTGCCTTGAATTCTTGATCTTTCCAAGACTTTTAACTTGAAGGAATGTTGAAATTTGTCAATTGCATTTTAGCATCTAATGAAATGATCATGTAGATTTTTTCTTTGAGATTGTTTATGTAGTAAATTATGTTGATGGATTTCTGTATAGTGAACCATTCCTGCATACCTGTGATGAAGCCTACTTGATCATGTTGAAAGATCATTTCTTGGATTTGGTTTGCAAGAATTTTATTATTTTTGCATCGATATCCATAAGGGAAAATGGCCTGAAGTTCTCTTTGTTGGATCTTTGTGTGGTTTTGCTATCAGAGTAACTGTGGCTTCATAGCATGAATTGGGTAGTGTTCCATCTGTTTCTATTTTGTGTAACAATTTGAAGAGTATTGGTATTAGATCTTCTTTGAAGGGATAGAACTCTGCACAAAACCCATCTGGTCCTGGGATTTATTTTGTTGGGAGTGTTTAATGACTGTTGCTTTTTCCTTAGAAGTTATGGGACTGTTTAGATGGTTTATCTGACCCTGGCAATTTGGTATTTGGAAATTGTCCATTTCATCCAGAGTTTCCAGGTTTTTTGAGTATAGGCTTTTGTAGTAGGATCTGATGATTTTTTTGCATTTCCTCAGTTTCTGTTGTTATATTTCCCTTTCATTTCTGTCTTTGTTAATTTGGATACTGTCTCTGAGTCTTTTAGGTAATTTGGCTAAGGGATTGTTTATCTTGTTGATTGTTCCCTCCCTTGAGCCCATGAGGGGGAAATTAGGATCTAGGTGTTTTGCCACAGTCACCCAACTAGGGTGGAGCTTTAGGGCTAGGTGATGTCTACTGTTTTCCAAAGATCTGCAGTTTCCTGAGAGGAACCAGCCACATGCTGGTTTTTGGACAAGTTTCCAGCCTTTTGGGGGAAGGGTTCCACCCCCAGCTTTAAATTTGAAGTTACCCATTAAACATCGATCCTTGATCAAAAAGATGTTTTCTTTGCTAGTTATTACTCTCACCCACCTGTTCTATTTCAGCCCCAGCACTCTTTCCAGGTGTCCTCGGTTCCCATAGCTGCAGGTGGTTATAGTTGATTTTGTCAAAATGCCAACTCTTGGTTATGTTGATTCTTTTTATTATTCCCTTTGTTTCTAAATGGTTTATTTCAGCCCAAAGTTTGACTGAGTCCTGCCATCTACTCCTCTTGGCTGTTTGCATTTTGCATTTCAGGTGTACTGATAATTTGCTAGTATAGGTTCCCTTCAATTTCTTTTTGAAGGCTCTTAGTGCTATGAATTGATCTTTTTATGCTGCTTTAATTGTGTCCGGTAAGTTTGGATACGTTTTGACTTCATTTTGATTGAATTCTGTTGATATTTGTTTTGTGTCTAATTATATGAAGAATTTTGGAGAAGTTTCTGTGAGGTGCTGAGAAGAAGGTATACTTTTTTGTTTTAGGAAAAATGTTTTACAGGTATCTGTTAAATCCATTTGATTCATAACTTCTGTTAGTTTCACTGTGTCTCTGTTTAGTTCCTGTTTGGATCACCTATCCATGAATGAGAGTGTGGTGTGGACTTCTGCCCACTATTATAGGCTGGTTTTCAATGTGTGTTTTGAGCTTTAGTAAAGGTGTTTTTTATGAATATGGGTGCCCTTGAATTTGAAGCATAGATGATTAGAACTGAGACAGTCTTGGTGAATTTCCTAAATTTTCCATCTCCAGAGTTGCCTCCTTTTGTGATTTCTGTATTGTTTCTATTTCCATTTTTTTGGTCTTGGACAGTTTTGTTCTTTTCCTTCATCTGTTTGATTGTATTTTCCTATATTTTATGAGATTTGTGTCATCTTTGTGGTTATCTATCTGTATCTCTTCAAGGGAAATTTTTATATCCTCTTTAAAGACCTCTATCATTATCATGAGAAGGGATTTAAGGTCAGAATCTTGCTTTTCAGGCATGTTAGGATTTCTGAAGTTTGTTGTAGAAGGAGAGCTGGCTTCTAATGGTGCCAATTTGCATTGGCTACTTTTGATTATGTTGTGCTTGCCTTTTGACATCTGATTGTCTTGGGTGTCCTATATTGGAGCAGGTGTCCCAGGAGGCAAGTGGAGCTATGTATCTCTAGTTAGAGTGGGGCTCCTGGGAAACAGGCAGATATTTGGGGTAGGGGACAGGTGCTCCAATTCAGCCTCAGTACAGGTGCAGTTACAGACTAGGAGGGAGGTGTGTCTCAGAGAGGGATGGACAGAGTCCTGGTCTGCTCTTCTCTGTGGGTTCCCAGCTGGTGTGAGTATTGGGGCAAGGGTATGACCTTTATCCTTGGTTAGAGCAGTCCTCATGGTAGAGATGCACTGCTCTGGGTTGGGGGATCTGGCATGCCAATCTGTGGTAGATGTAGGTAGAGTTGCAGACTGGAAAGACAATGGGCAGAGATCTTATTTTGGTACTTGTTTTTGCTTTCCTATTTTTTATTTTAAATATTTACTTATTTTTATTTATGTGGATCAGTATTTGGTCTGTATGTATATAAGCCTGGTGGCATGTGTCTGGTGTATTCCAAAGAAAAATAACTAAATTCTTGAAACTAAAATTATAGTTGTCTGTGAAACCTGTGGGTACTGGAAACAAAATCTAGGTCATTGTAATAGAGAAAAGAAAGAATAAAGGGAAGAAAGAAATTACTCTCCTTAAAAGTCATATTCTTAGCATTACATGTAAGAATGTTACTTGTATTTATATTCTATCATGTGTATTTTAATGACAAAAATCTCAGCTAAGTCTCAAACACAATTGCAAACTGTGTTGAAATTATCTAAGTAGGTATATAAATACATACTCACATATATTTATGTCCAATTGTATAATGGCTTTTCTTCTGGAGACATGAAAAATTGTCTGTTTTAACCAGATAGGCTACTGATGAAAGATCAAAGAAATGACTGAATTCATAGTTTAGTTACACTCGGTTTTATAGGGATTACTTAAAAGAATGTGGGTGAGGGGATACTTACAAAAACACTAGCAACACAAAGGGAGCTGATCTTAAAACTGAATCCCCAGGGAACCCACAAGATTTATAGCACACATTAGGTCCCAAAGAGGACTGCTTCTCAGGATTTATTCCTGTTCACATGGTCATGAACAGGAGTTTGTAAATCTTGCAACATGTTTAGCATTGTGAGTTTCTTTTACTTCCTGAAACTTATGAATCTTCCACTTCCTTCTAGGGGATAATTTGAATTCAGAGTAAGTGGCTACACAGTCTATGAGAAGATGATACATGTAGAAAGAAGGTCGTATTTTAGTGATTATGCACTTGTAATTTCAACTTATCTTCTTCTACTAAATTGAAATGCCATAATCATTTCATAGAATGAGAATTCATTGTATGAAATTCAAATGATCTTTGTGTTCTAAATAAGTCTATATTAATTACTTTTCTGTTCTTGTGATAAATCACCATGACAAAGGCAACTTATAAAAGAAATAGCCTAGGGTGTATGGTTTAATAGTGATTAGATCTTTTGATGGGAGAGCAGAGGCATGGTAACAAGCAGCTAACATGGCTGCATGTGTAAGAAGCTGATGGCTCACATCACTGGGAAGTAGGAGAAGCTTTATTTATTTATTTATTTATTTTGGTTTTCTGAGACAGGGTTTCTCTGTATAGCCTTGGCTATCCTGGAACTCACTCTGTAGACCAGGCTGGCCTTGAACTCAGAAATTCACCTGCCTCTGCCTTCCAAGTGCTGGGATTAAAGGTGTGCACCACCTTTAGCATTAAAAATCCCAGACTTGCTATAACAGTGTCACTAACTGGGGACCAAGAACTAAATAAATGAGCCTATAGAAGACATTCAGTGGCAAGCCACAACAAATTATTTTGTTGTTATATTTTAAATCCTGAAAAGTGAGATGCAGATACTTACACTCAACCAATGGACAGAAGCTGGGAACTTCTGGGGTTGAATTAGGGAAACGCTGGAAGAAGCTGAGAAGGAGGGCAACCCCATAGGAAGACTAGCACTGTCAACTAACCTGGACTCCCAAGATCTCCCAGACACTGATCCACCAACCAGGCAGCATACACTAGTTTGTCTGAGGCCCCTGACACATATTCATCAGAGGACTGCCTGTTCTGGCCTCAGTGAGAGAAGATGCACCAAAATCTTGAGAGACTTGAAGTCCCAGAGTATAGGAAGGTCTGGTGGGGTGGAGTAGGGTAGGGCATCCTTTGGAGACTTGGGGGGAGAGAGGAGGAATGGGATAAAGAACAGTCAGAGGGCTGATCAGAGGGGAATAACAACCAGAGGGGAATAACAACTAGACTATAAAAAAATTAAAGATATTTTTAAAAAAAATATTTTAAGTATAAAAATAATTTGGATCAGCTATATGTACATACAAATGAGGTAGTTAAAGCTTGAGAATGTATGGGATCCTCATAAATACTTATAAGATTGTAGATAATGGACATGAAACAAGAATGTTTAGAATTTAGGTCTGATTAAATTATGACTGTGTATATATTAAAACTAAAATAAAGGCAATGTTTATAGTATATATGCTGAAAATAGTTCAATATTTTCACTGATAATTACATTTCTTCTTTTTCTTTTTATAGAGAAGAACAAGGAATATTCCTGAGAATTTCCATCCAACTTTTATACAAATGAAGATATACTAATATCAATTCTTACCTGCATCTTTTCATAATTCCACAGCTCAAAATAAACAATATGTTAATCTGGCATATTTAGGGGTAGCATATTTAGCTACTCTAGTATTTTCACTTAATCCTAAAGGAAGAAAAATTTACCTACTTAAATTATGTCTATTATTATTATTATCATCATCATCATCATCATTATTTATTTATTTATTTGCTTGCTTGCTTGTTTGTTTTTTGAGGCATGGTATCTCTGTGAAAAGTTTTATAGTTCTGGCTATCATGGAATTTTCTTTGTAGACTAGGCTGAACTTGAACTCACAGATATCTATCTGCTTCTGCCTGCAGATTATTGGGATTAATGGCATGTGCCACCATACTCAGCATATTGCCTAATGTGAAAATTCACTCCAAGAACTAAAACCTTGAAAATGGTCATTGCCCTATTTTTCCTACACGCAATAATCCACAAAGATTAGGTTGGTTCTATTTCTTAGCTACTGCAAATATTGCATAAATAAATGTGAGTATGAAATTATATCGGTGGTATGACTCAGAGTGATTTATATTGATCTCTGTCAGCATATAAATAGACAAAGAAAATGTGTCACATTTATACAATAAAATTTTATTCAACTATAATGAAAAATGAAATCATAATATTTCAGAAAATTGATAGAATTAAAAATCGTTTAGTGAAATTAGCCAGACAGAAAGATATAATGTATGATTTTTTATACTTTTTAATTATAAATTCATATGAGTGTGTGTCTGTGTTTGTGTATGTGTAGGCTGAAAAATAACTGTGCTTATAGGAGGTAAGTAATTTTGTCTGCAATAGATGTGAGTAAATTAACTCCTGAAGTAATACTTGTCAGGTAGAAAGTTCAAAAATGAAAATATTCTTATATTATTCATATTATAATACCATCTGTAGACTTTTCTTTTCTTTCTTTTATCTTTCTTTTTCTCTTTTTGTCTGTCTGTCTGTCTTTCTGTCTGTCTGTTTTATTTTTGAGAGAGTCTCACTATATAGTCTTAGCTAGGAGTCACTATGTAAATCAGGATAGCCTTGAACTCATACAGATCTGCCTACAGACATGAACCACCATGTCCAGCTCCTTATCCCTACAATTTCAGATGTAGTTCAGTTATCTATGTATCCTACCAATTATTTACAAATTTATTTTTTCTCTATCTGTAAAGCTTCATATTATCTTGCCTTGGTGATTTCTTTGAATTTTATTACCCTATAATAGCTCACAAAATTGTGCAAAAGTCATTTAAAATTACTTTCCTAGATCAATCAGAAATATTCAAATCATAACTAAAGAAGAAATATAGGAGAACCCCTATCATGCCCCTAAAATTTTGTTAAGATTATTGCTTTAGACCCTTTTATTTATCTTCTTTTTTGTGGGTACAACAAACTTTTTTGATAGTATTCAAGAGAGTAGGGGCTCCCTAGTCCCCTCCTGTTATTATGGGGATCTGGAATGGAAACTCTAATGGAGATGCTCAGTGTTGGGGGCCTGAGTTTGGACTGAGAATCTCAGCAACTGAGAGCCTCTCTTCTGCTCTTGTGCCCTTGCTTGGATGGATAGTTCAGGGTTTCTTACTCCTTGGAGGCCATGTAGGCAATGAGGTTCACCACCCTGTTGCTGTAGCTGTATTCATTGTCATACCACGAAATGAGTTTTACAAAGTTGTCATTGAGAACAATTCCAACCCCAGCATCAAAGGTATAAGTGTGGAAGTTGCTGTTGAAATGGCAGTAGACAACGCAGTTAGCTCAGGATGCCCTTTAGTGGGCCCTCAGATGCCTGTTTCTCCATCTTCTTGATGTCATCATACTTGGCAGGTTTCTCCAGGCAGCATGCCAGATCTATAATTGATACATTGGGAGTAGAAACATGGAAGAGCATGCCAGTGAAATTCCTAGTCAGCTCTGTGATGAACTTTCCCAAAGCTTTGGCAGCACTAGTGGATGCAGGGAAGATGTTCTGGGCAGCCCCATGGCCAACATATTACAGCTTTCCAGAGGAGCCATTGACAGTCTTTTGAGTGGCAGTAATGGTATGGACCATGGTCATGAGCCGTTCTACAATGCCAAAGTTGTCATGGATGACCTTGAACAGAGGGACAAAGCAGTTGGTAATACAGGATGCACTGCTGACAATCTTGACTGAGTTGTTATATTCCTTGTGGTTCACACCTATCACAAACATGGGGGTATCACAAGAAGGAGCAGAGATGTTGACCCCTTTGACCCCTTCAAGTGGGCCCTGGCCTTCTCCATGGTGGTGAAGATAGATGACAGTCGACTTGACATACTCAACATCAGCATCACCCTCTTCTCACTTCTGGAAGACGGTAATGGCTTCCTATTGATCACAAGCTTCTTATTCTCAGCCATGACTGTGCCTTTGAACTTGCCATAGGTAGAGTCATACAGGAAGATGTAGACCAGGTAGTTTAGGTCAATGAAGGTGTCATTGATGGAAACAATCTCCGTTTTTCCAGATGAAGAAAAAGTCAGTCCTGGTAACAAGGCCCCTAATATGGCCAAATCCATTCACACTGACCTTTTCCATCTTGTCTGTGAGAGGAGGCTGGGACTGCACAAGAAGACTTGACTGTCTCTGAAACAGAAAAGAACAGAGAGCCTCTTTTTATTTTCTTTGGATTCAGTATTAGATTGAGTTCTACAAAATGTGAATTTATTATTAAAATGAAAATAACCTATTTGACTGATATATTTGAATCATATATTTAAAGGAAGGATATTTTAACAATATATAATTAAATAAAGACAGTGTGCTATTTCAGAATCAACTTTTTTTTACTGAGTTCATGCATTTAATTCCTAGATGCATTATAGATTATGCTATTATAAAAAAATACAGATAATCAAAAATTTGTTGAAATTTTAGGATTCGAAAGAAACACTCTATTAAATAGATTTTTACTCTTGAACTGTAAAGAAATTTCTAATAAACCTAGTCTTATGAATGGCTTTATATAAGAAAGATGTTAATAATAAAGTAAATAAAGTCATGAAACAATATTCAAAATTGTGCTTCTTTGACATTCAGCAGGTTACTAAATATGAACATCATTTTCTAATTAATTACAATGTCATCAATTTCTAATTATTACAATGTCTCTCTCATGAGCTAATGATTAAATATGTTTTCATATATTTAACATTCAATATGTAGCAAATTCAAATATAATTTATACACTTTATAAATTGCCACGTACCATTTTGATAACTTGAATAATTTTATTCTTTTTCTCTGGTAAAAAGGGGCTAATGTCCATTGAATCATGGGGGAAGAGGTGTGTGTGTGTGTGTGTGTGTGTGTGTGTGTGTGTGTATGTGTGTGTGTTCACATATGTGTGAATGTGTGTATAAGTTGGGCTCATATGTGTGGATATTGAGTACCTTCATCTATTTCCCTCCAACTAAGACAAATTCTTTCACTGAATCAGAGCTTAATAATTAGGCTGGAGTGCTTAATCAGTGAATTTCAATGGTCTCTGGCTCCTCAGTATCATAGGGATGTGTCCCCACACAGTTTTTACATTACTGCTGGGAATCGAAATTAAAATCCTTATGATTATGCTGCAGACACTTTATTGACATAGCCATCCTCTATCATCTCTCTACCATCTCTGTAATAAGTCTCAAGTACTCAGAAATGTTTAGAATAATTAAGTTTCTCTTTGAATATGATTGACTAAAGAGAAATTGCTTCCATGTAGTTTTATGATTAGGATTGGCCAATAAAATGATCCGGACTGAGCTGGCAAGTTTGAACATTCTCCCTTGGTTTCTAATCTCTGGAGGGAAGATAAAATCTGAGATGATCTCCAGTGGCCAATGATCTAGTCAACCACCACATTATAATGAAGACAGTAAAACTCTAAAAGAATATGTGCAAAGTTAGCAGAAAGCTGAATACATAAAATGTTAAAGGAATACCATGCACAGAGTGTCTTAGAAGGTTTGTGGCCTGTCTCCTACAGCTTATTTTGTGCATTTCTGTTTGTTCACATAGTATATCCTGTTATTAGTAAATTGGAATAGATTAGTATTTCCCCGAGTCTTGTGTACCACTATGGCTAATGAGCTGAAGCTAAAATGGAATAGTGTCCTTAATATATTGCTGATGTTCAGAAATTTCAGAGACAAAACAGCAGTTGGGGTCTGATATGTGAGGCTGATTTGATGCTGGAGAATGGGACTACAAAAAAGCAATTGGTATCTGATATGTGAGGCTCATTTGATGCTGGAGACTAGGACTGAGAATTAGATAATGACCATTTGGTATTCAGTGTTGTAGAACTGATGGTTTGCTTAGGCCTGGAAAGTAAAACTCATATATATTTAGTCACTGTGTTGTGAGAATATAAGAGAGACTGAATTGGTTTATATTGGATTTCATGATTACTTATCTTGTTTCTAGGGCTACATTTACACAAACAGAACATATAAAATATATAATATATAATGTGAAAAAATAACATGTAACATATATGACATATAATATAGAACATATAACATAAAACATGATATATAACATATATTCTATAAAATATGATGTTTAATAGTTAATAAATAATATTAAATATATCTTTGTATGAATAATTATAAATATCATAATATAATAAATTTACATAGCTACATTTGTTCATTTACTTAAATATAAACAAAAATCTGAATGAATACAAAAATTCCAGGTTTTAATTTATGTAGTTGAGAAAGTATGCCTTAAGAAATCTTCCAATACTTTCCATGTGTGCAAATGTAATTTATTAAAGTCATAACTCAACTATTTTTAATTTCTTATAGAATTCCCAATATTTTTGACAACCACTATTTTTAATATCTTATGCTATATAATATTAGAAAATAATTATAAATCT